>JAVSCE010004122.1:0-170620 GCA_032199065.1 Smutsia gigantea | reverse complement strand
GCAAAACTAAGTAAGGCCCTGGGGTGTTTAAGAAATTTCAAAAGCAAGATATTAAACTTTATAATATAGAATTTAAGTGGGATGGAGAAGTCAAGTGATAAATTAGAATAAAAGAGATATGAGCAGATTCACGTCCTAAGCTGTCGTTCCACATCAAACAGATGCATCTGCACAGCTGTTAGGCAACTTAGGAATTAAAGTTTCTCAGCTGTTCAGATCGGCTTCCCTTTTAATATATTCACAGTACATATGAACACCAGCACACCTAAATATCCACACAATGTGGGGCAAGACTTCAGGGGTTCTCTCCTAAAATAAAACACTTCAAATGCTCTTTAAGAGTGAGAAGCCACGGAAGTTTAAAGCCTAATTGTGGTAAATTACCATGTTCAGATTTGTAAAAACCATATCAACAATCTGTTGAAATGGATGCTTTAAAAGAAGTGGTGGTCTGAAAAAATATACCTCTAGACACCTGTTGGAATAGCCACCGTCCAAAATATGGACACCACCAAATGCTGTCATTGGGAGCAACAGAACTCTCACTCATTGCTGGTGGGAATGCAAAATGGGACAGGCCCTCTGGAAGACAGCTTGGTGGCTTCTTACAAAACTAAATATGCTCTTAGCATACAATCCAGCAGCAGCATTCCTTGGTATTTACCCGAAGGAGTTGAAAACGTACGTCCTCACCAAAACCTACACTGCAGCTTTATTCACAATTGTCAGAGCTTGGAAGCAACCCAGATCTCCTTCAGTAGATGAATGGATGAATAAACTATGGTACATCCAGATAATGGAATATTATTCAGCACTCAAAAAAATGAGCTATCAAGCCATGAAAAGATATGGAGGAAACTTAAATGCAGATTACTGAGTGAAAGAAGCCAAAAGGCTATATACCGCACGATTCCAACTATATGACATTCTGGAAAAGGCAAAACAACGGAGATAATAAAAAGATCAGTGGTTGCCAGGAATTGCAGATGGGGGGATAAATAAGCAGAGCACAGAGGACCTTCAGGGCAGTGAAAATATACTCTGTATGGTATTATAATGATGGACACCTGTCAGTATACACTTGTCCAAAGTCATAGAATGTGCGACATGAAGAGCGAACCCTGATGTGAACTGTGGACTGTGGGTGATCATCATGTGTCCATATAGGTTCCTCCTTGGTGACAAACGTACCCCTCTGGTGACTGATATTGACAATGGAGGAGGCTGTGAATATGTGCGGGGTGGGGGGTGTATGAAAAATCTCTGTACCTTCCTCTCAATTTTGTTGTGAATCTAAAACAACTCTAAAAAATAAAGGTTTTACAAAGCAGTAGAAATGTGGAATCATTTAGTTTTTTAAGAAGAGTTTGAGTTCTGTGTCAGAAGGAGAAATTTTTCGCCATTTGTTCTCTTTATTTTTTGCAATTGCTATTTTTCAGACATTTTGAAGATATCGTTTCATGTCATCCCTCCTGCAATTAGAAAAACTGAGGGGCAGAGAGGTTCTCATAAATTGTCCAAGGTCAAATAGCAAGTAAGCAATAGATCTAGGATTCCAACCCAGTTTTGTCATCACTCTGCCTTCCTCTCTGTGAGAGGGTAGGAAGCCTGCAGCAAGTGCTGGGGAGAGCCTGAAAGCTAATTTCAAATACCTGCTAGAAAAGCAATGGCTTATCTAGACATCTCTCAAATCAGAATTCAAGAATACAAAAATTGCACTCAACCCTACCTCATCCACAGATGGCCATCAGAGAATATTTTCTGCCCAGTTTGCAATGGATTTTTGCACAGAGCACATGCCCTCAGCAAAAAACTGGCATCACAGACCTGGGGGTCTACAGGCAGCTCAAGGACAGAACAACCCAGAATCCAATGTCTCCTGCAGCCTGCGTGCTGGGGAAGCATGATGTGACTATAACAAATGGAACCGTTAATCTTTCTCAAAACAAACCTCAGCCCTTGGGTGACACCACCTCCACTGGCAGGGACTGCATGACCTTGGCGAGACTCTCACTGAACTCCTAGAGACAGTCACAGCAAGTGATCTCCATAATCAAAAGGACAGACACTTAAGTGCCCATAAAGTTTCCCTTGGAGCCAAACTTTAGCAATTGCAGCATTTTATTAGATGGCTGGTCCTCTGCTATAAAAATAACCTTTGTGTTTAGCAGTTAGATCTTGTTTTTTCTAAATTGTGTTTGCCTTTCATTAAACCACCCAATCCAGAAGTGTCTTTCCTTTCATCACAGAGTGGAAAAATTCTTGGTGGCATTACCCCAGACCTACGGTCCACTCCTGAGCCCCGAGGGCACCATCTCCCCTGCCCAGGTGATTCTGGGGCTTTCAGGGGAGAGAATGTCATTCCAGGAGGTCTAGGCACATGGCTCAGTGCTGGCCACTCATTCACAGATGTGAGGAAGGAGAGACACTCTTGGGACACATTACTTTGTTACGGTTTTGTCAGTCTTTGACTTTAAAATCAACAATAACAATCTGCCCAGAGCGAGAGAAGGAAAAGTTTTCCACTATTTTTGGGAAACTCATGAGTATATTATGTCAAGATTCCAGTGATTGTCAATCGGCATGGATCAACAGTTGAGAGAGCCTGTAGCACCGAAGTCAGGAGCGCACCAGCCCTCTTGCACTGTGCTGGGGCGGAGGGGACAGGTGAGGCCGGGTGAGCCTCCTTCTGTGCCTTCTCCCTGGGTGGCACCACCCCCTTTTCTCCCTAAAGGGGAAAAGAGCAATTCAGGCCTGGAAACATTCTTCCCCACCCGACTCCCTTTTTAGCTGGTGACAGATTTTAAAGGAATGGTTCCAATCTCCCACATGGAAGAATTCCAAATTATGTATGTAGCTACTCCACCCTCAAGGAAGGGAGGTAAGTGTGGGCTGCACATGGCGCCTTCCTCCAAAGAGGACATACGGAAATAGGGAAAAGGTAACTTGGCAAAGGAGAAACCTGATAAACGCTGCCTCAGCCAGGGGGTCAAGGCCCACATCACAGGGACAAGCCACGGCGATAGCATGGTAAGTCTTCCAGTGCATGACCATGAGATGTCTTTCCATTTATTAGGACCCTGCTCAATCCTAGATGCACACACAGCAGCACAAGTCCCCTCGTGGAGAAGGGTAAATGCAGCTGAACATTGGAAACTTGGCTTCCCAGGCAGTGTGGCTGGAAGGTGTCCACTCCAGCTGTGGCTGCATCCCTGTGGACATGGGATCCGAGGGCAGTGGTGCCCCGGCCATGGCCTCACCAACACTCCTCCTCCTGTTTCTCTCTCAGTCCCTTCTGGGGACCAGAGGCTCTATCTTTAGAGGGACCAATACGGTGTGTTTTAACTGTCAGCCTCCTTTGCTCTCTCCCTGTTGCCTTCCTCCCTCCCTCCTGCCCTCCACACAGAAAAGATGTGGCCCAAACCCAGGTGTTTAGGAATATCTGCTGATATACCAGCTACCTTCCTTCCACCTGGACCCCCCTCTGACTGTTGGGTTTCATTCAAGGACCTTGGTTCTCTGGCCAGAATATTTGCACCAAAGTCAACAGGGCCCTCTAGCTATTAAGATGACTTGCTAAAATTCCTGAAGATTTGCACTGTTGAAGGAAGAGGGAGATGCTACTTTTTTAAACACTGGCTGCAGTTGGAGCTGGCTCTCCTGGGAGGAATGCAGAGTCACTCAGCTCTTCACAGGGAGAGCGCAACCCTCTTGCAATTACCTGGACACGCAGATGTGTAGAAAAAAGCTGACTTGTTCTGATTAAGAAAGGAACAGCAGTTTGGAACTCAGCCAGCAGCTGCATGCTGACCCCTGGAGGAAGCAGGGTTTGCAGGAGTCAACCCGGGAACTTCAGGGCAGAGTAATTTATTTGAGGGATGACACACTTTGTTAACTGCAGACCTTCAGGAAACATCTGCTCAACTTGACAGCTGTGTACTGGTGGTCAGTGAACACCAACATTAAGTGGACATGGACAGAAAGAAAAAGACAGTCCCGGGGGGAAGAGAGGACTGGGACTGAGTGCTCAATGAGACAGGAAATTAAAGGCAGGAAATGACCGGTAAAGTATAAGCCCCCAGGGGTGAGGGTTGGGGGATCTGGGAACATTTGGGAAAAAGCTCCAGGCTCCATAATTAGAGGGAGCATAGTTAGGGAAGGAGGAGTTTGGGAATATGCAAACTGAAGACATCTGGGATACACACATATGAAAACACACACACACCCCTCCGCAGGACCAGGAATAGAGCAATGGTCTTCAACCTTAGTCACAAATTTGAATAGTCTGGAGGTTTTAAAAACACACTGAGCCTACCCCTCCCCCAAACCAATGACCTCAGAATCGCTGGGGGTAGGACCTAGGCATCAGGTTTGCAAAGCTCCCCAGTGATTTGGGTGCAGACAGGCTTGCACAACACTACCTAAAGCAGGGAACCCTGACCCCTTCCCGACCTGTGTGTTCCTCCACCTTCCTCCTTCCTCCTTCCCTCTCCTCCCCCTTGCCTACTGGAACCCCTCCCACTCACAGGACACATAAAATACAGCAATTTGAATCAGATAAAGTGTGAATGATTTTTTAATATAAATATGTTCCGTGCAATCATGAAACACACTTATACTAAAAATTATCTGTGATTTAACTCAAATTCAAATGTAATTGGGTGTCTTGTTTAGTTGCTAAATCTGATAACCCTTAATAGAGACAACTTAAAAACGATAAAGGAAAAGCTTATTCCCCGCATGAAACTAGAGCTCTAGCGAAACCACGAGCACTGGACCCAGGGTTCCGGGCCTGAGCCCCTGTGAGAATCTGCAAAACCGCTTTTCCTGGCACATTTTGGGCCCTCAGCACCACAAGTTACCACCACCAGACGGCGCACTAGGAGGAGGTGGGAGGAACCAGCGTGGGGGAGCCCGCAGGCGGACAAGACGGCCACACCGTGGATGCCCAGGGGCCAACCAAGGAAGCAATCCCCAAAGGAGCATCGGTGCTGAAGCCGTGGGTTAGAGGGGAATGGCTTCCTCTTCTACTAGATCCTGACAACAGCCAGGACGAAATCAGAGAGTAGGATACACCCAGGGCTTCTTTTACAGTGGTTCATTGTTTTCTTTTTTTTTAACTGCCATAAATTAAAGAGTTAAACTAAAAGTCCCCCCTAACACCTCCATCCCACCCGCCTCCCTGCAGAACAAGGGTTCCGTATTTGCTGTGGATCTTCCCAGAACTGTTTCTATGCATGTGAATGTATCTGTGTAAATGGTTTGAGTTTGCTGGCAAAATTCTTTACACAAATGCCATCCCAGTTTGTATGTGTACATATACATATACATATTTCTGGAAATTGCTTTTCTTTATTTAATACATTAATGGATTAAGTGTGAGGATCATTTTAAGATATACATATAACACTAACTTCATTTTATGTTCACAATGATCCTGTGAGGTAGGGGTTATTCTTATCTTCCATTTTACAGATGGAGAAACCACAACACAGAGAGATCAAATGACTTGCCTAAGATTACACAGCAAGCAAAGTGGCCAAGTCGGGATTTGAACCTAGCCGTCTGTCTTCAGAGCACACATGCTCAGTCATGCTTTCGGAATACTTTGTTTTAACCAGGGCATCACAGTCCATGTGACAGACGGGCCATAGTGTCTTTGACCACCCCTTTTTTTATGGCTTGAGCTGCATCCAGGTTTACACGAGTACAAATGACGCTGCAGGGGGGTCCTTGTGCAGAGGTGGCTGGAGCTCTGCCAGGGTAGTAAGCCAAGGTGGAATAGGCCCAGGTCACAGTTACACAAACCCTGCCACATTGTGTGTGAACGTGCTCACCCCCCCCATTTGCTGCCACCAAAGGCATGCTGGGAAGAAGGGACAGCCTGCAGAGGGATACAGGGATATGGTTGTGGGAATGGCAAGAAGTCTGCCGGGGCTGCAGGGCAGGGTTTGCATGCTAATTCCAAATTTTATTTATCTATTTTATTCTCTCCAAATTTAATGGGCAATACAATGATATTTTATTGTGGGTTTAGTACGCATTTTCCTCATTACCAGGGAACACAAGCATCTTTTTTGTATGTTTATGAGCTATTTGTACTTTTATGCTGTGAACTTTATGTTCATTTATTTATTTCACTTTTCCCAGTGGGCTGTTGGACTGTTTATCTTTGTGATTTGTAGGTGCTCTAATATTATGGGATATTAGTCCCTTGTCAGTTACATAGGCTGCAAATATTATCTCACTGTCCTGTTGCTCATACAAACATAAGTTTTAATAATAATAATCAGGATCGTCGAAGGGGGCAAGAGGCTTTCTCAATCTCAGACTGTGAAAGCATAAACAGGGGCAACCTCTTTGAAGGACAGCTCGATAACAGACACCAAATGCACTCCGAGATGCACACGCCCACGGGTGCTGCCATTCGACCTCCATCCTAAGGGGATTGTCATGGATACAGGCAAAACTTTAGCTACAAAGATGCCAATTCCAATCTTATCAATAATGTAAAAACTTAAGAACACTTAAATATCCAGCAATAGGGCATCGGGTAAAAAAATCATACCTTATTCACTTACAGGAATATAATGTTGCCATATAAAAAGATGCGCTAGAAGCATATTTTGTGACTGTACTCTGATGTGAAAAAAGTGGTCATGAATGATTTTGTCCAATATTACCCAATTTCTGTAAAAATGTCAAAATTCAGACTGATCAAAAAGACCCCAAAATGTTGAGAGTGGTTTTTCTCTGAGGGGAGCTCTTATGTGGTAGGTTTTACTGTATTCTTTTAGCTAATGTGACTTTTCCTAAATTCCTATAAATAACATAAATTATTTTTATAGTAAGAAAGGTTTTTTGCTCTCTCTAACTGTGGTGGCCGGCTCCAAGATGGCCCTACCTCCTGGCATCCGTGCTCCAGTGTGTTCTCCTCTCCCACTGAGTGACAACAGCAGAGGGCAGAAGGGGTGGCTGCCACACCCACGGCTGAGTCACAGGGCACCGCGACTTCCACCTTTGCTCTTGGGTTGCCCGCTCCGGGGGAAGCCAGCTGCCGTGCTGTGAGGCCACTCAAGCAGCCCTGTGGAGAGGCCGACGTGGACAGGAGACAAGGCCTCTGCCACAGCCAGCACCAGCTTGCCAGCCACCTGAGTGAGCTGCCCTGGAATCTGGCCCCCAGATGGCTGCTGGCCAGAGGATATCTTGACTGCACTGGAGCCAGACCACCCGGCCAAGCTTTTCTGAATTCCTGACTCACACAAATGGGGAAGGATAATCAATGTTTGCTTGTGTTTTAAGCCATTAAGTTCTGGGGTGATCTGTTTCATAGCAGTAGACACAAATATAAAGCTTGGTACCAGAAGTGGGGTGCCACTGGGCCATAAGTCTAAAACTGGGGCATGGTTTTGGATTGGGGCCGGTGGCAAGCACCAGGAGTAGTTGGCAGAAAATGAAAAGTCTACAGGACATTAAATTGGCAGAAGGAGGATGCTGATGAGAATTGTAAGGCAAGTGTATAGGAAACTGGAAGCAAGGGGACTTGTGTTATGGAAAAGTAAAAATTTGACGACACTGCAACATTGACAGTAGAGAATGTGCTCAAGGAACTGGGAGAGATGGCTCAGAGAGTTTATAGGCAAGTGCAGGTACTGGATCCTCGACTGAAGCTGGCTTGCACCTTACATACACAAAAAGAATCAAGCCGTGCGGCCCTGCCCTTGACCTCTGGGCAGGTCTCACCCAGCAACATGAGCTGTGTCCCCCACCTCCATGATGGGTTGGGAAGGTACAACGTCGTGATTCTTTCTGAGATCCCGATTAGGTCTCAGATTGCAGAGAATAAGGCCAGATCATGTCCATGTCTTTCCCCCCTGAGTCTAGAGCAGATCAGGACCCCACACATTCCGAGGAAGGAAAGGAAGTGAAGGGCAGCCAGGGAAGCACTGAGTCAATACTTGACCATGCCCAGGGGCCCACGTGGGCCATGAGAAGCCTGTAAACCTAGTGGCAAAGCAATATGGACCCAAGCTAGGGTGTACTTTGGGGGACCTGGACCCTTGGGGGAGGGCCCCATATAGGTTCTTCACACTGGAGACCCACCCCTCTGTGTTATTCTCCTCATGACAGAAGCCACAAGGTTGCGTGCTGTCTGGATGATGGGGTCGGTGATGGCCTGAACTTTGAAATGATTAACCTTTACATGCCTGTAGTGCGTGTTTCTCTGCTTGTGCAGCATCTCTGAGCACCCTTCTTAGCTTCGGAGAATTTCTTCCTTCTGGGTCCCTAACTGCTCAGAAGAGCCAGAAACTGCTTCCCAGACTAAGGTGCAGGCACGTGACCAGGCTCACCAGTTAGACGCACCAGCAGCCAGACTTTGATGAAGAGCCATGGCTCAAAGATAAAGCAGGTTCCCATGGAGGCAGAGAGGTGGCAGAGCCCAGGGGCAGAGGATTTGGCAAAGTCCCAGGCCCGTTTGTGTGGCGGCTCTGCTTGATACCAGCCCTCATGTCACTACCTGGACCTTGCCCTGGGTGGCACATTTGGGCTATGTCCCCCCAGCAGAGCCTCTCAGCCTGGTTCCCAGGCTGCTCAGAGGAGCCGGGAGCCCCCTAATATGTGGTAATAAATCCTGTTTCTGCTTAAACTTGCTCCAGGTGTATGTATTCTGTGGTTTGCAACTAAGCCTGCCCGAGACATCTGGCTGGTACAGCATCTTTGAAAGGGAGGCATTCTGTGCGCTGTATGACAGCAGCATGACTGCACCCCACCCTATCAGACACAGCTGGTTCTGAAATTATACCAGACACCCCCTAGGGTAGACACACCCCCAACTGGGGAAATTCATCTCTGAAAAGTGCTGTTTTGATCATTTGGAATAGTGTGGCCTCCCACCCCCATCGTGTCTTCTACTCAGATCCATCCCCTGCCATGTGGCTAGAGAGATCTTTCTCAAAAATGACCCAGCTATGCCACTGCCTTGTCCACGCGGCCGCCCTCTCTTGGTTCTGAACCCTTTCTTCCCACCTCCCTGGGCCATCACAGCTTCCCCAAGAGGCAGTGGCAGGTAACCACTGAGCCCATCCTGGGAGGCCCCCTCCCGGGTGGTCTTCCTGAACCCCGTCCCCACCTTTGTACATGACCTGTTTGGTAATGTCCACATTTCATCTACCTGTGTGACATCTGTGTCCTGCAAGGCCCTGGCTGAGTCAACATCCTCTGGTCCATGTTCAGGTTTCAGGGGAGACCCCCCTCCTCCAGGACAAAGCCAGCCTTCCTAGCTTCGTGCACAAGATCCCTTTGAGATCCGGTCCTTGCAAGCCTCTCCTGCTTCCCGTGCCCTCACGGACCGTGCCAGCCGTTTCTGAGCCTCCCGGCCTTTGCCCACGCCCGTCCCCCTCCAGGAGCGCCATCACTAGCACTGCCCCACCCGAGTCACCTGTTCTCAAAGCTGTGCTCGGCCCGCGGGTGCCCAGGACCCAGTCCCGGAACCCGTGCGTGTCGCCTGATATGGCAGACTCTGCACAAGTGGTGAGGTCATGGATCTCGAGACAGGGGGTTACACTTTATCCAGGTGAGTCCTAAGCTCATCACAAGCACCCGTAAAGAGGGAGCCAGAGGGACATTTGACTACAAGGCAGAAGGCCACTGATGATGGAGGTAGAGGTCAAAATGACACACTCTGAAGCTGGAGGAAGGGGCCATGAGCTCAGGAATGCGGCCCGCATCTAGAGGCTGAGGAAGGCCAGGGGCAGGTCCTCCCCCCAGTGGTTCCAGAGGAGCCTGGCCTGCCATTACAGCGACTTTAGCCACTGAGACAGATTTCAGGCTTGCGGCCTCCAGAACCGAAGGGGAATACACTTATCTGCTTTAAGCCACTAAGTTTGTGGACCTTTGTCACGGCAGCCACGGGAAACTCATCAGGACCCTTTCCTGACCCCAGGCTAGGTGCGTGGCCTCACCTGACCCCCGCTGCCACCAGGGGCTGACTAGGGCGCCCTCACGCTCCACTGGAACTACCGGCCCACCTGTGGGTCTCCAGCGGACACTGGGGCAGATCTGGGCCTTTCCTCTGCTGCCCCCCAAGCAGCTGCAGAGCGCTCGGCACGCGGCGTGGTGTGGATGAAAGGCGGAAGGACAGACCGGACGCGCAGCACTGCCACTTACCAACTGACTCGCCAGAAGCGGGGAATGCTCGTGGTCTTCAGGAGTCTAACAACCCCCCACCGCCCCGCCCCGCTGGCCATTACACATCAACGCTGGCTCTGAGGATAACAGTGGTCAGTTTTCTACAGCAATTCCAGTGGGATCAAATCAGGGCTGAGATCCAGGGACCCCAGCAACCAAACTCCTCAGAGCGTGGAGTTCACAGCCCACATTCTGGGGAGCCCAGGGAGCATGAGATCTGGGAATAGCGTCCCATAAAGCATGGAAAAAGGAACAACGGACCTGATGGATAAGCTCACCACTCCTTTCTTTCCTGTCCCCCAGCCCCTCTGAGATTTGGGGACCAGAGAGGCAGCTTGGTTGCGAGCCAGCTCCTGGCACCCTAGGAAGAGGTCTGCAGCCTTCTGGAAAGTGCACTGTTAGGAAAGCCAGGAGAGAGAGGGTCCACCTAGTCAGAAGCCAGATGAGACCATGGAAAGGAGGGGGTGGCCTATTCCAAATGCTGCTGGTGGGTCCCAGGAGCTGGGAGCTGAGAGGCGGCTGGAGCAGAGAAGGCGCTTCACCAGCAGCATCAGAATGGCCCAGAGGGCGAGCCATTCCCTTCATCTTCCCCTGCCTTTTCAGTACAGCGGAGGACTGGTGTCCCAGCTTTGTCTCCCAGGCACTTTCCTCATCAAGTTAAGACTCCGTTTCCTTCAGTGTAAAACAGGACTAGGGAACCCTACCTTGGATGGTCAGAGAAAAGATGGACAGAGCTCTCACAGCACATTAATAAGTGGGAAGTAGGGAAGCCAGACAGATAGCTGTGCACCCAACAGTTGGGAGAGGTGCTTCCGGGCAAGGGAGAGGACCTGACAAGGAAAAGCTGTACTTTAATATTTGTAGTTGGGAGCAACAAAAAACACTCTAAGGGACGTTATTGCAACAACTGGTGAAATTTGAATGAGGTATATAGATGACATAATAGTCATCTAGTCGTCATAGTATTGCATCCACATCAATTTCCTGTTCCTGATAACCCAGCTGGGTCATGGGAGAGAATGACCCTGATCATAGGAAATACTCACTGATTTATGAGTGTACGGGCATAATGCCTGAAACTTATTCTCAAACGGCTCAGATTTTTAGAGAGTAGTGTCTGTTGAGAGAGCAAATGATAAGGCCAATGTGACAAAATATTAACAACTGGTGAAACAGAAGATACATGGAAAGGCTACATTATTCCTGCCACTTTTCAGTAAGTTCAGAATTGTTTCAAAATAAAAGTTTCTTTAAATACTTGAACTGTGTTTGCTATGTTCTTTGGTATCATTTGAATTTTGTGAAATGGGAATACGTTTATGTGTTACCAAAGCGTTACGTGTTTTAACAACTAAATATACTCACTAAGTGAAACCTCTTGTGAACTGTAAATCGTAGGCTGTTAAAGATCAATTACTGTATTTACCATTCTATTTCTTAGTAGTGTATTATACATATCAGTAGTGACACTGATAGTGTTAATACTCCGAGTAGTTCTCGAATTGCAGGAAGCTCCTTGCCTTCGTGTGTTCCCCGGGACCCAGCGCTGGGTCATTCTGCAGCCTCCCCACCAGGCGCCTGGTCCCAGGGCGCTCTCCTTGCTCCCACCTGCCGGCTTTCGGCAGTGCCCTTCTCTGTCCACGAGGGGGCGCGCGCAACCCCTCCTTTTCGGCGACTACGGCCAGAGCCTGGGATGCAGGCGCTGAGCCACAGGGCCTGAGCCCGCTGTGGGTAGAAGGGAACCTGCAAACCCTGGAGCAGAGCCTGGGGTCTCTGGAATTCAACATGATTCCCTGCTCCCTTTTTTTTTCCTGCATAGTTAGCCGACTGTTGACTCAAAGGTGACATTGAAAATGCATAAAATCCGATTATTAATTTGGGAGACTGGATCTGGGGAAGTAGAATTAAATCAACCAATGCAGGCCACCTATTCCACGACACTGAGGAGGGCTACAGAGGCGTGGCAACATAGCAGCCTAGGGGCCAGATATGGCTGCAAGATGCTCTCTGTTTACCTTTCATGGTGTTTAAAAAACTGATTAGGGGGTCACTATTTTAAATTTGGGAGATTTCACATAAAATCCAGATTTCTGTCTTTGCTTACAAAACGTGATGAAAGGAGCTGACATCCTCATACGGCATCATCTCTCTGGAGCTGTGGAGGGACTGCCACCTTGAGAGTGGGCATACATCATTCAATCCCCACCAGACCCCAGTGCCCGTTACCTGTTAGGTCTGCTTTGTCACCTGCCTAGCCCTGTGGGCATTAACCTCTGCCACCCAGACCTATAGGAGAGCCTAGATTAGACACCCTGAGAGCAGGCCAGTTCCCAACAATTGCACTGTCGGGTCAACTTCCATTTAAGAAAAATCCTTAAGGTTGCAAGGTTTTCTGGATATTTAAAAAGTGACATAACATGTTGCCATGCCTCTGTGTCATCGTTACAACCACTGTGGAGACACAGAAGCAGACATTTGTGCTCAGGCCTGAGTGACCTTAAACAATCCATCTTTCCATGCCTTAGTTTCCTTGCCTAGTAAAATGGGGATATTAATAGCCTCGTAGAATACTTTGGGAATGAGGAAGACAATCCATGCCCAAGCACTTAGCCAGGGCCTGGCACACAGTAAGAGCAAAATGAGTGTTAGCAATCATTATTTTTATTCATTACACAGGGCACCGGGACCCATGGGAAAATGAGGCCAGTGGTTCTCACACTTGAGTGCACATCAAAGTCACATGAAGGTCATGCTGCCACAGTTGAAGGTCACTCCCTGAGTTTCTGATTCAGTAGGTCTGGGCTGGCACTTAGGACTGCACATTTCTTAGCAAGTTCAGAGGCGACCGTTCAAAGTGCTCACCACCCTGAAAACTGCTGCTATGCACTTGGAGGCAAACTGACCAGTTTTTAAAAGGCACCCACACATTTGCTTGTTTCTCTTAGAAAGAGTCATGGCAAGTATAAAAAGAATTAACATATATAAGGTGCCTAAAAGAGTACCTAGCAAATGATGTTCAATAAGTTAGAATTATTAATAATTAAATAGACAATACCCAGAAAAATCAAAAACTAAAGAGAAGGACATAGAGAGAAGGAAACTTTGGACCTTTGGGCCAGCTTTGCAGGGGTGCCCCATTTCAATCTCCTCCACAGGCCTATGAAGGAGTATGGAAGGAAAGAGTTCTGGAAATAAAGGGCCCCATGCCAGGCCACCCAGCCAGAGGCAAAGCAGACGCCTGAACCCAGGTCTGCCTGCGCCCATGGGGCCTTCCCACTCCCCCAGGTCCCTCCATCCTGTAGCTGATCCAAGTTCACCACTTACCCGGAAGTGGCCCTGTCCTGAGTATTCCACAAAAGGCCTGCACCCACTGCGGTCCAACATCAGAATCCACAGAACATGATACAGAGGAGGAAGGACAAGCAGGTGGGCCCAGTGGGAAGGAGGGAAAGGGGGTGCACAGGAGCGCAGCCTGGCAGGGGAGCCAGGCAACTGCATCTGGCCCAGGTCTGGGGCCAGCTCCCTGAGAGAGGGCTGTCTGCCCGTGACTTCATCCGCCCTTCATTTCCCAGGTGAGTGAAGGGCAGAGGTTGAATGGGCAAATAGCCCCAAATCATCCCCATTTCCAAATGGACCCCAGGTTCTGGGCAGGGCTGATCCTAAACGCCCAAAAGGCTCAAGCCCACTTCTAAGGACTAAAAGCACAGTCTTAGGTGCCAGCCCAGACCTACTGAATCAGAAACTCTGGGAGCGACCTAAGAACTGCAGGGTAAGCTAGCCCCAGTTTGCACAGCCCCTTAGGCAAGGCACAGCCAAGAACGGCTGCTCGCAGGAGGCAAGGATGGAACATGGGTGTCATGCATGATGCATGGAGCCCCTGGTAGTGTGTGATGGAGCAGGGATGGGAAGAGAAAGGGGGATGTTACTGGGGGAGCTGATAGTCCCCACAGGGCCACACTCTTAAGTGGATCTTCCAGGCGTCTGAGAACTCTGCACTTGAAGCTGTCCTTCCAGATATTTAGGAAGACACATTTGTCAAGAGAAACCCTTAGGGCATATTATACTTAATGGTCTGTTACCTTGATTGGAACTCTTTTAACTGTTGAAACATATAACATAGGATCCTTCTTCATACTCCGGAGGGGCCCTGGTACAGAGGGACCCAGACCTGACCACCTATAATACTACTGGCATGTGCAGTAGATGCTCAAAAGATACCAGTTGAAATAATGAACTTGTGGGGCTTGGGGTATGGGCAATGAGGGGTTAGGAGCTTATGGCTACAAAGTGCGGGATTTCTCAGCAGTGGGGCTGCATTCTAGCTCAGGTACCTGTGGCACTGGAATAGGAAGGTTGTCCCCATGCTCAGCCATCAGAAGAAGCCAGATGATGGACTTTCCCAAGGCTCCAGAATGTCTCAGCATCACAGTGGAAAGTTAGCAGCTTCATATCCCCACCACTGAACAAACGTGGTTTGCACTGATTAAACTTAGAGGTTTAATTTGTGATGGGCTACTTGACCAAGTCTAAGAGTCCCAGATGTCTTGGGAAAGGGCCCAGGAAGCACTCCAAGAAGCCAGTTATCTGGGGCACCTGGGTGGGATGGCTTGGACACAGGTGCATGAACTGACTTTTACACGGGACCCTCTCACCAAGGAAGTCCTCTGGATGGTGCATCCAAGGCTGCTCTCCGTTCTGATCTGGCTGCATCCTCTTTCTCTTCTAGCATCCTGACTCAACTGAACATAACCTTCTGCCCTCTTCCAGGTTGCTTTGTGAGCCAAGTTCTTGTTGCTAACTGCATCAGCCAGTGCTTATTCTACATCTCAGCAAACCCAACTATCGATTTCTAAAGAGCTTCCATTTTCCTCCAATATGCTCTGTAGAATGCCTGCTCCAGATCTGACTGCCTGGAAAACTTCTCTTTATTCTGTGTCTGTGAGGCCTTGCTGCTCTAACTCTCCCTGTGATATTCTGGAAATTACTCCAAGTCGTCATTAGACAAAGTCTTTAAAAAGGAAATAGCTACATGGAGAATCCCTTTGATCTTCCCTCTGTCCTCCTTTCTGGAATGCATAAGAGATAGCTGGTCCTTCAACAGCCTCATTGGTCCATGAGGCAAACTAGACAATAAAGTAAAGGCTAAGGATGATGAAGCAGAGACAGTGAGAAACCTAGAGCCCTAGCAAACACCACACCAGCCCTGGACTACCTACTTATAGAACTGTTTTAAATGAGAGAAAAATAGCATTATTGTGTGTGAACTACTGCTCTTCAACACACAGTGCTTTCAAAACAGCTGAACTTAATCTTAACTGAAAGACTATCTCTCCTTGGGCTGATTTCTGCCTGGGATGCATCTTACCCTCTCTCTCTAAGTAGAACTGACATCCAGCACTTTATGGGCCAGAATGTTTTGTTTCCTGGATTCATGTTCAACTTCAGGTTGTTTAAACAATTGTTTAAAAGAAGGGCGTGCTGGTCGATCAGGATTAAAGATGGCGGCATGAGAGGTGAGGCAGAGGCTTCTTCCTAGAACCACATATAATTAATACAACTACTCCGGAAAGAGCAGCAGGAAAGGACTGCACCAGACTGCATAAACCTGGAGAAAAGAGAAGACCTTATAGAAAAGGGTAACGTACCAAACCTGTGGCCCAGCGGGACCCAAGCCCTCTTCCCACACCCCAGCTCACTGGTGGGAGGAAGAGAAACGGAGCAGGGAAGGAGTGGAGGCCTGGGACTGCTGAATACCTAACTCTGGAGATCTGTTCTGGGAGAACAAACCTACATTTCATGGTGCTAGCATGGTACTCCTGTGTTTAGGGGGTTGGAAAGGTAAGACAGGCAGAATTCCTAGAGAGACTGAGATTCCAGCTGCTTGTGGAAAGCAGGGATCCATATCCAGCTGCTCTGGGAAAAAAGAAAGGTGGGCAGTCTGAGAGACTTCCTAACAAGGAAGCCCTTAGCAAGAGGGCTGCTAAAGGGGCAAGAATTGCACAGAGCTCACTGCTTAGGAGAAAGGACAGGTAGACAAAATTGTCCAGGTGCACTCTGCCTAGCAGGTTGGGAACCTTCATGATCTTCAGGAGCTCCAGCTCCCTGGCTGGCTACACAGCTCCAAGGAACTCCTCCATGACACGCAGCTTACTGAGCCTTTCTCCCGGCCAGCCCACCTGGCTTGCAAACTGGCAAGCCCTACCCTGGTGTTAGGCCAGCCAGAGGGAAGCCCCATCTACAGCAACTACAAACGCAAAGCACAGAGGCATAGCAGCCAGGAAGCAGGAAACAGCTCTTTCCTCCCCCCAGGCACCAATACCACTCCCATGAGACCCCCAACATTGCTTCAGGGGCTGAGCAGCTCCAGAGAGTAGAGCTTCTGGGCGCTACAGGGCACCATAAACAAATATGAAATGCCAAAGGAACCTGGTTCAAAGTAAAATTATTAATACAACTTCTGAGAAAGATTTAAATGACATTGACCTCATGAATCATCCTGAAACGGAGTTCAAAATAAAAATCATTAACATGCTCATGGAGGTACAGAAAGATATTCAAGAACTCAGGAATGAATCCCAGTCAGAGATCCAATCGTTGAAGAGCACAATGGAGGGTATTAAAAGCATATTAGATACTGTGGAGGAGACGATAAATGAAATAAAAACTAGAGAAGAGGAATACAAAGAAGCTGAGGCACAGAGAGAAAAAGGGATCTCTAAGAATGAAAGAATATTGAGAGAACTGTGTGACCAATCCAAACGGAACAGTATTCGCATTATAGGGGTACCAGAGGAAGAAGAGAGAGAAAAAGGGATAGAAAGTGTCTTTGAGGAGGTAATTGCTGAAAACTTCCTCAATCTCGGGACAGAGATAGTCTCTCAGGCCATGGAGATGCACAGATCACCCAACACAAGGGACCCAAGGAAGACAACACGAAGACATATAGTAATTAAAATGGCAAAGATCAAGGATAAGGACAATTAAAAGCAGCCAGAGAGAGAAATAAGATCACATACAAAGGAAAGCCCATCAGACTATCATCAGACTTCTCAGCAGAAACCTTACAGGCCAGAAGGGAATGGCATGATGTATGTACTGCAATGAAGCAGAAGGGCCTTGAACCAAGATTACTTATCTGGCAAGATTATCATTTAAATTTGAAGGAGGGATTAAACAATTTCCAGATAAGCAAAAGCTGAGAGAATTTACCTCCCACAAACCATCTCTACAGTGTATTTTGGAGGGGTTGCTACAGATGGAAGTGTTCCTAAGGTTTGTTAGTTGTCACCAGAGGTAATAAAACCACAGTAAAGAAAGTAGAACAGCTAATTACTAAGCAAATGCATAAGTTAATTAACTATCCCTAAAGCCAATCAAAGGGATAGACAAAGAGTACAGAATATGATACCTAATATATAAAGAATGGAGGAGGAAGAAAAAGGAGAAGAAAAAAAGAGCCTTTAGATTGTGTTTGTAATAGCATATTAAGTGAGTTAAGTTAGACTCTTAGATAGTAAGGAAGTTAACCTTGAGCCTTTGGTAACCATGAATCTAAAGCTTGCAATGGCAATAAGTACATACCGATCGATAATCACCCTAAATCTAAATGGTCTGAATGCAACAATCAAAAGACGTAGAGTCACTGAATGGATAAAAAAAAAAGACCCATCTATATGCTGCCTACAAGATACTCACTTTAAACCCAGAGACATACGCAGACTAAAAGTGAAGGGATGGAAAAAGATATTTCATGCAACTAATAGGGAGAAAAAAAGTAGGAGTTGCAGTACTTGTATCAGACAAAATAGACTTCAAAACAAAGAAAGGCACAAGAGATAAAGAAGAACATTACATAATGATAAAAGGGTCAATTCAACAAGAAGATATAACCATTATAAATATCTATGTGCCCAACACAGGAGCACCTACATATGTGAAACAAATACTAACAGAATTAAAAGGGGAAACAGAATGCAATGCATTAATTCTAGGAGATGTCAACACTCTACTCACTCTGAAGGACAGATCAACCAGACAGAAATAAGTAAGGAAACAGAGGCACTGAACAACACATTAGAACAGATGGACCTAACAGACATTACAGAACTCTACACCCAAAAGCAGAAGAATACACATTTTTCTCAAGTGCACATGGAACATTTTCAAGAATAGATCATATACTAGGAAACAAAAAGAGCCTCAGGAAATTCAGAGATTAAAATTGTACCAACCAATTTCTCAGACCACAAAGGTATGAAACCAGAAATAAATTACACAAAGAAAATGAAAAATCCCACAAACACATGGAGGCTTCACAACATGCTCCTAAATAACCAATGGATCAACAACCAAATAAAAACAGAGATCAAGCAATATATGGAGACAAATGACAACAATAATTCAACACCACAAAATCTGTAGGCTGCAGCAAAGGCCATGCTATGAGGAAAGTATATTGCAATACAGGCCTACCTCAGGAAAGAACAATCCCATGTGAGCAGTCTAAACTCACAATTAATGAAACTAGAAAAAGAAGAACAAATAAGGCCCACAGTCAGTAGAAGGAGGGACATAATAAAGATTAGAGCATAAATAAATAAAATCAAGAAGAATAAAACAATAGAAAGAATCAATAAAAGCAGGAGCTGGTTCTTCAAGAAAATAAACAAAATAGATAAACCCCTGGCCAGACTTATCAGGAAAAAAGAGAGTCTACTCACATAAACAGAATCAGAAATGAGAAAGGAAAAATGGACACCACAGAAATACAAAGAATTATTAGAGAATACTATGAAAAATTATATGCTAACAAACTGGATAACCTAGAAGAAACGGACAACTTTCTAGAAAAATACAACCTTCCAAGGCTGACCCAGAAAGAAACAGAAAATCTGAATAGACCAATTACCAGCAATGAAATTGAACTGGTAATCAAAAACCTACCTAAGAACAAAACGTCTGCACCAGATGGCTTCACCGCTGAATTTTATCAAACATTTAGTGAAGACCTACTACCCATCCTCCTTAAAGTTTTCCAAAGAGTAGAAGAAAAGGGAATACTTCCAAACTCATTGTATGAGGCCAGTATCACTCTAATATCAAAACCAGGCAAAGACACCACAAAAAAAGAAAATTACAGACCAATATCCATGATGAACATAGATGCAAAAATATTCAATAAAATATTAGCAAACCAAATTCAAAAATACATCAAAAAGATCATCCATCATGATCAAGTGGGATTCATCCCAGGGATGCAAGAATGGTACAACATTCAAAAATCCATCAACATCATCCACCACATCAACAAAAAGAAGGACAAAAACCACATGATCATCTCTATAGATGCTGAAAAAGCATTTGACAAAATTCAACATCCATTCATGATAAAAACTCTCAACAAAATGGGTATAGAGGGCAAGAACCTCAACATAATAAAGGCCATATATGACAAACCCACAGCCAAAATTACACTTAACAGCGAGAAGCTGAAAGCTCTTCCTTTAAGATTGGGAACAGGACAAGGATGCCCACTCTCCCCACTTCCATTTAACGTAGTACTGGAGGTCCTAGCCATGGCAATCAGTCAACACAAAGAAATAAAAGGCATCAAGATTGTCAAGGAAGAAGTTAAACTGTCCCTGTTTGCAGATAACATGATATTGTACATAAAAACCCTAAAGAATCCATTCCAAAACTACTAGATCTAATATCTGAATTCAGCAAAGTTGTGCGATACAAAATTAATACACAGAAATCTGTGGCATTCCTATACACTAACAATGAACTAGAAGAGAGAGAGAAATCAGGAAAACAATTCCATTCACAGTTGCATCAAAAAGAGTAAAATACCTAGGAATAAACCTAACCAAGGAAGTAAAAGACCTATACTCTGAAAACTACAAGACACTCATGAGAGAAATTAAAGAAGATACCAATAAATGGAAGCATGTCCCATGCTCATGGATAGGAAGAATTAATATTGTCAAAAGGGCCATCCTGCCAAGAGCAATATACAGATTCAATGCAATTCCTATCAAAATACCAATAGCATTCTTCAATGAACTAGAGAAAATCATTCTAAAATTCATATGGAACCACAAAAGACCCCGAATAGCCAAAGCAATCCTGAGAAGGAAGAGTAAAGCTGGAGTGTTTATGCTCCCTGACTTCAAGCTTTACTACAAAGCCACAGTAATCAAGACAATTTGGTACTGGTACTGGCACAAGAACAGACCCATAGACCAATGGAACAGACTAGAGAGCCCTGATATAAACCCATCCATATATGGTCAATTAATATACGATAAAGGAGCCATGGACATACAATGGGGAAATGACAGCCTCTTCAACAGCTGGTGTTGGCAAAACTGGACAGCTACATACAAGAGAATGAAACTGGATTATTGTTTAACCCCATATACAAAAGTAAACTCGAAATGGATCAAAGACCTGAATGTAAGTGATGAAACCATAAAACTCTTAGAAGACAGCATAGGCAAAAATCTCCTGAAAATAAGCATGAGCAACTTCTTCCTGAATGTATCTTCTTGAGCAAGGGAAACAAAAACAAAAATGAACTCATGGAACTACATCAAACTAAAAAGTTTCTGTATGGCAAAGGACACCATGAACAGAACAAAAAGGCATCCTACAATCTGGGAAAATATATTTGTAAATGACATATCTGACAAGGGGTTAACATCCACAATATATAAAGAACTTACATGCCTCAACACCCAAAAAGCAAATAACCTGATTTAAAAATGGGCAGAGGATATGAAGAGACAGTTCTCCAAAGAAGAAATTCAGATGGCCAACAGTCACATGAAAAGATGCCCCACATGACTAATCATCAGCGAAATGGAAATTAAAATCACAATGAGATATCACCTCACACCAGTAAGGATGGCCAGCATCGAAAAGACTAAGAACAACAAATGCTGGTGAGGATGTGGAAAAAGGTGAACCCTCCTACACTGCTGGTGGGAATGTAAGCTAGTTCAACCATTGTGGAAAGCAATATGGAGGTTCCTCTAAAAACTAAAAATAGAAATACCATTTGACCCAGGAATCCCACTCCTTGGAATTTACCCAAAGAATACAACTTCTCAGATTCAAAAGACATATGAACTCCTGTGTTTACTGCAGCACTATTTACAATAGCCAATATATGGAAGCAACCTAAGTGTCCATCAGTAGATGAATGGATAAAGAAGATGTGGTACATATACACAGTAGAATACTATTCAGCAATAAGAGAGAAACAAATCCTACCATTTGCAAGAACATGGATGGAGCTGGAGGGTATTATGCTCAGTGAAATAAGCCAGGCAGAGAAAGACAAGTGCCAAATGATTTCCCTCATTTGTGGAGTATAACGATGAAGCAAAACTGAAGGAACAAAATAGCAACAGACTCACAGACTCCAAGAAGGAACTAGTGGTTACCAAAAGGGAGGGGTGTGGGATGGCGGGTGGGGACAGAGGGAGAAGGGGAATGAGGGGTATTATGTTTAGTACACATGGTGTGGGGGGTCACGGGGAAAACAGTGTAGCACAGAGAAGGCAAATAGTGAATCTGTGGCATCTTACTACACCGAAGGACAGTGACTGCATTGGGGTATGGGTGGGGACTTGATAATATGGGTAAATGGAGTAACCACATTTTTTCATGTGAAACCTTCATAAGAGTGTATATCAATAATACCTTAATAAAAATTTTTAAAAATAAACAAAAGAAGGGTGTGCTGCCTGGGTATTTCTTGGGTAAAAATGTCTTTCAGATGACCGCCTGAGGTTCTCTTTTGGATACAATATTCAGTCTGGGCTGACCTCCATCTAATATCTAAAGGCACACTTACACTAGCTGATCAGTGTTAAAACCACAGTGCAGGTTGCTGCTTCAAGCCCCACTAGTGCACCCTTACTCTGTCGCTAGTTGGTCCCTGTGACCCTCAGATTCATATAATCCAGCAACTGAAAGGTCAACTGCCAGTGAGGTGAAGGTCTAAGACCTTGGGCAAACTCACCTGCCTACTGTGTGTTCTGCCTGGTGATTTACCCCTACATCCAGGTATGTCAGGGAGGGGCCGCACTCCGTCTCGGGGTGGGAAGGAAGGGGCCCTGACCTGGGGGCTGGTGACCAGGGCTGTGTCCCTTCCTACCTGGCCAGTGGCGCCCTGCTGGCTCGGATGACCCCGTCTGTGAACAGGCCTTGTTCTTTGGGCCCAGGAGCCTCTCAGCTTGTCCTCCATCTGGCCCACTGGCCTGGCAGGCCGTCCCCGCAGGACCTGGCTGTCAGCATCCACACCATGTGGGCATGGAGGGTGGGCTCACAGAGCACCGACAGCCGGCACCACTGCTGCTCCAGAGCATACAGCCCAGCAGATGGGTCTGCATCCCAGCTCACCTTAGGGCCCATTCCCCCAGGATCCGCCCCCCTCCTCGTGTCAGGGTTCCTCGGTAGACTCTTCATCCCATCTCCTCCCCGTGTGAGCCAATAAACCCCTCAAATTCCTATTCCTCTCCTAAGCAGAGAATTTCCCCATTTCTTTGTCTCAACCACTTCTGTTTGGGTCTGTGGTTCTCACAGGGGGATCTTTGGGGATGTTTTGGAAATCAGTAGAACATTTTCAGCTGTTCCAATTATTGGCCAGGGGCCAATGGCATTTACCAGATAGGGGTTGAATTTTTTTTCAACACTTGCTGTAAACTTACTGAACTATGGCATGCATATAGAAGAGTACACATATCTTAAGTGCACACTCGATGAATTTTCACAAAGTGAACATATTCGTGTAACCAGCACCCATACCCAAACCAGATGTTCAGAACCCCCAGTGCCCTCATGGGCCCCCTTGAAGCCACTACCACCCCCCAAGGATAACCACCACCCTGACTTCTAACACCAGGAATTCCTCTCTTTTTTTTGGACCTCCTAGAAATGGCATCATGCCATGTGTCCTCTTTTGTGTCTGGCTTCTTTCATTCACTATCACGTCTGTGAACTTTCCTCCATGTTGCTGTGTATAGTTCTTGATGGGCACATGGGTTGTTTCCAGTCGGAGCTATTAAGAGCAGCACTGCCTTGAACATTCCCACACACCTGTCTTGATCACAGATGTGCACATTTACGCTGAGCACACACCTAGGAATGACTGACTAGCTGGATCATGGGAACATTGTATGTTCAGCCTAGTAGCTACTGCCAAAGAGTTTTCCAAAGCTGTTATAGGAGCTGCCATTCGCACTGGCACAGTATGAGAGTTCCATTGCTCCACTTCTTCACCAACACTTAGTGTTGTCTGTTTCCTGTGAGCCATCTGGAGGGTGTGTTGTGACATCACATTGTGGTCACTTGGCCATTTGGATATCCTCTTTTGTGAAGTGACTGCTCCAAGTCTCTGCCCAGTTTTCTGTTGGACTGTTTCCCTTTTCTTTCATTGACTTGTAGCCCCTTCTGCATTCCAGATGTGATTTCTTTGATGAATATATGGGTTACAAATATCTTCTCTCATTCTGTGACTTTCTTTTCACTCTCTTAAAAGTGTCATTTGATGAAACAGAATCTTAAGATAGCAAAATTCATCAACAGTTCCTTTAAGGTTAATAATTTTGGGTCCTAAGTAATCTTTGCCTACCCCTTTGTTTTCTTCTAGAACATTTTTAGTTTTGCTTCCACAGTTTGATTTGTAAACCCACACACCTTTTGAATGGTCCATCAGACTTCCATGTAGGTGAAAAACCTGTTTATAATGATCTGACCTAGAGCCAGATCAACTTTACAATTAAACACAAAGTATTTTTTTTTGCACAGTTTAATATACACTGAGTTTCCCAGAATGTACCTCCTGTGCATGTTTAAAGAAGATTGTGTTTTGTTTGATTTGGAACTTTACCAAAAGTTGAACAAACGTTTGAAAAAAAATGCGTCACTGACAGCGACGCTTGAGGCACGTGGATAACCCATAAAACCCACCTGGCATCTGTCTACATTTTTTTAGATGATCCTATGTTTTAAATAGACAAACACACTCACTTGACTCTTACTCTAAACTATTAAGTATGTAGGAAGTTTCAACAATATTCAATTGATTACTGCCTCACTTCTCTCAACTCCAAATGCATTCATCGTAGTGTGGGGCACACACCTGATCACTTCAAATGCAGCCCTGCCCGTGTCTCTACTCACTGGCACATGCTCTTTTATCATAAATTACTTCATTTTTATTTCTCTTTTCTATTACCACTAGGGCATTATATTAACTTAGGAGATGGAATTAAGTGTGCAGATACATTTCATTTCATTTCAGAACGGTAAAGGGGATTTTACAACAAAGTATTTCCTATAAGAAGGAGTCATTGGGTCTGATAGGGTAAGGCCGGTGTAATGGGTTCTGCCAGGTGTGTTACATTTCAGATCAAATGGAAACATGAAGGTACTTTCCTAACCATAGGAACAGTTCTCCTCTAAAATGGAATCCTCTTGGGCCAACCCATGTTATGGTAATAATAATGTTTTCCTTCTCATTACATTTGTGAAATAGAAAGTCCCACACCGACCCCAGGAGAAAAGACACATAAGCCACCCTCCTGCCAAAGGCTGCCTCACGTCCTGCAGCCATCAACCTGCCTGAGACCGCACACAGGCCTGGTCTGGTTCTTCACTGGGTTTAGTCCACAGGTAGGAAGGACTGAATACAAAGCCCAGCTCTGCTTCATGCTTGCTGTGGCTTTGGGCAGTGTGTTAACCTTTGAGAGCCCACAGCACACATCCGTAAATGAGTAAAGGAAAACTTATTCAGCATATTTGTGGAGGTCAAAAGGTAATAATTGCTAATGGCTGCTGAGTGCTTACTGTGGACCAGCTCCTATGCTACATGCCTCATGAGGATAATCTCTACCCTCACGTCTCTGCCATGAAGGTGGGGCCACGTTACCCCCATTTTATGGATGAGGAAAGTGGAGGCACAGAAAGGAAATTACCCTGAGTCACATGTTTGGTAAATGGCACAGCTGAGTCGACCCGGGTGATCTGACTGGTTCCCATTACATAATGACTTGAAGGGAAAACAATGCCCAGCACAAAGAAGAGATTTTTTAAAAGGCAGTTCTCAGCTACTATTATGTGCCCCTTGGTTGTATAGTTCTGAACACCTCCATTTATTATTGCTCTCTTCCAGCTCCCACATGAACTAGACACATGCCTTTGGTTTAACTCCATTTAATAGAGGTCACAGGTGCCTTTAAACAAGTTGATTTCTAAGATCCCAACTGCCCGATTTTGGCAGCGTTTGTCAATAGAAAACTAGTAAAAGTGATGTTCATTTTAACTGACCTGTAAGTGATATAGAGAAGTCTGTGTTTGCACCAGAATTCATGCTGATACTTACTTTAAAAAAATCCAATCCCACAAGCAACAAAAAGCACACTATGCCAAAAATATTTCCAAGCCCCAGGCTACTTATGCCTGGAAATACATGACACCAGGAAGCACAACTACCTCCCGAGTGCTGGTTGCAACAGAATTTGACCTGCATGTGCCTAGATCCTTAAGAATGTTCTCTGATGCAGACCAAGGTCGGGTATGGTAAATAAAGTGGCTTCCAGCACAAAATAGACTCCACTTCCCAGCAGGTGTGACTGCTGAAATTTTCCATTTTTTAAAACAGCTGTGGGCTTGAAGAATTTTAGGGAGCTTTGTCACATAGGTCATGTCATAGCAGCCGTCCAGCCATCTGAACTGCTGTGATCTGCAGCAAACAGCAGGAGCCCTGGGCTTCAGAGTCAAGGTTCAGGGTGAGTCTGCTATCACCGTGATCAAGACACCTTGGATCTCTGGGCTCCTGCCTCCTGGTCCATCGGAGGAGGAGGCTGGATTAGGAATCTCTGAAGCCTCCCCAGGTCTAGACTTCTAGGAGCTGAGGTGTCAACACTTGCCCATGATTTTGGATCGTTTGGTGTTGGGTCACACTGTGAACATGACAGGACTCACCTCCTTTCTAGCTGTGTGACTTAGGCCCATCCTGGCACCTCTCTGGGCCTCAGTTTCCTTCTTGGTTGTAGAAGTAACATTTAAAAGGCCTACACATTTTAAATAGATGCTCAACAAATAGCAGTTTCTTGCTATCACACATTTGCCCACCTTCTCTTTTCACCACATTCCCCCCACTTAGCACCAGACCCTCCTGGGGAGTGGGTCCACCACCACTGACATCCCACCCCAACCTGTCCTGCCCTTCTCCAGGAAGACCGAGAGCCTAGACTGATGACTCTTTGGCCTCAAACTAGCATCCACTCCTAGACCAACTGTCACAATGGGAACCACCTCATGAATTAATACACTTCCCTGAGCATTTACATTAAGAATTCTAATGGGAGAATTTCAGTGGCTAGAACAGAGAGGAAGCAATAATTTAAATATGGCACATTTGATTAAAAAAACTCCCTTCCTTCATGATATGAGAAAAAGTGCATTTGGATGGTTTCTCTTTTCAGTGTATATCATGCATATAAGTAGCTGGTCCCTGCAACATGACTTACTTGGCCCCATGATCTCTTTCCTCTTGGTAAAGTAACCCACTCTAGTAAATCCATCTCAGGAATCTTCCCAGTGGGAAAAGTCTTAGAGCTGGGATTCTTGTTTGCTTTCTGCAACCAGCCACCCCAAATTCTTGGAAGAAGGTGGAGCATAAATGAAAAGTTGGTAAACAAAATTCTTTCTTTGGCCTCCTGTGGACAGGCCTTGGTCTCTTCGGGCTGCTTCATGGCTTCCAATCAGTAATTACTAGTTTCTTTTTAAAGTGTCCCTCTGAACTGAGGTCTTTGGTTGTTTTAAATTCACTTGGGATCCTTCTAGACCCAGGAATTAAAGGTGACTCCTCATTCCTGTAAGTCAGAGACTGCCTGATCCAAGGACACATTCCTGGACTGTCAGCATGTTGTGCGGTGAGATGGGCCAATTAAGGCTACATCCCAGCAACCTCCAAGCGGGAGTCCAAGATGGCCTTGGAAAGCAGGAAGCTTCCCTGTGAGTCAGATCTCCAGCAGGGAAGACCTTTCCCCCTGAAGCTCTGATCCCTGGGGTCCTGGAGTAATGGAACTTCAGGCAGAGACCAGTGGGCCAGAATAATCATAGGTGGTTTTATTGGCCACAAAAGCTTCCTGACATCACAGGATTTGGGAAATGACCTGAACCACTCCTGACTTCTGAAAGAGAAAGGCTATTCCCAAAGATTCTACAGACGGCACTGTATTACAATGGACTCCCAAGCTCTTCTCCACCAATCTCACCCCTCCCAGCACAACATCTTATGAAGGATGAGGGTGTGGGGCGAGTCTGATCAAGTGGACCCTGCACCTTTGCTCTTTAATAACCATAGCAACAAATGGCATTTATTGAGCATTTCACATGCATTGCTTCATTTCAGCCTCATAATCACCCTGTGAAGTTGGTACGCTATTATCTCCATTTTACAGATGAGGGGATTGAGGATGAGGGGGTCAAGTGTCAGGGTCACTAAGTGACAGAGATTCAAACCCACATCTGACTGATCCCATAAGCCTTACTTTTAACAACTGCATTACCCTGGGCCTGAGAGCTTGATACTTCACTATTCCATGCAGGCCTCATCGGGTTTCTGCTGCCCATACTAAACCCCAAGATCAAAAATGCATCCTCCAGAGGAGGTGGGGCACAGGGAGAAAAGTGGGTACAAGGGCAGGCTCTGGGTCAGATGGCTGGGGTTTGAATCCAGCCCCAATGCTTGTTCACGGTGTGGCCATGGTCCAGTTACTTAACGTTTCTGCGCCTTTATTTTCCTGTCTATGCACAGGAACAAAACCCCTCATCAGGCTGCCAGAGAGATGGGATGACTGATACCTGTTAAGCACACAGACAGTGTTTAGCACATTGGAAGAGCTCCATAAACACCAAGAGCTTTTGTCAGCTCTACCGCCTCTACTGAACTGCCTACTCGGCATGGCCACCTCACCATCTAACAGGCAATATAAATTGGCACAGCCAAAGCTGAACTCCTGATCTTCCTTCCCAAACCTGCTCTGCCCCCACGCCTGCCCACCCCAACTCGTGGCAACTTTGCCCTCCTAGGAGCTGACATCAAAAATCTCGGAGTCATCCTGGACTCCTCCTTCCTGCACACCCCACATCTAACTCACCCGCAAATCTTCCAGCTTGACCTTTAAAATGCACCCAGAATCTAGCCCTATCTCACCACCTTCACTGATACCTGGTCCAGGCCAACCCCATCTTTCCTGGGTACCTCCACCAGCAGCTTCCTCACTGGGCTTTCCTTCCACTCTTGCTCACGGCAGTCTTCTCCCACCATAGCCAAAGCAACTCAGAATGCGTCATGTGACTCTACTTCAGACTTGGGGGCTCCCACCTCACCCAGAGAAAATGTCAGTGCCTCATCATGGGCCACCAAGCTGGCCCCATCCTGCACTCCCTCTCTCTCTTCCTCTTCAGGCCCACTGGTCTCCTGCTTTCCCTCTTAGAGCCTGGGCCCTGTGGTTCTTTCCCTGAAAACTCTTCCTCCAGATACCTGCATGCCTTAGTACCTTACCCACTGTGTCCTCTGCTCACACACTGCCTCAACAAAGCAGGTTTCCCTGACCACCCTAAATAAAACAAGTCCACAAGCTGTCTTTTGTCTGCATATGTCACACACCAGAAAGTCACCAATATGTCCCCATCCCACCCCTGCGCTCATTATTCCCACTCAGTATCAACCGTGGGATGAGCTGTCCGCAGACCAGGCACATGCAGGAGAAGGAGAAACAAGTGGCAGAATGCTTGAAAAAAGTGTCTGATGGAAGAGTGATTCCTTGGGTTATATACAGATATTATGTAAATAAATATATTTTATATTTTTTGCTGGATAGTACCATATTGTTCTGAATCAAGCAGAACTGAGGAAGGTGTTTTGAAACAGACTTGAGATATACCCAACCTCACTTCCAAAGTAACACCCAAAGTAAGGCTGGAAGTACAAACTAGGGCCTTCTGAGGAAAAAGGTCAAACTGAACACAGCGTCTGATGCAATTACTCATGAAGCCTCACTAAAACTATCACGATGGGATTGTTTAAAAGATATAAACATACAAGGGAAAATGAGAACGGTGATAATAAAAAAAATTGGGGAAGCCAGAAAGCTTATGGATCAGAAGTAACTGACTGAGCCTCTCTGACAGAGCTGAGTCCCAAGTTCACAGCAGGAAAATCCATGAACCAACTGGATTTATAAAACACAATGCAAGAAAACTCAGGAACCTGTATCACAGTACTTCTGGAACTGAGAGCAAAGGTGTGGGGAGGGAGAGCATAAAATAATGGAGGTTGGCTGAAATCTGTTTAGTAGTAGTTCGATGCCTCGTCCTCTCCCCCATTCCACACTGCTTGGTACTGCCCCTCCACCACTCTGGCAGAATATTGAGCATCTGCTTTCCAGAGAGGATAGAACACAGGGACTCTGGACTGTGTGACATCAAATCCAGTTGATGAGGTCAGATACCCAGGGTATCCTACTAGAAACAGGGGTCCAGCACCTGTGGACATGTTCCTCTCCCATCTCTCTTTCCGCTACTAAGCTTCCATGATGTTGGCAGCCTGGTCTTTGCCCTCTAGACAGGATATTGGAAGAATTTTCTCTGCTATGTCTGAAAGCTCGAGTGGAAAGACATGGAGGTACTGACACAGGGGATCCCCCAATAACTGGCACAGCAGAGTACTCCACGGTAAAGCTCACAGTCAAGAAGCACCATGGATGAAGAGACACCTGAAGAAGGCTCTATATGGAAAGTCAGAATGAAACAAATAAAGCAACTGAAAAGAAATAGAAATTATGCAAAGGGAAAAAAGCTTCCAAAAACTATCACTGATTACCGTTGCAAAACAAGAAAAGACATTGCATTAATGAAACAAGAATGGAATGCTATAAAACAAAAACACCTACAGAACAAAAAATTAAAAATGTGAATATAGCAGTAAAAACTTTGTAAAAGACTAGAAGACAAAACTGAGGCAAAGTTTGAGAAAGTAAGTCAAAAAGACAGATGGAAAACAGGAAATAAAAGATAGAATAATTAGAAGACCAGTTCAAGAAGTCTCACAGGCAAATAATAAGAGTACCAAAAAGAAAGAGTAGTGTAGAGGAGGAGATATTCATCAACAAAATAATACAAGAATATTTACTGAACTTGAAGAACAAAAATCTCCAGATTGAAAAGGGGCTTTCAGTATACAGAGTAATGGAAAAAATACACTCATGCCAAATGACATTGTTATGTAATTTCCAGAGCACTGGGAACAGGAAAAAAAAAATCCTACCAAGCTTTTGAAGAGTATGAAAAAAAAACAGGTCACATGCACAGGTCAGGAATTAGAATGAATTTGGAATTCTCAGCAGCGCACAGACATGTGTGACTCAGACGTGCAAATTCTCAAAAAAAGTTTTTTAACTTCCACATGCTTTTCCCCAGGAAGTCACTGGAAGGTATCTGTACTAAAGGAAGGCGTAAACTAAGAAAAAATAAAACACATGCTATATGTATTCATTTCTTAGGGCTGCCATAACAATGTACTACAAACTCTGTGGTATAAAACAACAGAAATGTATTGTCTCATAGTCCTAGAGGCTAGAAATCCAAAATCCTGGTGTCAACAGAAATCCATACTTTCTCTGAAACCTCAAGGGAAGAATCCCTTCCTTGCCTTTTCCAGCTTTTTGGGGGCCCAGACATTCCTTGGCTTGGCAGCAGAACTCCAATCTCTGCCTCCATCTTCGCATGGCTGTCTTCTCTCTGCACACATCTGTCTCTGTATCTCTTCTCTTCTTATAAAGACATTATTCATATTGGGTTAAGAGTCCATCCTAGTCCAGTATGACTTCATTTTAACTTAATTACATCTACAATGAGCCTATTTCTAAATGTTACTCTCTAAGGTTCTGGGAAAGACATGAATTTGGGGGAACAATATTTAACCCAGTACAACATACAGAAGCAGGAGGTGAAAAGAACTCTCTGGATAATGGTCAACGTCTAGCCTAGGCTGACAGAGGGCATGCAGCCCAAGCTGGGCAGGTTAGATGGTCATAGAGTTTGTCAAGAAGGTGCAATTGATATTTAGGGATTGAATTAATGATGAATATATAGAAAACTGAGAAAACAAACAACAGCAACAATAAAACGGCAATTGTCAAATCCAGGAGAAACAAAAGATAGTTCATAGCCACAGCTCTGCAAGGCATATATAGACATATATAAACACATACAACAGACAATGGATGCTCATCAAGCCGAAGTTACCGTATGAATATACGAGAAGGGTTTGGGGGTGGGAAGTGGTGTAGTGGAGGGAGGAAAGAGTGATAAGTCTTTATCATCCACAGTTAGTGTATAAATTAATGGATCAGGCCATAACTGAAAAAGCCAGAGTTAATAATTCAAGTATCTACAGAGATACAGAGTAAATATTAAAAGAGTTGAAAACATTGTGTCTGGAGAAGGGAAGTGGGAGCGGAGGAGAACTGAGCCATGTTGTTTGTCTTAACAAACCTTGCAGAACAAGTTGAACGATGCATACATATAACCTCAACTAGAAAAAAAAATCAAGAAAGAGAGAGAAAGGCACAAATTGGGCCGATCATCAATAGCCTTGTGCACTGCACACTACACCACAAGTATCTAAACATATTTTATGATGAAACTCTAAGCTAGCTGAACCTAGTGGTTCTCAACTAAGGGTGACCCAGGTTTTGTCCCTCTACACCCCCACACCAGGGGCCATTTGCCAAAGTCTGGAGGCATTTTTGACTGTCACAACTCTGGGAAGAAGGGTGCTATTAGTGTAGAGACCAGGGGTGCTGCTGACATCCCACCATGCGCCACAGCAAAGAATTTGTTCAGCAACTAACAAGAAAGAATTATCTGGCCCAAAATGTCACTAGGGCCAAGGTTGAGGAACCCTTGCTTAACAAATGATGGAAAGAAAAGCCCAGGGAGGAAATATGGGAAAACTCGGTTTCTCTGCACTCACATAACCCTTCTGCTCCCAGATGTTTGGACTTTTCCCAGACTGATCGGTTCTCCGGTGCTCTGCTGTCACCAGCTGTGTGCCCACAAGTCAATGCGATTCTGATTACTACTTATCTGTCGTTCACATCAGATCCCATGGGTTAGAGGCTTAGTCCCATGAGACTGCCTCCACTCCAGATCCCAATAACCAGTCACAGGCCTCCTGTACATCTAGTCAACTGGCTATAAAACAGAGGTTCTCATGACCTCTCCTCAGTTTCAATAATTTGCTACAGTGGCTCACAGAACTCAGCAAGGCACTTACATTGATCAGTTTATACAAAAAAGTATACATTAGCCGCACAGAAGAGATGCCCAGGGCAGCGGGGTGAGGGGTGGGCAGTGCGGAGCTTCCATGGCCTCCTAGGCACACCACCCTCCCAGCACCTCCACACACCCACCAGCCTAGAAGCTCTTTGAACCCAATCCTTTCGGCTTTTAACAGAGGCTCCATTACATAGGCATGTCTGATTAAATCACTGGCCATTGGTGACTGACTCTACTCCCTCTCCCCTCCCAGGAGGCCAGGGAGTGGGGCTGAAAGTTCCAACTCTCTAATTACATGATTGTTTCCCCAGTCAACTTCCTAAAAGTCACCTAGTTAACAGGTGTGGTTGAAAGGGGCTTGTTACGAATAGCAAAAGATGCTCTTTTCATCTTTGTCACTTTTCCCACTTTGGAAATTGCAACCGTTTTGGGAGCTCTGGGCCAGGAACAGAGATAAAGCCCAAATATATATTTCTTATTATAAACCATGACATCACAGGACACTGTGGAGATCCCCTAGGCAAGAAATCACAACAGGCCAAATTAAGAGAGTTCTAAGGCAGACTCCACAGGACTTGTGACTAGATATAGATGGTGAGAGCAGAGGCAAGGCTGCATTTTCCCTCTTGGGTATTTCAGTGGATGTTGATACCATAAACCAAAACCAGGAAAAGGGTGTATGGGGAGAAAAAAATAGTTTAGTTGGGCAAATTTAGTTTGAGTTACACAGAGGCCCTGGGGAAATCAGGGTGAAGATGCTAGGTAGGTAGGTAGATAGGGTTCTCAGGTTGAGGACAGGAGTCTGAGTGGTGGAAATAGATGTGGCAGTCACTGCATTTAAAAGTAGGGTTTTGTGAGGGCTTTTTTTTTAAGCCACTATTTACCCAAGACCAGCACAATGGTTGACACATAATAGAATATATGCACTAAAGATGGATTGGCTGAAAGAAGGAAACCATGTATACCAGTTTCCTGTGGCCACTGTAACAAACTACCACAAACTGCATGGCTTAAAACAGCAGTTCTGGAAGCCAGACATCTGAACTCAGTATCCCTGGGCGGAAATCAAGGTGTTAACAGGACCACACTCTCCAGAGACTCTAGGGGAGAACCATTTCTTGCCTCTTCAGCTTCTGGTGGCTGCCAGTACTCCTTGACTTGTGACCACATCCCTCCAATCCCTGTCTCTGTCTTCACGTCAACTCCTCCCCTGTGTGTCTAATGTCCTCTGCCTCTCTTTTATAAGGACACTTGTAATGACATTTGAGGCTTGCCCAGATAATCCTGGAAAGTTTCCTCATCTCAAAAGCCTTAATCACATCTGTAAAACCTTTACTAAATAAGGTACCATTGACAGGTTCCAGGAATATCCTGGAATAACCTGATATCCTCAGGGGCCTCCATGCAGCCCTCTACACCACAGAAACAGGGATCTAGACTGCAGGCCCCTGGGAAAATAAACCTTAAAATACTGAAACTGAAGACTTGATGGGAAGTCTAACTAACCTAGATGTGGTGGTGGTTTTAAAATGTCCACAGATTCTTTGGTACCCCTGACTGTAAGAAGCAAATTCCAATTTCCCTCCCCTTGAGTATGGGCTGGACTTAGTAACTGACTTCTAACAAACAGAATAAAGTGTAGGTGACAACATGTGACTTTGGAGGCTAGGTCATAAAAGGCCCTGTGACTCCCGGCTTACTCAAGCTCTCTCCTGGCACCTGCTGTTAGGGCAGCCAACTGTCATGTTGCAAGGACAGTAGGGAGAGGTCTGCGTAGGGAAGAACTGAGGCTTCCTGCCTGTAGCCATGTGAGCGAGCTGACTTGGAAACAGATCCTGCCATGCCAGGAAAGCTTTCAGTTGTCCGTAACCTGGGCTGACACCTGCATGCAACCTCATAGACACCCTGAATTAGACACCAGGTGCTCCAGAATTCCTGACTTACAGAAACCATGAGATGATGTGTACTTCTTGTTTTAAGCCACTAAGTTTTGGTATAATTTGTTATGTAGCAATAGATAACTAATGCAAATGAACAGTAAGAAAAAAAGATGAAAACAGCAATATCAAAGCAAAACCAAAATAATATACGAGGGGGCAAAATGTTGGTGGGTAAGGCAAGGTCAAGGTAAAGAATTCAAATGATGGTGACATGGATTCTGAAGGCCTTTGAGTCTGGGTTTCTATTATCAAGTGGACTATGTTACATATTTCCAAAAATATTTGGCCTGAGGATGAAAGCAGAGAACTGAGTTGCATTAGAAGAGATGCACACAAGATCCTAGCACTGTGTCTAAAACATAGTAAGGGGAAAAAGAAACAACAAAGCAAAACCCACATTCTGGGTGACTCCAGCTCCAGAGCCCTAATTAATACTTGTGTCTCGGGCTATCCTAGATGCAATTATGTTCTATTATCCATATTTTTGATGAAGAAGCTGAGGCTTCCGCAACTGATGTGGCTTCTGTACAGTTCCACGGAGCCAGGATGTGAAGCCAGATCACGATGATTTCAAAATGCACGCTAACTCCGGTGCCCCATCCACATCTCTTTGTAGAATACTTACTTACATTCCTTGGGATTGTTGAATTCTCTTCCCTCTGCATTCTTACGAAGATCTCTGCCAGTGTTAAAAAAATCTTTTACTTATTGTTCATTCCTGAAATTAAGTGTCTACATATTTTACTAGGGAGATTCAGAAAGCTCTCCAAGGGGTGGAATGCGGGAACCACGAACCGAAGACTTCTTCAAGACTTCCTCATGCTCCTTCCCCTGGCTCTGGCTGTGCAACTATTCCGCCTGGCAACCTTCCCTCTCTCTCCACACCCCCCACCCTTCCAGAGCGCCGACTGGCCAGAACACGGCATTCTCTCGGCCCCATTCCCCTGGAAAATGTTGAGTCTGCCTTGACACTGACACCCATCAGGGAGCTGTGCAGCTGTTCCCACACGGCCAACCCAAAGGCCTTCCGGAAATTGTTTGCATTCACGCGCCTTCTGTACAGCCTGGCACCTCAGGCCTGTGACTGGGGTGCAGACTTGGATATGCTCTTCTTTCCTCCTCCCTGACTACCTGAATGTCTAGTATAGTAAACTGAGAGTCAGTGTCTAAGAAAAAGCGAGTACTTCCTCTGTGCTATCTATCTAGAACAAGCTGAAGTGAGGGGGTTATAGTTTTTTTTTCCTTTGTGGCTGTAGATAATTATTATCATATCATTTAGATCTCATTTGGTTTAAGTGGCATAAATCCAATTCCAGCTTGGCAAAAAAGGGGAGTTTAATAACAGGATACTGGAGTGTCTCCAAGAAAGCAGAAGGAAGGGCAGGGTTGCTGCCAGATGGGGTCACCATGTACAGTTGTGCAAGCTGCACACTGCGCAACCCCAGGGGCCACAGTCACGTGGAGGCAACATGAACTGCACTTCCTGGAGTTGTGCAGGACACACCTTGTCGAGCTCTTCTCAGTGTCCCTCCTTCATGTTTCAGGAATAACTGGAAGCAGGGTGTCAGATGCCACCAGGACTATCTCACCATCTCTGAATTGGGATTCTCTCTGAATATGGACTAAATCTCTCCCACTATGGGCTGCTTTCATCCACGCACTGGATGATGAATGATCTGTGAGTGGTTCCTTATTTCCAACAAGCACCCAGGAGGACTAGCTCATGCTGTTAGTGGTCCCAGCTTCAAAACTTCTAGGAAAGGGCTCTGATTGGCAAATTCGGCTTGGTGCCCATCCTCACCGATCACGGAGCTAGAAGGCTCGCAGGCGGGCACTATCTCTGCTTAGCCAGAGTTGCATTCCCCCCTGGACCCAGTATGTCTGCCCAGTGGGCAGGAGATGTAAGAGGATGGCCCTTGGGGAACTGAAGGCGTTTAACCCCTGCTGATTTGCCTTGTTGTCCTCATTTTAACCTCCAGAGCCTTTCGGGAGCACTGATTACCTGACAGTATGTGCCACAGTGTGAATGTAAAGTTGCTTGGGGGGCATTATGATCCTTGTGCAGCACACAGCAGGCGCCTCCCAAGCTGTCTTGAAGGCAGAAAATATCAGTTCTCTCCCCAAATTAACTGCCCATGGATACTTGGTTACTGCCGACTTCAAGGGGTCAAAGAGAAGAAACAACAATCTCCTAACTGTTCAGTTGATCTCTGTTCCACCTTCCCCGGGGCCCCCTCCAACACCAGGGGAGGCTGCGCCCTTTGCCCTTCGACAATACTATCTCCCTCCTGTCTTTTTTGAGGCACTTTCTCCCTGTCACTTTTGAGGCCTCAACTTCTCACCCTCACCCCCATCTGTCACCACAGCTCAGCAGTTTGCACATTAAAGCTGCAAGAGGATCCTCTGGGTGTCATGAAATCAAGGGGGTTACCCTGATGGGACTGGGGGCCATGTGGGACAACGGAAAACAAATACAGCTGCCGCGTGCCATAAATATTCTTCGACCATTTCATCCACGTATAACAAGGGGGTGCATGACTATCAATGACCAAAATAAATAGTAATCTATAATTGTCGTAATTATGCTTTTGAAATTAGCCTGGGAAAGGATGACCGAGGCAATTTTTTATTCCAGCTCAGGAAAATGGGACGCCAGCTGGGGCTAATAAGAGCTTTCATTAACGGGCTGAGTTTCATCCAGCGCTGTGAAGAAAGCCCTCTCTGTCCTGTGGCCCAGCCCGGCCCTGACATGCCTTCTGCTTTTTAACAAGAACTGAAAGGTGGCGAGACAGATAGTTCTTGCCTTGGCATTGGGCAGAATCGGCCTTTGAAAAGGCAGTGATTATTTTCAATGCCCGGTGCCGGGGCGTTCCGTTTCCTTTGCCCCCACCCCACAGACATCAGTTCCAGCAGTGGGGCTGGGTACCTGGAGCAGTCTAGGGCGGTTGGCGGGGTGGATGACCCCGAGCAAAAGGGTCTGGGCAGAGGAGGACAGGCCAGGAGAGTTTGCAGAGACTGGCTGTACAAGGAAACAAGGAGGGAAAAAACCTGGTTTCTGTACAAGGGGTTTTGTGTCCTTCCCCACACTTCAGTCCCCAAAGAGCTGCTGGGGAGATGGCCACTAATATTTACCTGCCAGCCTTTCCACCCCAGAGAGCATATTTACCTAGGCACAGGGCGGCCCTCACAGCCCTGCCCCTGCCACGCCTGCACCCCCAGCACCCTTGCGAATTTCATGGAAGTCACTCGCTGCTGACTCCTGCCTCTGTTTCCCTTTCTACCTCTCCACCTTTCACTGTTTCTCGCTGTTTCTCGCTTGCTATGAAAAACCTAAAGAAGGCCTTTTGCTCAGCCACCCAGGAGCACAGCTGAAGAGTTTAAGGGATCCTGGGAATAAAATCCCCTTCTCCCTCTTGATAGCTGATAAAGACTCATACCCAAAATTCTGACAGAGGCTCATACCTCAACGTGGATCAAAACCTCAGCTTCATTCAGTGACTCCAGGCCAGGGCTGACTGTGCCCTCCAGGGGACTTCTGGCAATGTCTGGAGACACTTTTGGGTGTCATGATGGGGATGGGGGTGCTACTGGCATCTAGCGGGTAGAGGCCGGATGCTGCCAAACACCCTACTACGTAGGCAAGGAATCATTTTCCCACTCAAAATGTCAATAGTGAGAGAAGCCTTCATTAATGTGTGTAAGCAAGCATCTAATCACTCTTCCAACACTGGCCCCTGCTAGAGTGTGTGGCCAGGCAGGTGGAAGTCTGCAAGCGTCTTCTGTGACAGAGATCTCTGGCAGAAAACAGCCAGACGGAGACAAGCCACGGGCCTGCACAGTAAGTCATAAGTGACCGTGCCACCTGGCACTAGCGCTGGCCAATCAAATTAACTGCTCCAGGGGAACTAAGGCAATGGAGAAGGTTGCAGAATCTCCCTTCTCAGAACTTCTGCCATGGTTTGAGGGGAGAACAGTCTTCATGTGTTAGCAGAGAAAGGACTTGAGAGAGAAAGCTGCGCCCCTCTACAGTCCAGTTCAGGTTGTCTGATAAATCTCCAGAGTCTGTTGGACACAGGTGGTGCTCCCAAGAGGTTCAGTTATGGCTGAGAGTTGGAAACAATCCCCAAAACATGGCCCTAGTCTCAACATTTCTTTGTCAGTTGCCTACAGGGTCTTGTGCCAGGTGCTTCGCAGACCCTATCAGATTCCATCCATACCACAGGGCTGCAAGATTTTCATTCTCACTTTACAGATGAGAAAACCGAGGCCACCGAGTAAGTCGGTGGAGGACCTGGGGTTGGAATCCAGCTTTACCTAAGATAATTTGAAGCCTCCCTGGATTCTGTATCTAAGGAGAACTAGTTACCTGGCAGGACCAGACAACACTGGCTGGATGGACTGAAGTGAGAGGTGGGCAAGGGGGAGCTCTAACAGAACCTGATACTTTGCCCTGGAAGATCTGGGCTGAGAGCAGAGATCCAAGGTGTGTACTAAACGAGGGCTGTGGAGAGAGTGACTATGAGCTCTATCACCAAGTCCCCACACCACACCTGTAAACTGTGCCACTTGGATCTTTGTCTAGGTCCAACAGAGTCATCTTGTTGAACTTATCAACTCAAAATCAAGTAATTTTACTGTCAAAAAAATGGAGTTTATTTAACTTCACAGAAATTCTAGAGATTTGGGTAGTGGGAACAAAGGACTATCATTTACTGAGTGCTAACCTCGTGCCAGGCACACGGATGGTTTCATTACCCTCTTCCCATGGGCTACCCTTAGCTCCAGTTTTAGGAAACAGAAAAGCACCACACACAAAGCCAGTGGCACAGAACCTGCTGCCTATTTATGCATAATGCCCTGGTGTTTGCCAAGATCCATCATTATTAAGGGGGTACTGGCTATAATGGGGGCATAGCTCCATTAGGGCTGTAAGAGAAGACCCTTAAGGAATCTCACAACATTCCCCTCCAACCCCGAGTGCTTCTAGAGACAAAATCCAGAGGCACACACCCAGTGAGCCCAGTTAATAAGGCAGATGTTGGCTTCTAAAAAGCCCACACACACCAAGACAACTCTGGTCTCCATTTGGTGTTTGGTGTCCTCAAAAAAGGGCCTGCTCTTTTTCTTTCTTTCTTTTTTTTCTGCCCTGACTGATTCCAGGGTCAGGAAATTCTTCCATATAGACACCCTCAGGCTGCTGCTTAAGCCAACTTCCTCCCCCCGACCCCAGTCCAGAGTGGAGATGAAGAACAGCTGGTGGCCACTGTCTCTAAAAATCTTTCATAAAGCTGAAGACCCATTACATAATCAGCCTTCTCCAAGTGAAATAATCCCAGTTCTTTTCATTTCTCGGAGATTTATTCATTCTCTCAATTTCCTTTGCAAGTTACTTGACACTTCGGAAGTTCTCTCTGTTCCTTTCAAAGTGTCCACAATCAGACATGATGTTGAGCTAATCATGGTGCAGAACAAACGTTCCTTCATCAATGTTTTAAAAGGGTAATTTCCCAGAAAAACAGAGACATCAAATGGTGGCAGGGTGAACAGCTCAGAGACACCTGGGTTTAAATCCTTGCTTCCCCTCGAATTAGCTGTATGATTTCAGGCAGATCAGCAGGGCTTGCAAGATCTCCATTTCTTTATCTCCAAAGCAGAAGGAATGACTTTCCCATAAGATAATGTAAGTTAAGTGCTTGGCTCCAGCATGTGCCCTCTCCTCCCCACCATCAAGTGTTACCATTTTCTTAGTTATAATTCTTCTGAATCAAACAAAGACACCAAACCAAAGACAGGAAGCTCTCACTGGAAGAAGTGAGCGTGCCTACTGTCCTGGGTGTGTCTGAAGCAGACCGCTCACAGCTCCCAGGGAAGGCAGAGAAGGGGCTTTTACTTGGTTGGGGATGGGCCTGATGACTTCTTAAAATCCCTTTCAACTCCAAGATCCTATTTAGAACTCAAGTCAACCCAGGCTCTCACCCCTTACCCATTTTCCACAAAGAAATCCAACCAGATTTCCCAAGAGGGAAATGCAGGAGAGATGGTACCCTGTATTCCTCACAACACACTTCCTCCATTTCTCATCAGACATGATTATCCCCCAAGACAAGCCACCCCCCAGACATGCCATCTATATACATGTATATATGTATATAGACAGGTGCTCATTCTCTTGTGCTGCCCCCAGTACTCTTCTTCTAAACTCTCCCACAGATGCCCTGTCTCACTTCTGTTGACTCGGGCAATGCAGCTCGGCCCTCAGACTTGTGTGTCCCATCCAGGTCCACTATAGCTTAGGGATCCAGCTCAGGCAGCTTAGAGACCATCTACTCTTCCTGGAGCATGGTCTCCGGGGTTCTCACAGTCAAAGGGACTTAAAAGAGAATTCCTTCCCTCTGCACACAGAATCTTTTCTGGGAAGAATTCCTATAATAAAATTTTCTCCATCTTTTTGCATATAGTTTAATGATTTCTGTCTCCAGTTCCAAGGAGCTTGTATTACTTCCTTGTAAAACAAGCTTTGCCAATAAATATTTGTAATTGTACATTTTTAAAATTCCTTTGCATTTTTTATCTATTGACTTTACGGTGCTTTTTGTTTTGTTTTTTTAATTTTATGTAATTTATTTTTTGTATCATTAATCTACAATTACATATGCAATATTATGGTTATTAAACTATCCCCTTCATCAGGTCCCCCCCACCAACCCCATTACAGTCACTGCCCATCAGTGTAGTGAGATGCTATAGAATCACTACTTATTTTCTCTGAGCTATACAGCCCTCCCCGTGCCCCCCCAACATTACGTCTGCTAATTGTAATGCCCCGTTTTCCCCCTTCCCACCCATCCTTCTCAGTTCCTTTCCCTTTGGTAACTATTAGTCCGTTCTTGGGTTCTGTATACAGTGCTTTTTGTCTGGACACTCAACAGCCCCTAATAAAGCTAGGCCATAGCATCACAACTTGCTCATAGGTGGCACCAGCTCCCATACTTTCATATATTAGCATGAAATGTATCTTGAGATTGAGGTCTCAGGTTATGTGAAATGAGTTAGCTGCATACTTCTCCGCTTTGGGAAATTCAAAACTTACCAACTATCCTTCCAGTAAAAGGGAGTAGCTGAACTGGACTCCCTCTTTCCAAGGCTCTGGTTGACAGAGCACTTTCACAGTTGACTTGCCATGTGGATTTCTCACACAGAGCCCTTCCCCACAGCACAATTTAGCCTCTTTCAGTTATTCCTGCCAGGTTGTAGTCAGCAAGTGTTCCCAGCATCTCTTAGGTCACATGTCAGGGAAACCTCCAAGGGCAGCAGGACCCCAGGATGCAGTGATTTTGCTATTAAGACATAAGCACGATCCTCTGTTGAAAGGGGTTGGCCTCCTGCCTTCAGAATGCAATGTGATTCCTTCTCAGCCAGGAGACAACTGCCTAAGCTGGACATTGTGCACCAGTGTTGTCCAAGTAGGCAAACTCCTGGCTCCTTATAAATCTTCCTTCACAGTTTTATAACTTTTAACAGCAAGTGCAAAGCAGCTTTGGGGCGGGTCAAAGGAAATGCACTGGACAGTATTGAAAGACAGTGTAGGCTAACATGCTGCCTCCATTCAGGACTGGGACTTAAAGGAAGGTGGATTTCACCAGGACCAATCTGCTCCCCAACCTCTGCAGCCAGGTGAAGTGAGGCTGTAGTGGGTTAGAGGGGAAAGTTAGCTGATTGCCCATTTAGTACACTTTTGTTAGTGGCCTGCCTCTAAAAGATGCAGCGCAAGCCTTTGTTTGTTCTGCTGGAGAATGACAGGCGCCGGCATAGCTTGAGAGGTCATAAGACACCTCTCCTTTCCTGTGTATCTCTTTTCTGCACCCTCTCCCCTTTTCCTGCTGGCACTGGCATGTGATCTTATTCCTGCCAAATTTGCCAGTCAAAGCAGAAAAGTTAACTTGTCAGAGAGGAAAGAACATTGGAGCCTCTCTGCAAAAGAGGTGCTATTTCCTCTGACCACAGCATCCTCTGACCACAAAAGCTTTGGTACTCTGTTCCTGTGAACACACCACGAGATGACAAAGAGAGGGTCCTGAAGGAACACAGACCTACGCCTGAGCAGAGATTAAAGGCACACGTTCATTTACTCACCTATTTACTCACTAACTCACCTAACCCCATCTGGCCCGTACGTGGTTTCGGGCCTGGGGCTGTGGGCTAAGGACACGGAGGCGGGAGCACTTGGTCACTGTCCTTCAGTCAGCGATCTCTGCATCAAACCACCCCCTTAAAGCAGCCGTTTTGATGATGCTCCTGTGTTCCGTGGGTCAGGAGTTCAATCTGGGCATGGCAGGGTTAGGCCTCTGGTCTGGGACCTCAGCTAGAAAAGACCGGAAGCACAGAGGTAACTTGAAACTGGGGAATGGAATCGTCTAAAGGTCTGGACTGGAATGACATGAAGCCCGGTTGCAGACCCAGAGCCCCTGTGTGGCAGCCTCAGGGCGGCTGCTCCCATCACGTGGGGCATGGGGCTCGGAGCACAGGTGTCCCGGGAAACGAGGTAGCTCCACCCCCTTTCAGGATGCAACTTCCAAGTTACACGGGATGACTTCACCCTATTCTACGGGCAGAGCCACGACAAGCCCACGAATACACGCGGGGAGGGCGTCCCGCACCACCTCTTCACAGGAGGCGTGTCCACTCACTGGAAAGAAGAGCACAGGCCGCCTTTGGAAAGTGAGATTTGCCGCTCCCTGTCCGTAGTGGCACAGTCAGAAGTCCTCTGCATGTCACATCCCGTGTGTGATGGTCATCGTCATTCACCCATTCTCTCGCTCATGTAGCACAGAAGGCCGCAGCAGCCTCATCGATCCTTGAGGCTATGGCAGAATTCCCCCTTTCCCACAATGACATGGCTTTGGAAAGCCCGAGGCTACCCCGATTTCTGCGATCCCAATTCTCCCTTACTGAGGCAGAGCTAGGCTATGTAGAACTCCTATTACAAGAGTCTGTTCGCCACAGTCCTTTCCAAACTGCCCCCCAGCCCCCCAGCCCCCACCCCTACACACACACACACACACACACACACACACACACACACACACACCCCACCTGGGATTTCTTCCCTTTTGTCCTGGCCAGCAGCGGAGCCTCCATGGCTCCTTCTTCCCATCCCCCAAACCCCCACACTCAGGGATCCTCACTGTCTGACCCTGTTTGCAGAGCTAGTTAACACTCTGCCTTGTCTCTCAGATGGGCTCACAGAAGCTTTTCAGCATGCTAAATGGAACAAAGGCCTTCCTAAGGCGGCAGCCCACCCACCTAAGAGGGCACAGAAGTACCCCAAGTCCTGTGTACTGATCATTCATTCAACAAATACTGGTCAGGCTCCTGCTGTGTGCTGGGCACTGGGGGGCACGAGGACACAGGACTATATTCTATGGCCCCCTGACAGCTATGTGACTATGTGACAGCTGCTTTCATCTTGCTAGTGGAAGAATGCCTGGAAATATTATCATTAATATTGTGTGTGTCATTGTGAGTACATCTTTGCTTTGACAGACCCCTCTCACCACTGCAAGAGATAGTGCCACATACTACGAGCTCTACTCCCCAACTTTAGTCTCTATAAACCATCTTTATGAGCTTTGCCATAAGCATGTACCACCTGTGCTTTATTAACTATATAAGTCTTTAAAATGACTCACTTTCTTTCCTGACCTTTTTTAAAATTTTATATCACTTTCATAAATGGAAAACTATAGTCCCTTGCCATAATTAGAAGGCAACCCTAAAATTAAATTCAATTTTAAACCTATGCTATGAAATTTGAGCTAAAGATAGAAACTTGAGCCTGTGCCCGCTCTCTCTGTTAAAAAGGAAGCACAGGAATATTGGACAGGTGTTAAAGACAGTCTGGCACCACACTTTTCGGTGTGATCCAGGGGTGAAAAGGGAGGATTGTTCCCACTGAGGGATGTGGTACAATTTCATGGTATCTGTGTACCACCTTTGGTCACCTCAGCTACCACCAGTGATTTCTGGCAAAGTCAGTGAGGACAGCCACATTCTGCAGCAGTAGCAAATAGCCCTCAAATCTCAGTGGCTTGAAACACAAAGGTTCTTTCTTGTGCATATCCATTGTGGGTTGGCAGGGTCCCCACTCATCCCTGTTCCCCATGCACTGAGAACACTGCCCCAAAGCACTGGACCCCAGCTGCTCCAGGCGTGTCTTTCTCTACACCACCCGCGACACGCCAACCAACCGGACCACTCACCATTCCACGGCCATGACCATTCTCCCCTTCCCTGCCTTCCCCTGCCTCCACCCAGGGCTCCCACTGACTGGAACACCTTCTCCTGCCTCCCATCCCCATCAAGATTTTTCCTAAGGCTTTGTCAGCCCTGAAAACTGAAAGTAACATGTGTGTGCACGCAAGTGCATGGGTGTGCATCCTCTGGCATAACATTGAAGACTTTCAGATCTAGAAGGAATGGACTTCCCCACTTACAGCAGGGTTTCCCAACCCCAACACTGTCGACATTTGGCCAGACTAAATCTCTCTTGTCGGGAACTGTCCTGCACGCTGCAGTACATTTAGCAACATCTCTTGCCTCTGCCTCAACACCAGCAGCAACTTCTCCCTCCAATGGTGACAACAAAAGATGCCTCAAGATACTGCACATCCCTTGGGAGGGAGGGCAAAATTTCCCCTGATTGAGAACCACTGTTTTACAGGGCAGCCAAGAGAAATTAAGTACTGTGCTCAAGGTGACACAGTGAGTTAATGGCCAAAGGGGCTGGAAGAATCTAGACTCTTGGCCCCTGGATCTAGTGTCTTGGTGCTGGCATATATAGGGGGTCAGGCTGGGAGCATAAATGAGGGAAATGCACCAGGCTCATATTCTTTTCATAATTTGATGTTCCTATTGAACAGTTCTACAAAGAAATATGCTCTCTCTCATTAAAAAACAAACAACCCAGACTTTCTGGTCTTCTCTTACATTTTTTGACTTTTGATTTAGATAAGAGGAGAGAAATATCTCATTTTCCTTCAGTTCTACTATAAGTAAAGAGTAGTGTTAATCCAATGACAAGATGGCAACCAACAATGTTGAGAGAGTTCCTAGGAGCTGCTGGGGACTGGATAAAACTGGAGAATGCATGCAACATCTAAACCACACCATGTACCATGCATACATGTTATAGCCACATCTCACAACCTGCCCGGAATGTCGTCATCAGAGGACAGACCTGCTGAGCAGCAAGCCCCAGGGTGGGCCTCTGCAACCTGTGTTTTTGGAAAGCTCCTATGTGATTCTGATACAACAGGTCCCTTGACAGGTTTGGAAACCACTGTATTAACTCTTCCTCTCTCCAGACTGTGAGCTTCTTGGCGTACTGAGGGGGCCACAACTTACCCCACTCGGGTCTCCTAACACCAGCACAGAACTAGCACAGACAAGATGTTCTTTAAACATCTACTCAAACTGAATCACCAGAAACGTTGAAGTAGTAATTGCTTCCAGGCTTTCCTCTTGGATCTTATTCTTTTTTAAATCTCTGTGGTATTTGGTTGCAACATTCTTAAATCAACTCCAAGGTTCCTTGCAAGAAAGATGGCCATGGAGGGCAAGGAAGGGCATGGTGGCAACATTATTGCCACTTTAAATAAACAGATAAAGTCTGTGATAAGGCTTCAGTTCCAGGAATGCCTGAGGGACTCAGCTTCCACCAAGCCCTCTCCTAGATAAGGCTGCCTCTGGCTCCTAGAGGGCAAGTGAGTTGAGGCTTTATCTTGTGTGGGCTTCTCTGGGAAGCGATGCACCTTAAGTACCCCTTATTGAATATAGCAAATTTTAAATCCACCCACACCTCTTTCCAGCACCTCCACTTTTCCAGCTATGTTAGGACAAAAGCCCAGAGATGGAGGTACAAGAATGTTGCAGCAATGTTTGAAGGAGTGAGGTTGTGGACAAGATATGTAGGACACTGAAGAAACTTACTACAGTCTATCAGTATGATATGGGACCGGTCAGCAGGTCACCCCTACTTGTCTCTGTCATGGCAACACACTCATGACCTCCACAGCCCTCTACACCCTGGCATTTACCAACACATGCATCTCTTTACCTGGGCACTGTTCATTTTTGGTCCCAAACGCTAGGTTATAGTTTTTCCAGACAGAAGCACCATGTGCTTTAAGAATAGATAGGTGGGTACTGGTATTAAAAAGATGCCCACAATACAGTGCTAAGGGACAGGGAAGTTCCAGAACACTATGCGTGGTACAGGGTTCCAACTAGCAATGAGAGGGCACACGGAAAAGCACACCAAGGTGTGAAAATGGTCATGAAGGGGTCAGGTATGGTGTTAGGGCCAGGGTCAGGGAACCAACAGGGTTTTAAAGCAGCCCTGCCTCAGCCTCAGGGGCCAAAGGAAGCCCCAAGGTTACTGGAGTCCAGAGAGACCTGGACTGGGCAAGAAGGGCCCGCTCCCTGTGGCCTCAGGGAGCTTGACCACTTGAGCATAACAGGGAGGAAGGACAGAAGCAGGAGAGGAGGAGGAGGGGTAAACACCTCGGCCTCTTTTTCCTGCCCCTCCATCCTGCAGTGCCTCCTGCTGGCCAGCCCTCTCAGAGCCGGAGCCCCTGGGAGCTGGCATCCCAGACACAGAGCAGAGGTGGAGAAAGACAGAGCACAGTCGTAGGGCCAGAGAAGCAGAGGCAAATGGGAAAAAGCCACCAGAAGAGTGGTTTGATCCGTTTGTGTAAATTTACATATATCATACTGATCAATTTATATTTATTTAATGTAGTAAATTATATATATGTCTATATTTTTTTTTTCATATGCATGAAAACATCTGAGGATACACAGTAAAACACACCCATTCCACCTTCTCTGGGGAGTGGAATTTGGTGGTGAAGGAGATGTTAGAAAGAAAAGAGAATTTGACTTTATGCACTTTGATGCTCTGGACTCTCACAATGGACAAGAGATATCTTTGGAATAAAAAGTGATATCACCAGCTCTGCAGCGCTGGTCACCAGAAAACCCGAGAAAATCATCCCTGCCTCTGTAACCCAGGCTGGTCCCTCTGAGACAGGGCTGGGGAAACCACGGGGGCAGAGGCACGGAGGCTGGGAATCGGACGGGGCATTGTGCAGGCCGGCAGGGCACTGCGGGCATGAGGCAGGGCAGGGGCTGAGGCCAGGCGGGCAGATCAGTAAACACCTGGGCAGCCTTAAACGCCTAGAGGAGGGGCTCTTTCATGCTGGGAGGGTCCTGTACTTCCAGGGGCTTACTTCCAATGCTGTCATTAGGCTGTGGACCTTTGGGAAATTTACATGACTTCTCTAAGCCTCAGCTACCTCATCAGGACCAGCAAACTGATGACCTTGCCTTGCAGAGCTGCTCCAAGGATTAAGTGAGATGTTTGCACGGTACCTGCTACCTAATAAATACCCCAATATCATCACTGGTATTATTATGGTTGTTGTTGTTTACACAGGCCAAGTTCACTGTGGATGCTAGCCTGGGACCCCAGGGCGAGTGAGGTAAAGGCCCCAGGGTCCTCCCGTTGGAGGCAGTCGATGTTGTGCGTTCTGTGGTCACACAGTGTCCCCCTTACCCCAGCCAGCTGTCTGACAGCCTGTAAACAGATGGGTGGGCGGGATGGCCAGTGAGATAGTACAGATGGCACTGAGTGAATCCAGCCGCACTTTTGGGAAAACAAGTCAGAGGTGATGGGGGCCCCCACGGATATCGTTGTCTGTGACAGACAGCACACCCAGGGAAGCCTCCCGGGGAAATTATGAGATGTACCAGACCATGGCGCACCTCGCCAAGAACGATCTCCACCCTTGATCACTGTGGCCCGTTGCCATGGAGACACTGCAGCCTGTTGGAGGTCACCCTGGCAGGCCTTACAGCAGAGACTACATAGGCCCTCAAAGGTCTGGTACCTCAAAGAGCACTGTCTTCTCCACTTCCTCCCAAGGCCTTGCCCAGCTTCTGGCTCCTTCCTGCTTCCTTTTACCCGTGTGTTCCTCCCTTGCAAGGTCCTTGGGGCAGACACCCAGCCGGAGATATGTGGCTGTCTGACACGTAGCTGCCCACGTGGCATGGTGGGAGGAGTGGAGGATGGGGCCAACCATGGCAGAGCCTCTCGGGGGCCCCTGGGGTGGGCAGCCAGACCCTGGAGTTGGGAGAGGGTCCATCTTTACATTCACGTGTCCTGGCAAACTCCCTGCCTCTGCTCCATCTGAAATTTTCCTTGAACGAGGTCAGCTTTGCCAAAAGTCTGTGCCCTCACATTTCTCTCTCTCCTTTACCCAGCTGACTTTTCCCTGCCTGCCAAAGACTAATGCTGCTGTCACATGCTCTGAAAGCCTTCTCTATTCCTCAACAGTATTAGTATTTTTTCCTTTGTGCCCCACAGCACTTGGTACATGCTGTACCTGCCCTGCCTAGCTCTCATATTCCTCTGCCATGTCTGAAACTGCACAACTCCATGATACACACACATGCGCACACACAACCTTCTCTACCCTCTAGTCTAAGGCTGATTTCAAAGCTTTAACTAATTGGGTGGGCACTCTGGATTTTCACCATAAATTGGCTAGGCCATTCAACAGAAACCTCTCTCTGCACGAATACATGCCAATAATGATACTCACATTACCACCACTCATTAGTACTACTAACAACGAGAGCAAACATTTCTGTCTATGGAGGAGCCCTGTGCTTATTTTACTGCATACATCATGTCTAATCCTAAGGACAGTCCCACTGGGCAGCTTCTTTTGCTGTCCTTATGTTACAGGTAAGAAATCTGCAGACCAGAGAGGAAAGGTGACTTTATCAGTCACTCAGCTAGTTAAGTGGCTGGCCCAGCTCTCAAATCCAGGTGTGGCATCTGAGGGATGACATCACCTCTAAGCACCTTGCTCTCGAGCTTACTGTCTAGGTAACAGGCGACTTTCCATCTCCTGCCTACACCTTAGGCGCTGAGCTTGCCCGAGTCTGTGCTCCCAAGCTTGAGTGATGGAGCATGGCTTCTCCGGGGATGCTGTTTCCTGTTGACAGAAGCTTCCTCGGTCTTCTTGCTTCTGCTGCCCACTTCCTCTGCTCTCAGTGCTTATCACAACCTGTTGCCACCGGAAAGTTTTTGGTCTCCCACCCAGGCCTTCAGTGCAAATATGTCCAGCAATGGCCCAGCATCTTCTTAGAGTTCTCCTCAGCAGCCACGCCGACCCACACTGACCTCTGCTTCCCTTTCTACTGCACCCAGTAGGTGCGAGTGCTGACAGCAATGAGCCGATTGGGCCTGAGACCTGGAGCAGCAACTCTGAAGCCCAGCCATCTAGGTCAAGGGCCAGCTCTGCCACTTGCTACCCTTGCAACTGTGGGCTGGTAGGTCTGCGTCTTAGGTCTCTCCTCTGAGTCTTATGTCTCTCCTCTATTGGTTAGGGATAGTTCAATGGCCTGCTTTGTAGGGTTGTTGTAATGAAAAAAGGAGATGGCCAGTATAAGAGCTCCGCATAGGCTCGCTCACACAGTAAATGCTCATTCACTGCTAACTTACAGTATTTAAAAAGTACCTGTGTACCAGGCAGTTTTCACAGTAGGTGGGAGGAGGGAGGCCCAGACCCACACACAGATCGTCCTGATGCGACATGTCAGTGCTGGGGGAACACAGTGGGACGGCACCCACCTACAGTAGCTTCTCCGCAGGAGAAGCCGTCAGCTCACTGTAAACGGGAGACACGCCACTTCCCATCTGTTAGGCTCTGGCACTGCTGCTACGTAGATTTACTGTATGTCTTCCAGTCTGAAGTCTTGAAACCTTTTCACCTAAAAGGTGGGCCCCACATCTTTCCCCTTTGCTTTCTCACTGCATGCCACCCTGGGTCTCACACTGCATCACCGACAGCTCTGCTCACCTAAAGATCTGGTTTTTCCCTAAATACTTAGAAGAGAAGAAAGGAATACGCAAGCACGCTTTTAAGGAACATCTTCAGTGCCAGGCATTTCACTGGCATGATCAGTTTTAATCCACTTAGTAGTTCTTTGAGGTAACTGTGCTGATGGTTAAAATCCCCATTTTACAGATGAGAAAACTAAGGGTCAGAGAGGAAACTAGACATGGCTGGGGTCTGTTCCCAGATTCATCTTAGCTATAAACTCCCCCAAATGCCAAAACCACTTTCACACTGTTGTGAGATTTAAAAAGATGGAGAAGCTAATGCTTTAGCACAGACAGAAATCAGTTTGGGCTCACAGTGGCTGCAGTTATTTTCATCTGACTCACTCTCCGACCATCTCAATGTCCAGAATCAATTAAAGCATGACCAGAGCCCCTTTCCATGAGCTGAGTGGCCATGACATTTGGCTTTTCTAAGTTCCATTCAAAAAGCTGAAATCCATTTGCCTTCCTTTCTTTCTTCCCACTCAAGTCCTTGCTGGCCTGGAACATTCCTTGGCACTGTTCGCACTTGGCCTTCCCAAGGCCCTTCTCACCTGCCACCTGCCAAACCAGGGCCACGTCTCCAAAGGCACAGGACTGAACAGTCAGTCCCACCAGACCCAGGCCGATCTAACTCACAGCCCAAGACTTCATTTAGAACCCCTCTCCCTGCCACCATCCACCTTGGTGCTTATGTCTGTGGCTATCTTCCTGGCATGCAGATTTCTGCCAAGGTTATTTTAACGCTGACTGACACCTCTGTCTATTCTGAGAGAATATCTCTGAAGAGAAGCAGCTCGTGCCCAGGTCTTCAGACCTCTGGAATGTCATCTGCTGTATATTGGTTTTCTGGGTGGGAGTCTCTACTGTGTGCTCTGCAGAGACCTGGAGGCAGTTTCTTCCTCTCACATGCCAGAGGGACTGAAATGCTTCCAGCCTCTGCTGACCCACATTTCTAATCAATTTATCAAAGCAAACCATAAAAAAGGAATGAAGTACTGACACATGTACAATGTGGATGAACCTCACAACCCTATGCAGAGCAGGAGAACCCAGACACATGTGGTCACATACTATATGATTCCATTTGTATGAAATATCCAGAAGAGGCAAATCTAGAGAGACAGAAAGCAGATTGGTGGTTACCAGGGGCTGGAGAAAAGGGAGATGAGGAGACTTTTAAAAGGTATGGGGTTTCTTTTGGGAATGATGAAAATGTTTTGACATTAGATAGAGGTCATGGTCGCACAACATTTTGAATGTACTAAGTGCCACTGAACTGTACACATTAAAATGACTGATTTTCTGTTACATGAATTTCACCTCGATTTAGAAAAAGTACCCGAATCATTGCAGAAAGGGTTGGAAGTGGCTGACACGGTTACATACGTGCATCAGGATACAAAATAACACAGTAATAAATTGGGACAACAGGAAAATGGGGGTAGGAAAGGAATGAATCCTGGGTGTGGCTAACATGCAAACTGCAAGCCTATAGCTATCATTTGATTGTAAGAAGTGGCTACAATTTCAACTTGAGTTTCCCAGCAGCTGAAGCAAAGCAGAAGACACGAGTTCCTGCAAAACTGGCAGGACCCAAAGAATAGAATGTGTCAGAGGGTTCAGAAAAGGCCCTATTGAAGGTTGGAAGAATTTTCTCCCAGGAGTCTTTAAAGGGGATCACTTTAAAAAAGGGCTCCCACTGACAACCTGACGACAGGGTCTCCCCTGCAGTGATCCTCTGCCTGGCTATCCCTGCACCAAGGCTCAAACACTGACCCTTCCCTGTAAGAAGCAGGCCATCCTTCCCCGGCCTACAAGAAAGATAATACCATTCAGAAAAGTGTGGGACCCATGGACCCCCAAAATAAACAAGAGATGTCATCTAGTCAGTCCACCTACTATTGGCCGTGCATCTGCTGCTATGCTTGGCCCCGCTTGGGCACCAGGAACACAGCGGCCAGCAATCCAAATCTCATGAAGCATGTCTTCCAGAATAGGAGAGAGACTTAATTTTTTTTAAAAGCACATTAATGTAGAATTTCTAGTAGTCTTTAGTATGAAGAAAAGGCAAAAGAAATGATGTGAGTGGCTAATAGTGGACGAACTAGTCACCTCAGTGTTTAGAGCAAGGCTTCTCTTCCGGTAATGACCTCTGCAATAAGATCTGAAGAAAGAGACTGGCCAGCAGAGAGAAGGGAAGGCTTCCAGACAAAGAAAAGAACACGGGCAAAGGCCCTGAGGTGGGCGGGAGGAGCCCAGCAGATGCCAGAAAGTGACAGAGAGTGGGTTGGGTGTCACTGAGGCAGAGTGGCAGAGTGCGTGGAAGGTGCATGTGTAGGTCTAGCCGCACTGCTGCCCCTCTGGGGTGTGCAGGACCATGGAAGGATGGCTGCCAGGATGGGGAAGGAAGTTGGTTTTGAGGAATGAGGGACATTAGGATACTGCTTCATGCATCAATTGCCAGATGCAGGAAGGAAGATTCCAGAATGAACTGGGCCCTTGTCCTATTGGGAATCTGGGCTGGAAAGTTCTTACTCTCCCCTGGGGAGTCTTTCCTGGCTATATCTTTATGTATCGCTGGCATGTGTACCCCAAGTGCTACTAACTCTTCTTCTGTGTTTAACTCCAATATCTGCAGGATTTTCCTGACATCCAGGGAGGTCTGGAGAATGCTGTCAGCTTCCATAGCAACCATTTATTGAGCCTTTGTTGAAGGTTAGACCCTCAGACATCACAAGTGCCATGTGAGATAGGCATTTTAGTTACATTTTGAAGGTGAGAAACCTGAGACTGGGGGAGGTTGCAGTGTTTGCATATGTGAGCGGTAAGGAGTGGAAAATCTAGATTTGAGCCCAAGTCTTCCTGACCCCTCAAACAGCTGCCTTTTCAACCACAGTTCACTGACTGACTGTCAGGTGATCCCTGAGGACACCCATGGTATGCCTTCAAGGGCTCTTAATGGTGGTGTCATCTATGCCTCCAACCAGCTGGTAGACTTTAAGAAAGACACTAAGTCATGCTTTCCTTTTAAAATAAAGGAGCTGTCTGATTTAGGGTTTCCAAAATACATTCCTCAACATTTAGTCCTTTAAGGTTCTCCATGAGAACAAGATCCCATGGCCAAATCCACTGGGGAAACCTTGCATAATCAGTCTCCTTCTTGGTGATTCAAAATGTGGTTAAGACTTTGAGAAGTCTCTTACAGTCTGGCATTCCCAGGATCTATTTGACCAGGGAATCCTTCTGGTGGGTAGTTCCTAAGATCATCCTAAGAAACTGGTGTTCCAAAGCACAAACTTTAAGAAGCACTACAATTGAATGCCCAAGCCCTGACTGCACATATCATTCTGGGCTCTGGAAAAAATGTAAACAGTTAAGATAAATGGAACCTTCCCTCAAAGAAATTCTACTCCAGCAGGTGACATAAGCATGTCTACAGTGAACTGCAGTGTCATATGCTAAGTGCCTAGCCTGGTGCCAAGGCCAGCCCTTTGCTGGAGGACAGAGGGCTGGAAGAGAGGTGAAAGTGGGGTGCGGAGATGGCCCAGCAGAAGGAGTGGTGCTCCCGTGGGGGTGGGGAGGTGGTGGGGGGTGGTCAGAAGGACCTGACAGAAGAAGTCACCAAGAGCGGCCTGGAAAGATAAGCCAAAAGGGGGAGTGGAAGAGGAGGTGGTGAAAACATCTGGGCCAAGGACATGGACCGGCCAAGGCACAGAATGTTCAGGAAATGGTGAGTAATTTGACAAAGCTGAATGGGAAGCCGGCAGCAGGGTGTAAGGGGAGGCGGAGTGAGGATCCAGGGGCTCTCTGAAGGAACATCCTTCCCCAAAAGGTTGTGAGTTCATGAGCCCAGGACCCTCACTGCCTTTTTTCTTCTTGTCCTTGACAAGAAGAAATTCCTGATCTAGATTTTCTGACCGTACTCTGCTGTACTCCAGCTGTGCACTCAGCCAAGCCCTCACCCAGAAAGAACGAAGACACCAGGGTCAGAGAGTAAAATGTGACCCTGAATTTACCTCCCAGTTTCCCTTATCTAAGTTTTCCAAGGTTACCGGGAGCTTCACTCATCGGTTAGAGATACACAAGGCTGCAAGTAACAGAAAATTCAACTTAAGTGACTTAAATTATATTTTCCCTGTGGGATGGGAAGGGCTAAGGGTGAGGTGGGAATGCTGGTATCTGGGGGTTACCCCCTAACCCACAAGCCCTGATTTCAAGTATCTGCCTCAGAGCAGCTCTGAGTTATCTGGTCGGCCCACCATCCCACCATAGCCCTCTCCCCTACCAGGAGCGAGTTTGTTTTTCTCACTGATACTCACTGATACTGCTACAATCCAGCAGCTCAGTGATGTCCGGACTGCTGCTGTCTCTGCAACTCTCTTCACTTTTCCATCCTGTTTACAAGATGTCAGCTATAGCTCCACCTATGATGTCAGAGCTCAAGGTAGAAATAAGAGAGAAGGGAGAAAGTGCATGCCTTACACACAGCTCCCAAACCTCTCCCATGAGCATGTCTCAGTGTCCAGAACATGTTACACGACTGCTCCTAGTTGCAAGGATGTCTGAAAAAGTGAGTATATCACTGAGAAACTGAGTTCATTGCTGCTAAACAAAATCAAGGTACTGTCAGCAAGGAAGGGGAACACGGATGCTGTGTCAGCCATAAACAGTGTCAGCCATCCCTCAGCAACCTAATTCCCTCTTGGGTGGAATTCTTGGTTGGACCCAATGACAGAGTTCAGCCCCCATAAAATGATTGCTTCTTGGACATTTCTGCAAACCACTCAGCTCCCTTAAGGTTAATACAAAAAGAATTTTACTGTTTAGATGATTTAAATGGAATCTGTGGGAATTTAAGGATTTCTTTAAAAGGCCTCAGGAAAAAGGCATAACTAGTTATGTGCCTTAAACATAACACACGGCAAACTCTGACCAGGGTACTTCGAGTACTGGACAGCCTGTGCTCTGAGGAACGTAATGCTCCGCCTTTCTCAGCAGAAGCACGACATGGACAGCATCTTTTGAATCTGTCATGTTTCCCTTGGGGTGGGATGGAGACGGCACTTCTTGCTTCCGCTGAGAAAGGTTAGAGATATTTAAAAGAAACCTTCAAAGTAGATGCACAGAGAATGAAGGACAGAAAGGCTGGGGAGGTCTACAGGGTATAAAATTAGAGTTGTGTCTTTGTTGGATTTTTGCCCTTCTGTTTCCTAAAATATTTTCATAATGAAGGCTCAGCTCCCCATTCCTATCTGCCCTTCATCTGGAGTCTTTAAGGTAGGATAATAATTGTTACCATCTACTGAGTACTTATTATATGCCAGATACAATGCTAAGTGCTTTATATGCTCCGTCTTATTGGGCCCACGACTGCCCTGAAGAATAAGAACTACCGACATTCCATTCTGTGGATGAGGAAACTGGGGCTCAGGGAGGACAATGGATATTCCCAGGACTATCATATATCAGGTGCTAAGCTCTTAGCCATCATACCACTTGGCTCCCACAGGCTACTGTTCAAACCTAAGAAGACTAAAGCTGCTCAGAGCAGTGCTAAAGGCCTGGGTGGTGGCCCACACCTTGGGGCAGACAGCCCTTAGCCTAGCTGAGTCCCCTGGGCTCCCTGCCAGCTCTGGTCCACGATGCCCAATGCCATGGTCTCTTTAATTGTCTTCTTCCCTTGGAAGGTGGGCATGGGGCAAGGGAACTATAATGGATGAAGCTGCAGCTCAAGCCACGCCTGGAGTGACATCTGACCTTCGCGGCAGCTCTGCAGGGACTCTAGGTGATTGTGAGGGTCAGCCCCACAGTCTGACAGATTTGAATCCTGCTCACTGCATGACCTTGGGCAAGCTTCCTAACCTCTCTGAAGCTCATTTCTTCTGTAAAATGGTGCTGATTGTGGGAATCTTGTGAATACCAAACTAAATAATCCACAAGAATAGTTTATCAGTATGCCTCCTATAACTTAAGCTCTCAATCAGTAGCTCCTACTAACTGACTGCCACTCCAGAGGGGAGGTGTCTTAGCCCTGTGTTAAAGGTGAAGGCACAGAGGCGGCTTGGCCAGGTCACAGAGCTAGAAGGTAGCAGCGCCTGGGTCAGAACCCCGGCCCAAGTTGGCTGCATTCACGAGCCATGACGCACCCTGGAAAAGACCATGGGTATCTCCACCGGAGCTGTGGTCATAGAAGAGGGAAGCAGCGTGTGCTGCCAGGGGAGGATATTCTCTCTCTTTTGAAGGCCAAAACCTCGAAGAATGGAGTCTGGGTATGGCCGGACCCTGGGCAAACGTGACTCTTACCAGATTCTCTTTTTGCCCTTAGCAGCAAGGACATGGGGGCGCCTGCGTTCTGGGGGCTTAGAAGGGAAAGTCGTAAACTCACACCCTCAGGAGATGGCACCCACACCCCCATACCATCTCCTGGAGGTGTCAGCCCATCATAAAGCATTCTTGCTTAGCCCCAGGCAGCTGCCTCTAATTTTGTCCCAGGTTCAGAAACAACAACACACATGGGCCTGCCACTGACTATTCCTGTTCAAGTCTATGGAATTTCGGCTTCCAAGGCCTCCATTGGAAAATATCCAGAGACATTTTCCCAGGCCAGTGCAAACACACTTCCAAGAGACTCTCCCAATTGCTCTTTCCTTCTTCAAATAAGCCAACAGAGTTTTTTTTTTTCCATTTGGGCACCAGAAAAGTACAGCATGTATTGCACATAAATGCAAACAGCAGGTACAAGGTGACTAGAATGGTTTGGTGGTGACAGTTTCACTGAAGCATTGAAAGAGATGACAGGGCACTGCCTTCCCGGGGAGCTGCCAGTGTGCGCTGGGCAAGAGGCTTGGGGCCAGACATGTCGGCATAGCTCTTTGGTGCGGCTCGGCATGCTGACACTCTAGCAAAGAGACCACGTGGATTCAGTTCAGTCAGGCTTTGTGGTGAGTTTTATAAATCCCCATCTGTGTGCACAAAAAAGGAGACATCTCTGCCACCAGGCCTGCCTGCCCAGGATACACACCATCAGCATGAAGTGCCCTCTTCCTGGAAATCAGATGCCAGAAGTGTCATCAGGGGCCCAGGAGGGCAGCCTGGTCCCACCCAGGATGTGGAGAAGAAGCAATGGGCTTGGCAGAAAGAGCAATGGGTTTGGACAAGAAGATCTGTGTCCAAATCCTGGTTTTCTTACTGACTTCCTTTGTGACCTCAGTCAAGTCCCCAGCCCTCACCTAAAAAAAGAATGTGGTTCATAAAACCCTTTCTGCCATCTCACAGGGTCGGTCAAATGGGGAGATGGGTGTGCTGGCTCTTATCTGTAAAGGGCCCAGCACACAGTAGGGGGCCAGTTATTGTTTTTGAATGAACGAGTGAATGAATGACTCGAAACACGTATAACAGGAACAGGTTCTGAAAGGGGCCCCTAGCACGTTTGTGGTAAAAGGCTGGGCCTGTTTAAAGCACTGGTAGACATCCTCTATAATGATAGCTCCTCCACAATCTCCTGAGCTGTTGGGGAGGAGGCCAGGATGCATCATCTTAAAGCCAACTTTGGGCCCACTGCACCTGCTATCTAAAACCCTCCAGCAAGTCCCTACTACACTGAATGAGCACCCCAACCCTGGCCAGGGACTTTAAATATGGCTGCAAATTGACACCTCCCCAGACCACTGCATCAACACCTCAGATGACACCCAACAATCTGGCTTTAACAAGCTCTCCAGGGGATTCTGATGCATGGCCAAAAAAATCACTTCTCCAGGTCCCAGGGATGGCTCTTGATGGCCAGAGTAAGAAATACCATGCAGACTTTAAAGATTGTAGTCACCTTCACTGCGACTTCATTAGCTGCAGGCTCCAGCTGAGAGCCTCTCCAGACCTACTGGGAAGTTGTGGCTCAAGCTGGTAGATCATTGAGAACTTCCACGAACTCTAGATAAGGGAAGGGACATGACTGAGGTCTTGTTACAGAAGGAGAATTCTGCCAGGATGGATTACAGGGATGGAGGCAGGATGGATTACAAGTCTGGAACCCCGCGTATCACGCTGGAATGCTTTCAGCTACCACTGCAAGTAGTGGGTTGTTAAGTGAAGGGCAGCTGAAACAAACCAGACCTTTACTATGTCACTTGGCAAGCAGCCCAGAGAAAAGCAAGGTTGGTCACCGAGATCTCGGGTCTTGCCATATGATGGCTGGTTGACCTGCATGGTCACAAGATGTCTGTTGCTGCCTCAAACACCAGGTGCTCACACAACAGCATCCTAAGCATGAAGGAAACAAATGGGACAATGAGGCTGTGACCTTATCTTTTTATTAGGGAGGAAAAATATTCCCAGAAGTCTCCTAGCAGTTTCCTTTACATCTCCTTACTCAGACGCAGGGAGCAGACTCACTCCCAGGCCAAAGGAGAATGGATTGCCATGCTTTGCTTTAATTCATCGTGAACAAAATTGGGGCTCTTAATGGAAGGGATGGTGGGGAGAGCAGGAGGGCAGAGAATCTGCTAACAACTGGGAGGATATTTCTTCAGAAAGGAATGAGCTCAGAGCCTGGAATGCCAAGTTACAGATGCCAGTGGGAGATGCCCTTGCAGATCATGGAAGATCCTGTGTAGAGAGACAGGGTGCACCAGAGGGGAAGGTGTCAGCCTGGGAGGAAACCCACATTAGAAAATAAACTCTGCGGAGAAGTGGAGGCAGAGGCAGAAAGATTTCCATAATTGATAGGAACTAAAAAATGGACAGAGAAAGACAGCATGGTGCTGTGGGCACCAGTGCCACATATGGGTGGTGTCCCTACCTGAAATCGTCCAGGGATCTGAGCTAGGGGCAGCCCAGCTTCTCAGGACCTCTCAGATGCCCAGGTGGGCATGTGCTAAATCAGGGGCAACCCACATGAGGGCCCTCAGGTTCTGTTCTAATACTTCTGTTTCTAAAAGCCAAAAGAAGACTCAGCATGCAGGGAGTCAGTGGCTGGGGTGGGGGCTTGTAGGGAAAACCAGGGTTAGGACTCACCAAGAGCTTCCTTTCCAGAGCACGATTCTGTGGCTATGAACTCTATTTCCTACAGAGAGGCAGGATGGACCCACCCTGTGTCCTGGGCGCCTACACCAAGGTTAGGGTGATCTGCCAAGCAAGTGTTCAGTACTCAGGGCCCAGGAAGAGAGCCCTGGCAGGAGGAAGTCGGGCTCCTAGGTGGCCCTCACCCCTCCACACTTCACCCCAGACTCCATCCAAGAGGAAATGGACTCCAGAAATGCTGGGAAAGGAGAGAAAAGGGTTTCAAGACACCTTGAGGAGAGGAAAGGAGAGAAAAAGAGAGTCCACAAGAAGGAAAGGTGTCTTCCACAGTGATGCAAGGGTGTGGCCCCAGGAAAAGCCCATGTCCCTGGCCGTGAGCTGGCTGGGAGCACCTGCCTTGGGAGCTGAAGTCAGCAGGACTGGGACACACGTGCCTTTGTGGTGGGAGCTGAGGAAAGACTGTCCCAGAGGCAAGCACCTCTCCATCCACCACGCACTGTCTAGAGCTGGAGCCGCAGAGGCATGTTCCAGGCGAAGGGAAGAGAGGAGTTTGAGCAAGCTGAAGACACAAAGTTCTGTACGACCCTCTGTGAACTAGAGTTCGATTTCACCGCGAGCCTTTTTCCCCAAGCCCCCGTGCCGGGAGGATTTACTGTTCTAGGGGGTCTGTGTCGGCACCAGCACCTGCTGCAGTCCCAAGGTCCTGGAATGGCTTCGGGTCAACAGCTGCCTGCAGGTGCCCCCCACCCCCACGCCCCCTCCCGCCACCCGTCCCATGGAAGAGCAGCTCACCCAGACTCTGAGCACTCCCAAGGGCGCCTCTCTCGCTTCCTGCCTCTGGGGACGCTCAGCCATGCACCTGCCATCCTGCCACGGCCCTGCCACTCCCAGTAGACTATTGGTACTGCCCGCGTGTCATCGTCACTTACAGAAAAGGCCTCCAGCCCTGACCCCAGGATGCCCTGCCTCCCCAGTAAGAAATCACGAGTCTTTTCTAAAGTGTCACCTATGAAATGGGCCTACCTCTCCAGAAGTCTCGCCATCCACCATCACTAAGAAACCAGGAAGTCGTGTCTGGTTCCAAGCGTCATTTCAATAATGGGTGATGCCTCTACTTCTATTCACGCTTTAGGCTGGACAAACATTTCCCTCTTAATAAATTTCAAACTTTACAAAAGTAACATGTGTCCACCCTACTCAGTGACATGGTAGGAACACGTAAAAAGAGAAAACTCATCACCTCTCCCCATCCCCTTTCATCTGCCCTTCCCATGCCTCAGCCAGGTGGGGTGCAGCCTTCCTCCTCTTCTGCTCACATAAATAAACACAAATGCGTGCACAGGTAGCCTTTAGGCCTGGGGCTGGTAGGTTTTGCAAAACTGGGATGCTGTAACACACACTTATCTGTAGCTTTTCTCTCTTAACAAGGCATCATAGCTTTCATGACTGACAGATAAACCCAACTGCATTTTGGCACACAGTTGAATATTTCCATAGTTCTGATATGCCACAATTCATTTGTCTCCCATTGGTGACTATTCAGGTGGGATCCAGCTTTTGACAGTGTGAATAAAATCATAGTTAAACTGTCCCCATCCACATGGGCAAACTCCAAGCTCAGCGCTCAAAACAGGGACCTCTTCCCCATTTCCCCTTGCTTACTTTCTCCCTCCCTTCCTATGTGGCCTTGCCCATTTCTCCTCCATTTCTTGTCAGTAATTTCTGTCTCTGCACTCAGTAACCAACCTGACGTTCTTTTCATTTTTGTTTATTATCTGTAAGGCTTGTGCACCAAATTCCGATGTGTGTGCAGATTTCTGCCACACCACCAAGCAATTCTTTGACATCAGCTGGGTGTCCTACAATTTGACTCAATTCTGACACTCTCTACTAAGAGATAGCATCAGATCCCACAGGCTCAGTCCCACAAGACTGCCTTCTGCTTCAGATGCCAATCACAAGTCCAGCTTGTCACCAGTGCTTCTGATTGACTGGCTATAAATCTGAGGTTCCCATGACCCCTTCCTTGGGTTTGACTAATTTTCGAGAGTAGCTCATAGAACTCTGGAAACCTGCTTACTCACTAGGTTACTGGCTTATTACAAAGGCTGTCAAAGGATACAAATAAACAGATGAAGAGATACATAGAGAGAGGTCCTAAACAAAGGGTTTTTATGGAGGCTTCATTATCTGGGCATGATTGATTAAATGATGGGCCATCGGTGACTGATTCAAACACCAGCCACTCTCCCTGGAAATCAGGGATGTGGGACTGAAAAGTTCCAACCTTCTAATCACATGGCAGGTTCTCCTGACAACCAGCCCCATCCTTAGATGGGGTCCAAAAGTCAACTTATTATGTAATTAGAGACACCTTTGTTGCTTGTTCTCATCACTTAAGAAATTACAAGGGTTTTATTAGCTCTGTGCCAGAAACCAAGTTGAAGACCAAATATGTAATTCTTATTATAAAATACAACACCACAATCTGTATCTCTGGAGAGTAAGAAGCTACACAGGGCAAGACAAGAACATGACGCTCATCTGTTGCCTTTGTGCCTCAAACCCAGTGGCTGTCAATATTTGCCTGTAACAGGAATGAGTATACGAAGCGACCCCATGGAAAACAGTTCTAGTGACTCTAAGTCATTGCAGGTGCGTTGGTAAAGAAAATGGGTTTTAGAATCAAGTAAACCAGGGTTTACATCATTGGTCTAATGATTTAGGAGCTAGGTGTGCTTGGACAAGCTATTTAATGCACTGGAGACTTACTTCATTCTTTATAAAATGGGGAACATAACAGCCATCTTGTAGAGTTCCTGTAGTGCAGAGCTACATAGTAACCATTCAGTCAATGGTACCTTCTAGAAGTGGTAATAGCAATAGTAATGATAATAAACTCAATTAAATTAAAAATTAATCCAAACTCATAGATATTCTCAGAATGACAAAGAAACTTCATTGTTATTTTATATAAGTGACTATGGTGTGGAAGAGAAGGTAAGGAGGAAGCGAACTGAGACCAGGGCAAAAGAGAAGACAAACGATGGGTAGGCCTGGATACCCTAGGGCAGCGTTTCCCAAACCTGCCTGAGCTTAACCATCAGGGAACAGTTAGTATACAGATTCCTCACCCCTTCTCTTGGCTATTCTGACTCACTGGGTCTGGGGTGAGGCTGAGGGAATCTGCCTTTTAATAATCACCTCAGAGGCTTCTGCTGCACAAGCAGGTCTGGGGGGCATGCATGGAAATGGCTGAAACCAGCTAAGTCCTGGTCTCTATGTTTTCCTCAAGAACTTTCATAATCTTAGGTTCTACATTTAAATAGAAGGTCCAAATTGTGGTTCAAGCGTGATTTTTTTACCTATGCATACCCAATTGTTCTAACACGATTTGTTGAAAAGACCATTCTTTCTCCACTTAGTTTCCACTGCACCTTTGTTGAAAATCAGTTGCTTATATATGTGTGCATCCACTTATGGATTCTATCCTGTTCCATTCATCTATCTGTTTGTTTTGATGCTAATACCACATCGTCTTTAGTACTGTAGCTTTATATTTAGTCTTAAGGTCAGATAATATAAATCTTTCAACTTTGTTCTTCTTCTTCAAACATGTTCTGGTTCTATAGGTCATTTGAATTTCCATATGATGTTGAGAATCAGTTTGTCAGTTTGTGCCAGAAGGCCTGCAGGATTTTTATTTGAATTGTATTCAATCAACAAATCAGTCTGGGGAGAACAGGTATCTTAATACAGAATCCCTCTACATAATTTAGCAATTCAGCAATATTTTGAGTAAAAGGTTTTTTTGTGGGAAAATTTTTAACTACAAATTATACTCTTTAATACATAAAGCTATTCAGGTTATCTCTTTTTTTTGTTTTCATTAATATACAATCACATGAGCAACACTGTGGTTACTAGATTCCCCCATTATCAAGTCCCTCCCCACATACCCCATTACAGTCCCTGTCCAACAGTGTATTAAGATGCTATAGAGTCACTACTTGTCTTCTCTGTGATATACTACCTTCCCCGTGCTGCCCCCCTACATTATGCTAATCATAATGCCCCTTATTCCCCTTCTCCCTCCCTTCCCACCCCACCGCAGTCCCTTTCCCTTTGGCAACTGTTAGTCCATTCTTGGGTTCTGTGAGTCTGCTTCTGTTTTGTCCCTTCAGTTTTTGCTTTGTTGTTATGCTCTACAGATGAGTGAAATCATTTGGTACTTGTCTTTCTCCACCTGGCTTATTTCACTGAGCATAATACCCTCTAGCTCCATCCATGTTGTTGCAAATGGTAGGATTTGTTTTCTTCTTATGGCTGAATAATATTCCATTGTGTATATATACCACCTCTTCTTTATCCATTCATCTACTGATGGACACTTAGGTTGCTTTCATGTCTTGACTATTGTAAATAGTGCTGCAATAAACATAGGGGTGCATATGCCTTTTGGAAACTGGGCTCCTGCACTCTTTGAGTAAATTCCTAGGAGTGGAATTCCTGGGTCAAATGGTATTTCCATTTTGAGTTTTTTGAGGAACCTCCATACTGCTTTCCACAATGGTTGAACTAGTTTACATTCCCAGCAGCAGTGTAGGAGGGTTCCCCTTTCTCCACATCCTCACCAGCATTTGTTGTTCCTAGTCTTTTCTATGTTGGCCATCCTAACTGGTGTGAGGTGATATCTCATTGTGGTTTTAATTTGCATTTCCTGATAATTAGCTGTGTGGAACATCTTTTCATGTGCCTGTTGGCCATCTGAATTTCTTCTTTGGAGAAGTGTCTGTTCATATCCTCTGCCCATTTTTTAATAGGGTTATTTGCTTTTGGGGTGTTGAGGCATGTGAGTTCTTTATATATTCTGGATGTTAACCCCCTGTCAGATATGTCATTCACAAATATATTCTCCCATACTGTAGGATGCCTTTTTGTTCTGCTGATGGTATCCTTTGCTGTACAGAAGCTTTTTAGCATGATGTAGTCCCATTTGCTCATTTTTGCTTTTATTTCCCTTGCCCAAGGAGATGCGTTCAGGAAAATGTTGCTCATGTTTATATTCAAGAGATTTTTGTCTATGTTTTCTCCACTCTTCTATCTTAAAGCAAGTTACTATTGACCTCTAAGAGTTTTATGGTTTCATGATTTACATTCAGGTCCTTGATCCATTTTGAGTTTACTTTTGTGTATGGGGTTAGACAATAATCCAGTTTCATTCTCTTGCATGTAGCTGTCCAGTTTTGCCAACACCAGTTGAAGAGGCTGTCGTTTACCCATTGTATATCCATGGTTCCTTTATTGTACATTAATTGACCATATATGCTTGGGTTTATCTCTGGGCTCTCTAGTCTGTTCCATTGGTCTATGGGTCTGTTCTTGTGCCAGTACCAAATTGTCTTGATTATTGTGGTTTTGTAGTACAGCTTGAAGTCAGGGAGCGTAATCCCTCCTGCTTTATTCTTCCTTCTCAGGATTGCTTTGGCTATTTGGAGTCTATTCAGGTTCTCTCTTATCTCAAGTGAACACCTTTGTGTCCTTCATGGTTTTGTCCATTTCATCTAAGTTGCTTAATTTGTTGGCATAAAGTTGTTCATAATATCTCCATATTATCCATTTGAAATGTATAGAATCAGTAGTGTTACCACTTCTCTCATTCTAATATTGGTGATTTAAATCTTTCTTTCCTGATCAGTCTGTCAAGAGGTTTATAAATGTTGTGGGTTGTCTCAAATAACTATCTTTGGTTTCATTGGTTTTATCATTTTCTTATTTTCTGCTTTCTACTCCATTGGTTTCTACTCTGATCTTTATGTTTTCCCATCTTCTGTTTACTTGGGGTGTTTTTTTGGGTGGGGGGATTGGTTAGTTTCTTAAGGTGGAAACAAAGATAATTGATTTGCAACTTTGATTATTTTCTAAGACAGGCATTTTAGTGCTATAAATGTCCCTCAAAATACTGCTTTAGATGCTTCCCACACATTTTCATATGTTGTCCTTTAATTTACACTCATATCAGGAGGAAGGAGTGGTCAGCTGTATCAAATGTTGCTCCTGGATTGACAAATGAGGATTGAACATTGATTGGTAGAGCTAGCAACACAGAGGTTACTTGTAAACTTGGTGACTTATTTTTGTGGTGTGTTGAAAGATAAAAACCTGATTGAAGGGGCTCAAGACAGAATGAGAGGAAAGAAAGTGGAGAGTATAAATCTCCTTTGAGTTTTGTTTTGTATAGCAGAGAAATGGGACAGAAAATAAATGGGGAATGTAAGGTCAATAGTAACTTGCTTTAAGATAGAAGAAAAATAGCATGTTTGCATGTTGATGAGAATTATTTTGACTGTTCCTATTTCAAGTTGTTTAGCTCATTGCCTTTATAACTCCAGAATATATTCTTAGTCCATTTTCCTTACTATACTAACTCCAGATGATACTCTTGACTCTAATATAAAAGATAAGTATATGGCCCAATTCTACTACCTCCTTTCTATCCCTCTCTGTCTTCCAAAGTGTGACTTTCAGGCATGTGCATGAGTGTGTGTGTGTGAGTGTGAGTGTGGGTATTTTATCCACTGACTACCTTTGCAACTTTAAATAACCTATCTAAACCTTTATTTCTTGTTCCACCACTTTTCATATGTATCTCAAATGCTCATTTTGTAAATTGAGGTTACTAATAGTCTTTCCTTTCCCCAATCTTTTCTTTCCCTCTTGCCATTTCAACTTCAATTAGCAATTACTGTTTGTAGATTGAATTAAATTGATTAAAAATATAGCATTCACATGTCCCAATCAATATTATTCATGTTGGGCCAAGTAATGTGCTAATATTGAATTGTCTTCTCTAGAAGTTATTTATTTATTTAACAATTACTTCCTGAGTGCCTTCTACGTGCCAGGCCTTGTTCTAATCACTAGAGGTAGCATGATGAAGAAAACAGAAGAAATCCTTACCCTTTGAAGCTGACATTCCAGTAGGGATGCAGGCAATAAACAAGTGAACAAATAACATAACCTCAGTTGGGAATAAAGTGCTACAAAGGAAAGTACAGTGGGATAGGAATTTAGACAGTAACATGTGAGGGATATTTTAGATTGAGTAGTCATTGCTTCTGAACAGAGTCCACCTGTGTGGGCTGAAGGAAAAAGTCATCTAACAGCTATTGATTTGACCACCTTACATCACAATACTTGGAACAGCAGAAGGAAAAAGCCACAAATATCATAGTCAAATGAGTTTTCTTTTCTTACATTCACATTTTTTTTTTTTGGCTTTAGATCTGAACCATGATATGGCATTTTAGATGCTCCTATGCCCCTCCAGCTCAGAATTATGACATTCCTTTATTTGCAAGGGCAAGTGGCCAATGGCAAAACACCAAACAATTTAAATGTCAAGAAGTTTTGTAGTCTCTCGCTGAATCTGATGAATAACTATTTAAGTGTTAATGCTAATAATGGTAATGGTAATAATAATAATGAATAAATATTTAAATGGTAATGCTAATAAGATCTAATTTTTATAAAAATGTTTTTGCCATAGCCAAAAGGTATTCCCATTCCCAAAAGGGGGAATTCTCCTCCCTTTTAACATGTTCAAGAAAGAGGAAAATGTCTCCATTTCAAAGAAAAGTTCAGGATAATCTGTCCTTCTAAAGGACTCTTCTCTATTACAGTGACAAGTCTAATTTAGTTCAGGTCGTTTGTGATCACATCTGGGTAGAGCAACACACCTGGTGAGAGCGAAGAGGCCCTGATGAGCCAAGAGCCCCGCGGCCCTTGGTAGTGGAATCAGCGCGCAGCAGTGAGGCGGAACTGCTGGGCTTCCGATAGAACGACTGGGCCTGCAGGCTACCATGGTGAGAAAGACTCTGGGTCTCTGGTATATTTTTCACTTCCAAAGAACTTTTTCAAACTTTTTTAGTTCTCAGCCTATCTACAAGGAAGATGAGATAAACTGAAACATGCGATGCCAGTGAATCAGTGTAGCACTCCATGGACAGGATCCCCGGTCCCCATTGTGATGCAATAACTGACGTGAGAAATGGACATTGCAGAGGTGGCAGGAACAGGTGTAGGAGAACAGAAGTTTCATGCAGTGAAGTGGACAGCAAGGCAGAGAAGAGAACAAACGACAGTTTCTCTCTTATACACCAGGTTGACTGAGAGCCTTAAGTAAAAAAATAAACATTTAAATTCTCACTTCTTAAAGTCAATGATAGAAAAAGGCTTCAAGGATGTCACCATAATGACTTTTGAAAAGCAAGATTTGGGGGACCCAGGGGGAAAGAGCTTTTTACTTTTAATATTATATACTTCTACTTGTTTGAATGTTTTTACAATGATTCTATATTCCCTTGGTTATTCTAAAACTTTATAGTTTATCTTTTATTATTAAATTAAGGTCTAAGATCAGAACTATGCCTCTTTCTCATCCCATTAGAACACTCACTGGCCTGGACCTGTATGTTTCTCAGGGCTCTATCCAATCATTACATTTTGAAAATGTTTTTACTTGGCAAAATGATTATAACAAGTAGCTAAAATAAAAAGAGGAAACCTGGTGTGTCGTCTTTGCTCACTTTTGAAGTATTTATGAGCATTGTAAACCCCAGACCGTCAGGGGCTTTGCATGACCCCAGAGTGGAACAGTAATCCAGATAGCCCAAAAAAATCAAACTTAGGCAAATGCAGACTTCCACTTCTGGCCATGATGGAATAATGGGGACCAGCTGTGTCCTTTTGCCTGAACCAACTTTGAAACTGGACAAAAAATATGAAACAATAGTTCTCAAGACATTGGACACCATGCATCAGAAGGGAGTGGCCACAGCAAGACTGGAAATAGATGAGGTGAGCCCTATGATTGTGCCAGCTTAGTGTCTTGAGGGTATTTCCAGGCTATGGAATAGGGAGGGGAAACCAGCAGCCCAGAGGACTTTCTGAGTTTAGAAGATAAAGCTAAGAGTACAAGGAAATCTGAGCAACTAGAGTTTGCAAGGCACAAAAGAAGAGAGGAAAGAGCTACACAGGAGAACCCCAGAGATCTGCAGAAGATATCCTTGAATATTCAACAGAATACTGATCAGTATATGCTTCTGATGAAACTACACAAGGATGGAGAAAGAACCACCCACAGGATTAAAGGGAACAGTGCCTGTTGCAATCAGCCAGACTAGAAAAACTTGTATTCATGGGGTATTGGGTATAGAGCACTAAGGAAGGTCTTACTAAAATAATAGATAATAATTAGCCTTAGAAAAAATGCTACTCTGGTCCAATCTGAAAGAAATTTAAAAACAAGATCTGAAAGGATCACACTGTATCCAAGTAACAACTTCATTCCAGAAAAAAAGCTCAGAAATATTTTTAGGAATACAAAATAACCAGCAGCCAAGGAAGCAAAATTTATAATGTCTGACATCCAATCAAAAATTACCAGACATTCAAAGCAGCAGGAAAATATGGTTCATAGGGAATTGAGAAATCAATGAAAACTGATATAGATATGTCACAGGCATTATAATTAGCAGATAAGAACATGTCAACAGTTATTTTAGCTATATTCCATACATTCAAAAGCTAGAAGAAACAATGAACATTTTAAGTAGAAACCTAAAATTCTACACCCAGTGAAAATGTCTTTCAGAAAATGAAAGAATTTTATCATCAAAGGATCTACCCTACAAGGAATGTTAACGGAATTATTTCAGGGAGAAGAAAAACAATAACAGATGGGAATATGGATCTATACAAAGAAATAAAAAACACTGAAAATAGTATCTATGTGGGTAAATATATAAGATAAATTCCTTTTATTATTTGAGTTAAAGTTTCTATCAACTGTTACTGAAATATCCACAACAGGTACACATCCAACAAAGACACTTTTCTGCTAACATCTTTACAAGTAACTCTACAATCAATCTTCAATAGGAAGGGTCAGTGTGGGGATTCGGCATCAGGTCTGCTCTTGCCCTTTACCCTGAACTCATGACAGTAGCAATAACTACAAGTGACTCATTAACCATGAGTCAGACCCTGTTCTAGGTGCTGTACATATAGCACTGTATACTTATTAAGAGGAAGACAGAGCTGACATTTCTTACTTTGCTGATGAGGAAAACTGAGCCTTGTGGAGATGAAAATAACTTGCCCAAGATCACAGAATTAGAAAGCTAGTTACTTTTTCTTCATAGGACAGATGTGATCCATGTCATGGTTTACTACGGATCTCCCACGCTGAAATGAAAGCACCATGAGGGTAGAGCCTTTGTTTTTTTCACCGCTGGGTCCCAGGAGCCTGGAACACTTGCTGGTGCAGGAAAGCCCTTGGTAACGGTTGGTTTGGTATTAAATGAACAAGATTCAAAGCCAGGTCTGGCTCCAGAGCCAACTCTCTCCACAGCTCCAGACTGTCTCTCATCCCCTTAGATGATAATAAGGAAGCCTCTCACATGCCTCCTCTGACCTAGTGGAATGTCTTCAGTGACTTTGGCCTTCTTAATAGCGCTGACAGGTAATCCTTTGATCATCCTGGATTTACACCAAGCATCCCAAGACACATGCTGTTGGCACCATGCATAAACAAGATCTAATCTACTTGGTGGCAGACGCAGAGCTAGATTTTTACTGACATTGCCTCAGTCAGTCCCACCATACACTTGTAAGGTGGAAAGCATCACCCTTGGTTGGCAAATTGGGGCACTGAGGCCCAGAGAGGTTACATGCTTTTAAGGTCCCAGAGAGATTGAAGACTGCATCCAAGGTTTTTTACATATTTCTTTAAGAGCTGCACACTATATAAACAATTTAATTGTTCTCATGAATATCATGAAACCTGGGTAGATTTGGAGTTTTAGTCAGAGTATGCCTAACATAGAACAAAATGGACATTTGATTATTGATTAGCACTTCAATATACACTTTTGAGCACTTACTATGTGGCACATACCATGCTAGGCACTGGTGACAGAGTGTAGAATAAAGCAGTCTCTGTCCCTTCTCTCATGGTCAATCCAGTATCAGCTAAGACTCTCCTATTTTGGAGTCGGGTCCATTGGACACTTTAGTTAACTTGGCTAAAATACAGCAACAAGCGCACCTTGCATTAGTCACAGTAGGCTAACTGCAATAGAAACAACCTTAAATATCAGGAGTTGTATGTAATGAAAACTGATTCATCTCTTATACAAAGTCCAATGGTCATGTTCCTGGGTGGCTCTTCTCCAAGGGCTCATCCAAGAACCTAGACCCCTTTCATACTGTGGCTCTGCCATCCTGTGGCTTCCAAGTTGCCCTGGTATCAGCTAGCTAGAGAATGAATGGCTTTACACAGGAAAATTTTATGGCCTAGGCTTAGAGGTGGTATATATCCTTCTTCCCACAGCCCAGTGGGCAGAACTGTGCCATCTGACCAAGCTAATTGGAAGGAAGTCTGGAGAATGCAGAGCAACTTGTGGAATTTACTGACAACCAAGAATCTCTTTCATAGACTCCAAAAAGTCTATGGAATTTTTTAAAGAATTCCAAAACTCCAAACATGCCAAATTTCTCAACTGGAATGTAAAGTATAATCCTTCTTGTGTAACAATCCAGAGTGGGGATTCAGGTCAGCAACAATTCTACTCCAGAGAGTCATTCAGGAACCCAGGCTGGTGGCAGTTCTGCCATACTGAAAAGGCCTCAAATAAAGAAGAGGTTTTAAGGGCCGGACCTGCAAGTTTCACTCATCACTTCCACCCACATTCCATTGGTTAGAACTCAGCCAATGACCATTTATGAAGAGAAGATAAGGAATGTAGTCTATATGCCAAGCAGAAGAAAAAAAACGGATTTTTCTGGATAGGTAGATGATTCTACTCCACTTGGATTTTTAACTGGACCTGTCAAATAGCAGTTACTTCTCATCTTACCCACTGAGACCCTTCCTTAATTCTCTCCTTCTGTGGCCTGATGTGTGCATCTGGCTATGTCTCCAACCTGACAGCTCATGAGTTCCCTAATTCTGGACTCTAAGTACAAGGCCTTCCTTTCAGAGTAAGGAGATGATCTAGGTGTGCTCCCGATAGCAAACCCCACGTTCTTTTGCAATTCATTCATCTGGTGATAATTCACTTAGACTTTATTTTTCTCCACTAGAAGACGGCAAGGTCCTGTCTGTTTTGTTCAATACTCTATTCTCACCACCTTGAACAGTAAGCCTGGTACATTGTAGGTAACCCAATAAATATTAGTTGAATGAATGTACGAATTTTCCTTCAGTCTTAGAATCTGAATAAGAAGTTCATATTTGATATTGAAAATACCTTCCCTGATTCATTATATATGATCCCACCTAACCAGTCTCTGGGAGGGCATCTCTGTCCACAAGCCACACCTCTTCCTAATGTTCACTAACTCACTCACTCAGCTCCCACTTCTTTTCTAGCCATGCCAAACTTTGAAGAAATCGCATGCATCATAAGGCCTTTTTTCCCTCTTTTTTGGTATTGCATATACATATGAAAACTGGAGAAAAGGAGACTTAGGAGTCTGCCTGACCCATGCTTTCCAATTTTTTTCATTATTGGCTATCACTATGGATTCTGCCATGGCTGAGATATGTGGTGCTGTGAAATGAACCCTGAACTGAGCAGAAAGAAACATGTTTGAGTTCAGCTAAGTCACTTAACAGCTGTGTGGTATAAATCACTTCAAGGCTCTGAGCTTCAGCTTCCTCTTTGGTAAGCAGATAACAGTAACTTTGGTATGCTTTGTAAAGATCATTCCAGCAGCTTTGTGAACAGGGCTTCACAAAAGCTAGATTGGAAGCAGGAATACCATGCAGGAGGCTACTGCAATAAGGCAGGTGAGAGCTGACAGATGCTTGGACCAAGATGACAGCAGAAGAGGTGGTGAAAAGTGGTCAGATTATCGATATATTTTGATGGTAACATCAACAAGCCTTCCTGATAGGTTAGATGTCAACAGTAAAATTAAAGAGAGGAGTGAAGAATGACCCCAAGTTTTTGGCCTAAGAAGTGAGCAAATGGAGCTGCTACTTATTGGGTTGAGGAAGACTGATGACAGAACAACATGGAAGCTCTCACTATACCAGGACCTCAGTTTTGGAAACATGAGTTTTGGGATACATATTAGACATCCAATTGGTGATGTATGACACTGGATATATGTATTTGGAGTTCAGGAAAGAGATCTAGGAGGGAGCTATAAACCTGGGAAGTGGCAGCCTATATAAAGCCTGGAGAATGGATAAGATCACCTAAAGAATAAGAAAGAAGAATTGATTCTGTGGATTAAGCAAGAGAAAACTACAATATTTAGAAGTCTTGGAAAAGACAAGGGCACAGCAAAGAAAAACAAAAGAAGGAGTTAATGGAGTAGGAAGAAGAATGAGAGAGTGGTGAAGAAAGAGGGTCACGGAGGAGGGTGACATTTCCATTTATGATCCAGTAGCTTGGCCAAGTAGCGTAACGGCAAATACAAATCCAAAAACATCAATAATTACATTAAATGTAAGTGGATTAAGTCATTCAATTAAAAGTGTATAACTATTCAACTAAATTTTAAAATAAAATCCAGTTTTGTTTAAAACAAAAGACACAGAGTAATTAAAATTAAAGATGATAAAAAATACACTGTGCAAACACTATCCAAAAGAAAGCTGGTATAGCTATACTAATAGAAAGTAGACTCAAAGAGAAAAAGTATGATTATAATAAAGATAAAAGCTTCATAATGATAAAAGGGTTAATCCCCCAAGAAAACATTAAAATTCTCAATTAGTATGTACATTAAAACAGCTTCAAAACACAACAAACAAAAATTGACAGAATTATTAAGAAATAAAGGCAAATCCACACTCAGAGTGGAAAATTTTAACACACTTCTCTCAATAAAAGACGCAACAAGCAAGAAAAAATCAGGAAGGATATGTAAGATCTAATCAACACAATTAACAGACTTGATATATTAGCATGTACAGAACACTGTGCCCAAAAGAACGTATTCTTCGCAAGTGTACATGGAACATTTATGTTGGGTACAAAAGAAGCTTCAGCAAGTTTCAAGGGATTGAAATCACTCAGAATATGTTCTCTGATCACAGAAGAATTAAGCTGGAAATCAATCAAAAAAAATGTAGAAGTTCCTCAAATGCCTGGAAATTTAGTAATATACTTTTAAATAGGTCAAAAGAAAAAATTTCAATAGAAATTGGAAAGTATCTTTAAGGTAATAAAAATATACCAAAATATAGGGGATGTGAATAAGCGTCTATTAAGAGAAAAATTATAGCCTTGAATGCATATATTTAAAAAGAAAAAAGGATGAAAATCAATAATCTAATAATTTATCTCAAAAATAAGAAAAAGAACAGCAAATTACATCTAAAAAAACTAAAAAAAGGAAACTAAAGAAACTAAGAGCAGAAATCAGTGAAATACAAAACAATCAAGAAAGAAAATCAACATGCCCCAAAATTGGTACTTGTAAAAAAGTAATAAAAATATTAGGTTTCTAGGAAGTCTCACAGGAAATAAAGAAGGCACAAATTAACAATTTGACTGAAAAAAGTTTTAATACCCTATAAATATTTAAAAGATAATTTTACATTATGACAATTTAATATTAATAAATTTAAATTTCTAGATAAAATGGAGAAGCCTTAAAAAACAAAACTAACAAAAGTAACACAAGAAGAAATAAAAACCTGGAGTAGTCCAATACGTATTAAAGATATTAAAGTAGTATATATATATATATATATATATATATATATATACACACACACACACATACACACAAAGCAGTAGTTAACAATATCTATACAAAGAAATCTCCAGGCATAGATGGCTTTCCTCCAAGTAAATTCCTCTAAATATTTATGGAAGAAATGACACTAATCTTATATAAACAGTTGAACAGACTAGAGAAAAGGAAGCATTTCCTAACTTGTTTAAAATGAAGTTATTGTAATCTTGAGACCAAAATCAGACCAGAACATGGAGGAAAATTACAGGGCAATGAGTCTTATATACCGAGATGCAAAAATACCAAACTAGGAAATTGGATTAAGTAAAAGATAAAAGTGAAAAAAATCATGAATGAGTTGCATTTGTTCCAGATATGAAAGGACAGTTCCATAATTCAAATAAATTACTGTATTTCACCACATAAACAGAATAAAGAAAATCATACAATCATCTTCATAGATGCAGAAATAGCTTTTGATGTATTTCAACACCCATTTGTGACTACCAAAAAATCCTCTTTGCAAACAAGAATAGAAGGGAACCTCCTTAACCCAATAAAGAATGTTTCCCAAAAAACCTACAGCAAGTATCATACTTAGTAATACTTTCTGCCTGAGAATGAGAATGAGCAAGGATACCTGCCTTCACCACCTTTATTAAATACTGAACTGGGGCAAAAGGGCAAGAAAAAGAAAGTGTATACAATTTGGAAGAGAAAACTAAAACTATCATTATTTGCAAAAAAAAAAATGATTTTGTATGTAGTAAATACAAAAGGACCTATAGACAAAGTATTAACATTAATAAATGAACTTAGTAAGGTCATCATTAATAACCCAATTTATTAGCAAGGTCACTGGATAGAAAGGTCAACTGCACATAAAAATCAACTGTATTTTTATATAACAGCAAAAGGCATATGGCAAGTAAACTTCAAGAGTACTGTTCATATGAGCATAAAACATCAAATGTTAATGAGAGAAATTAATGAAGATCTAATTAATGCAAGGACATACATATTCATGGTTAGAAAACTCAAATTGTAAAGCTCTCAATTTAGTCCCAAAGTTAACTGTAAAGTCAATGCAATTCAAAATCTAATTCCTAAAAGGTTTTCTGGTGGACTGATGAGTCAACATCAAATTTATATGGAAATGCAAAGGGCGAAAAAACCAAGACAATCTTGGAGAAAAAGAAAAAGCCGGGGCGAGGGGAGGTTTCAATTATATCTATAAGACCTATTACAAAGACAGTACTTTAGTTATGATAAAAAATTCAAAAGATAACAAATGCTAGTGAAGATGTGGAGAAAAGGAAACGCTTGTACACTCTCAGTAGGAATGTAAACTGGTGCGGCCACTATAGAAAACAGTATGAAGGTTCCTCAAGAAATTAAAAATAGAACTACCAATATGATCCAGCAATTCCACTTTTGGATATTTACCCAAAGTAAATGAAAACGCTAACTCAAAAAGTTATCTGCATCCCCATGTCCACTGCAGCATTATTATTTTTGATAGCCAAGACATGGAAACAACCTAAGTATCCACTGATGGGCGAATGAATAAAGGAAGTGTAGCATACAGTTACAACAGATTATTCAGCCATAAAAAAGAAGGAAACCCTGCTATTTGCAAAACATGGATGGACCTTGAGGGCATTATGCTAGCTGAGCTAAGTCAGATTCAGATAGAGAAAGACAAATAGTGTATGATCTTATATGTGGAATCTAAAAAAAAAATAAAGGACTTATAAATACAGAGAACAGATACTTGTGGTTGCCAGAAGCAGGGATGGGGGTGGGCAAAATGAAAAGGGCAAAAGTGGTCAAAAGGCACAAACTTCCATTTATAAAATAAGTCCTGGGATGTAATGTACGGCATGGTAACTATAGTTAGTAATATTCTGTATTTGAAAGTTACTAAAAGAATCGATCTTAAAAGTTCTCATCACAAGAAAAAAAGAAAAACTATGATATTAGTCCAAGGTTATAAAAATAAACTCATGAAATACAATAGAGAGGCCAGAAACAGACCCACACTAAGTAGTCACATGATTTATGACAAAGGTGGCACTGGATGGCAGTGTGCAGAATAATGGTCTTTTTAATAAATGGAACTTAGAAAAAGTGAATTTTGATCACTACTGCACACCATACAATTCCAGAGGAATTGTAGATCTACCTGTGAAAAGTAAAATTATAGAGCTTCAGAAGAAAATATACATCTTCACAACCTTAGAGCACTCAAAGATACTCAAAAAACACACACACACACAAAAAGCATTAGCCATACAAATCACACACAAAATGATTGATAAATTGAATCTATTAAAGTTACTGGACATTTTAATTTTATCAAAAATACCATTCACAGACTGAAAATACAAACCACAGAAATTTGCAATACATATTAGGCTGAAGGACTCACATAGAGAATATACAACAATTCCTACATGTTAATAAGAAAAATCCCAATCAACCAATATAAAAATTAACAGAAGACTTGTTGAGCACTTGTCAAAAGAGCCTTTCCAAATGGCCAATGTAAAAAGATATTCAATCTCAGTATTTATCATAGAAATTCAAATTAAAACTGCAGCAAAAATACCAACATGCAGTCATCAGAATGGCTATAATAAAAAATCTCGATAATACCTAGTGGTAGCGGGAATATGGAGTAACTGGGACTGCAGTGGGCATTATCACTGGATCACCCACTGTGGGAAACTACTGATGTCTACAAAAACTGAACACATACCTACTCTATGGTACAGAAATTCCATCCTAAGGTGCATGTGTGTGTGTATCCTTGAAAGACATATACAAAAATATCTAAGAGCACTATTTATAATAGCTAAAAACTATTGGTGTAAACATTGTATTAGCATAAAAGTATAAAACATTTAGGAATATGTCTAATGATGTACAAGACCCCTACCTATACAAACATAGTGTGTGACACTAATGAATACCTAAATCAGCAGAAGGACATTCCTAGGAATAAACCTAACTAATGATGTCCATCAAGATTAGAATGCATTGTGAGACACTGAAATATCTGAATAATATAGAGCAATAAGATTGTACAAATTACAACTTCACACACCATCATCACTGAAATTCCCAAACTAATATTGAGCAAAAAAAAAAAGCAAACATAGAAGCACACATATTGTGTGATTCTATTTAGAGGAAGTTCAAAACAGAAGTAATGTTTGGTGGTAAAACTCAAGAGCATGGTGGCTCTTGTGAGTGTAATGACTGGGAAGGGGCACTGGAGGTTTTAGGGGTGTCCCAACGTTCTATTCTTTGATCTGAGTTCTAGTTACATGGATGTATTCAGTGTGTGAAAATGCACTGAATTTACAGTTTATGTACTTTTATATATGTATGCTATACTTCCATAAGTATTTATCTACTTATGCATTTATTCAGCAGATATTATTCAGCATTAAGTACCCACAGTGGTGAGCCATTCAACAGCACCCCTGACCTTGTAGAGCTTTTATTTACTGTGAGGAGGTCGGCAGTGGACCAGAATAGATTGTGCCAATCGGCTCCCTTGTCCTCCAGCCTCTTGAGGATTTGGCCAATGGGATAACTGGAAAGAGAGCTGGAGCGAGGTGTCCACAGACAGACTGTGTCCCCTGAATGAAGGCCCTGGCTCCTACCAGGTAGCCTTCCCCACCCAGCTTCCCCTTCCAGGTACTGATGAGGGTCCCCTCCACTTAGTGGGGTTGTTGACTCCCAGTTGAGGCCAGCAGCAGGATCCTAGAACATCCCTATTGTTCCCCAAAATCCTGCCCCACGTTAATAAATAGTCCCTTACCCAACTTCTCAAATGACACATTTTGATTTCTCCATGTTGTCCTTTCAGGACTATGATTCATACACAAGATGAACTTACGCCAAGGAGAAAGGAGTTGGAGGAAAATAAAGCAAAGTGATATGATGGAGAGCAGCTGGTAGACAGGAGTTACTTTAGATGGAGTGGTCAGAAGGCCTTTCAGGGAATGGAGATGTTTCACCTGGAAGCTGAGTGACAAAGAGAAGCTAGTCATGAGAGGAGTCAATTAAATATCTCTATTTGTCCTTTGATATCCTGATCATCCCCCAGTATTAGTCTCCTTTCCTGCAGGACTTCTCAGAGCCTTGAACGGTCATGCCTTGTAATTCCCCAGGAAGAGGTAACTAAGTAGCATTTTCCAAACTATACCTTTGACTCAGAACCTTTTTCTCTAGAGCAGTAAGGCCCAAAAGAAATCTAAGACAAAACCCCATGTGCAATTAAAAAATTTTTAGTAGCCACATTAAAGTACATAAATAAAAATAGGTGAAAATAATTTTGATAATGTATTTTACTTAACATATTACATCCAAATAGTATTAATTCAGTGTATAATTAATACAAAATATTAATGAGATGTTTTTTATTCTTTTTTGAAGTCTAGTACTAATAAGGCTTTAGAGTCTAGTGCATCTTGTATGCTTCTCGCACATCTCAATTCGGCCTAGGCACCTTTCCGGGGCTCAGTAGCCCCATTTGGTCACCATATTGGAAAGTGCCACTCTTCTGTTCCGCAGGGTGCCCTTCAGGAAACCCTGCACTAGGCCAGAACCTTCTCCCAGGGTGAAGAGCTAGGGCATGATAATTCTTCACAACAAGCTATAAAAAGGTGTCAACCCAGAAAATTTGTGAGGTGTTTTGGGAAACATCTCAACCTGTGGAAGAATTTTTTTAAATAAAAAACAAAAGATAGGACAAGGCGTCAAATCTTCCGTTATGTACAGTGTTGTTTTGGTCATGTTTTGCTGTATAATAAGTCATCCCCAAACTCAGTGGCTTAAAACACAAATCACTTATTTGCTCATGACTTTGCAGCTGGGCAGGGCTTGGTGGGCACAGTTCACCTCTGCTCCTTGTGGCATCCCTGGGAGCAGTTTGGCTGGAGCTGAAAGATGCATTTTCCAGATGATTCATTCACATGGCTGGCAAGTTAATACTGGCTGTAGGCTGGGAGTTAAGGCAGGCTATCAGCAAGTGGAGAAAAACAGGCTTCTCCACGTGGCTGCTTGGGCTCCCTCATAGCATGGCAGCTGGGTTCTGGAAGGGAGAATGCAGAAGCAGCCAGACTTGTCAAGGCAACGCCTTACACTGGCACAGCATCATTTCTGCCCCAATTCAGGAAGAAAGAGAGAAACAGAGCTCACCTCTCAGTGTAGGCAGAGACAAAGAATTGAAACTATCTATCTTTGATCTGCCATAGATGCTATAGTACTTTCACATTCATATTTTTAACTGATCCTCCCAGCAACTTTAATAATCCTCCCAAGCTTTAATAATTTAATAAGATTGAAATAAATGTGCAAATTATTTATGCATGTATGGAACACTAATGTTTGCTATAATCATCTCTTTATGTTTTATTTCCTTTAAATTTAAAAAATGTAGCATTTAGAACAGTTTTAGATTTATCACAGTTTCTTTCAGATTTGAGAAAAATTACAAAGACACTACAGAGTTCCCATGTATTCCTCCACCTCACACACACAGTTCCCCTATTACATCCTATACTAGTATGGCACATTTGTCACAGTTCATGAACCAATACTGATACCTTAAATTACTAATTAAATTCCATCACTTATTCAGATTTCCTTGGTTTTAAGCTAATATCTTTTTTCAGTTCCAGGATCCTGTCCGGGATGCCACGTTACATTTAGCTGTTACATCCCCTTAGGCTCCTCTTGGCTATGATAGTTCCTCAGACTTTTCTTGTCTTTGATGACCTTGACAGTTCTGAGAGGCACTGGCCAGGTACAGTGCAGGTTGCCCTACTTTTGGGATTTGTCTGATGATTTTTCTCATGATTAGATTGAGATGATGGGTTTGCAGAGAAAGATCATAGCAGTAAAGTGCTCTTTCCATCACAGCATCTCAAGGGTTCATGCTACCAATGTGATTTATGATCCTTGACGCTGACCTTGATCACCTGGCAGAGGAGGTATCTGTCAGGTCTCTCCACTGGAAAGTTCCTCTCTTTCGCCTTTGTATACAGTCTTCTTCGGAAGGAAATTGCTATGTGAAGGCCACACTAGAGCAGTGGGGAGTTATGTTCCCTTCCTTTAGGATAAAGTATCACATAAATTATTTGGAATTGATGTACATGAGACATTTGTTTCTCCTCCCTTATTCATTACTTATCAATCATTTGTTCGTATGTATGTGGACTCATGGATACTTATTTTATACTTCGCGTTACAGTGCATGAAAGGGTCCTTTTAGCTACCCGGCTGACTCGCTCGCAAAGGACACGAGAACTCCGTCAGCGTGGTTTTATTCCATGTAAGACAAACAGGCAGAGTGGCTGTCTCAAAAGAGAGAGAGCAGCAAGGGGGGAGCTGAAGATAGACAGAATGGCTGTCTCTAAGGGGAGAGCAGCAGCGGCAGCAAGGGGGGCGCTGCTTATATAGGAATTTAGGGCCTTGGTGAGCAGGATGGTGGCTTTGTTACTTCTGAGAAACAGAAACTGATGCAGACATCAGGGACTTTTGCTACACTCGGGTGCAGCTGCTATAAGTGATAAGGAGCTGCTGCGCCCGGAAACAGTTCAAGGCTGTATGTTAAAGGGAACTTAATATTCCTTCAAGGTTGTGTATTAAAGGGAATCTAACAGTGCAACACTACTTTATTTTGTTGCTCAGATTGTTCTGGGGTTGGCCACCTAAGGCTCTTCTGTTTTTTCCGGAACATTTGGATGTGGATACTATCATCACCGTGAGAAAGATGAAAAAAAGGCAGCTCATTCGAGTGATAAGACAAGTCCAAGACATGCAAGTCCATCTCTGACTTCTGAAGCTCCACTGCCCACACTTAGCCTGCCACAGGCCCTTTGCTGCTGCCCAGGGGACTGGCTAAGATCACCAGGCAGCTCCTCCGAGAAATTCAAACAGGTCCCTGCTGCTTGTAGGAGGTCTTGTGTGTGTGGCCTCTCCATATTCTGAAAGTTCATAGCCAAGGACTGGATAATAATATACCCGAACGGAGAACCACAAAAACATCTGAACAGCACTGGGTCATAATGAAATGGTTCAAGGCTCCATAAATAGTCCTCAACCATCTCAGAAGCAGATGAAAGCCTGCCTTGGTGCTGGGCATGACCTTGCTGCCCTGCCCTACCCCCAGGGCTCCACAGGACTGCACTAGGACCACCACAACGACCAAGAGACTGAGATCTGGGAGCACTTGCACAACCCCAGCACACAGGTGAGTGTGCAGTGGCCCTCTCACAACACCAGCTCTGGAACCTCACAAACAATCTCCACATCGCCTAGAGGCCCCATGGGATGAGTGTCCTGGGCCATGAGTGCACAAATACTTCTCTTTTTATCCAGCAGGGAAAAATCTTGAGAAGTAAATGGACTTGGGATGGAAACTATAAAAAATACCATCACAAAGAAGGCCCCACCTGAAGAAATTTTCATATGCTATCAAATCCTTCAAGCGTCTACATTGTGTCAATGGGCTCTGTTTGGAGGAAAAATCTGTTTCAACCCTAATCACAATTATGTGCTCAGATAGTCATTCAAATGCAAGGCCTGTTTCAATATCCAGGTCCCCGCTGACATGGGGCAAATTCTGTACAGACTGCTGTTATTAGGAACTTTCTTAACAGCAAATTCTTTTTTTTTCTTTTTAACTCCAATACCTCTCTTTGCAAGTATTTTTAAAACAAAGCTCTACTTTATCATATTTCAAACATATAGGAGAGTCTTGAGGCTATTAGGGCCTACCTTGTAACTTCCAACCATGTTTATCATCTTAACATCATGCCATATTTACGACAGTTTGTCTTTTTTAAGAAGAACATTGCAGAACCCCCTGAGGCCTCTGGGTACATCCTCATTTCTAGTCCCCTCACCTGCCCCGAGCTAATACTGGGATTCTCAGCCAGTCACACCAGGCTTCTCTCTCCTTCCTCCCACCATTCCCGTCAGCGTGGCAAGGTGGACAGAGCTAGGTGAGCATATCAGCAAGTGTGTGTTGGAGAGACCCATCTTGCAGAACCGCTCAGCTGGAGAACAGGCCTGCTGAGTGTAACTGTTGGGAAGAGGAGATGGGGCCTGGGGGAGAGAAAGGATGAAATATCCAGTGTAGGACTTGAGATCGACATCACCTTCCAAAGACAAAATATGCTGCATCAGATAATATCGTATGTCCCACCTCTATATTGTCCAAAAGTTGCTGTGCCCATGATGAAAATGGTGTCACATGCCAACATTTTTTTTTTAATATTATGTTCACTGTTCTTTTAAGGAACTGAGGGTCGGGGGGAGGCCTCAGAACTTCAGGAGCAGAGGCTGGTACAGCACCGGGCAACTTGGGTGAAGCCTGTACTGGTCTGGCTGCATAACACTGTTAAGGTCCAGCGATATAGTTAGTGCTATCAGACTTGTAAAACTTGCTCGATAAGCTAGGGAATGTTTTGGCAGGCTAGTGGGCTCCAAAAATCTATTTCTGTTGACTAAATTAATGGTATATGGATGGTCTCTTTCAGGGACATCAACAGAGTCAAAGCCATAAACAAATAAGCAAAGGTGGGCAGGACCCGAAACCACACTCATTTATAAATTTCCAACCAAACTAAACTTAAATTTTGCTCTTGAACCCTGAACTGAACCCCGCCAACACATTTTCGAACTACCACTTGCCAGACTGGTTCAAACTAGAAGCACATGTCTGTTCCCAACACCAGAGACCCATACCCAAGGTCAGTCTCTGAAATCCTGTCACTTGAAGGAAAGGAATCTATACATCATAGCAGGTGTTTCATTTTCTATAGCTTATTTAATCCTCATGAAACCCTCTGAAAGATGCATTAGCCCCAGTTGACAGATGAGGACTGTGGAACTCAGAGGGGTTAAGCCCCCCGTGCAGGGAAATACAGCCGGAAGCAGTTCATACGCGGAGGGCCTTGGACCTGTGAGCTATTACTTTATGGTGGTCTCACTTGTGTTTGTGTAGGTTGGGCTGTTTCAGACTCCAGGGAACAGAGAGAGGTGCCCAGCGTCTCTCAGGACTTGAGGATAAACTGTAAAAATCCAGAGGAAGGGGAGGAGCCCAGGACGCATTGCGATCAGGCTCCCAGGCACAGGCTTCCTGCAGAAGGTAGCAGTGACCTGTCTTCTCAGAGGGGCAGTGTGACGGCTGATCCCGGTGACACTGCCCCTCTCAATGTATCCTTTCCTCCTTCCCCATTCTCCCCTGCTCTGCTTGTCTCATGGTTTCTGTGTCATGGCTCCATAACCCTGTCCTCAGTGTGTGTGTCTCTATTTTTCAAAAGACAGGTTGGTAAGAGTACCTCCAATCCAGAGTGACCAGACACCTCACAGTGCCATCCTCGCATGTCCAGTCAATCCTTGGTCCAATCATATGTGACCAGGGCAGCAAGACCTCGTGACACAAATGTGGTTAATTATAGATAAGGTACCACTTTTCCTCAGGAAGGAGGTATGGGTGTGGCAGGCTTCCACCTTAAGTGTCCTGTAGCTGCCATAACAAATTATCACAAAGTGGCTGGCTTAAAAACAGATGTGTATTCTCCCACATAGTTCAAGGGGCCAGAAGTCTGAAATCAAGGTGTCAGCAAGGCTGTGCTCCCTCTTCAAGTACCAGGGGAGACTCCTTCCTTGCCTGTCCCAACTCCTGGGGGCTCCAAGCATTCCATGGCTTGCAATGGCTTCACTCCCGTCTCCGCCTGTGTTCCCATTGCCTTCCTCCTCCTGTGTGTCCTCTCCTTTTGCTACAAGGATTCAGTATTGGATGGAGAGTCCACCCTAAATCCAGAACAATTTCATCTTGAGAGCCTTAACTAATTACATCTGCAAAGACCCTCTTCTGGATAAAGTCACATTCCAGGTTCCCAGGTAGATATGAATTTTGGGGGTATACTATTCAAACCATCACAGCTTCTCTTCAGTACAGCAGTGCCACCCCCTTCGCCCCACAACATGTACCAGGGGCTTGGAGAGAGCAGGGGCCATTCCTTCGTTACCTCCTTTGGGTCTGCCTCGGCATGGTGCCAGCCACCAACTAAATGCTTACTGAACGGCCTAGAATAGACCAAAAAACCATTCACACATCATTTTATTAAAGTCTCCACATTTTGTAGGCCGCTCTACCCACCTCTGGCATCCTGTATTCATCTCAGCTGCCTGGTAGTGATTTTCTGGACCACCCACACCACACAGCACCATCCACAGAGATGTGGATCTGCAACTCTGCCTTCTTCGGGACAGAGGGCTGCCACGGTAGCCTCTCCAGCCAGGAGTCGGCCGAGTAAAACCGCTGCAGACCTAACCCTGCCTTCGACTGTTTTCCTGCCCACAGGCCAACCGAGTCCAAAATCCATGCCAAGGTTCTCCTCGTGTTCCCAGGCGCTTCAGGAGACAGATGGGTCCTGTTCCAGTTCGGCCTTGTTCACTAAATGTTCTTTGATGGGTAACCAAACCAAACCAAAGCCCAGAACTCCGGTCTGGTTCTCAGTGATACACAAAATATTTGGATTTGGTTCGAGGTTGAGCACACTGGTGCAGTTTGTTCCGGTTTTTGGTTCACAGTTCAGACCAAGTCCCTGCTCCAGACAGAAGGAATGTCCCTGGAATGCCTCTTCCAACTAGGGCTTAGCAGCTGAAGGGCTGGGTGTCCAGACGCAGGCCGCCTGTGCAGCAGATGCTTGGGGACTCCCTCCAGCTCCGAACGTGGGCTCTGAGACACAGGGACAGGGCCTGGCCGCACATCCGGCCAGTGTCCCGGGACACAGCCTGGAAGGCCACACCACCTTCCGTGGACTACAGGCAGAATGCCCATGCCCAGGGGCCAGGGAGAAGTGCAGTGCCCTGAGCGTGCCCTGAGCTCAGGAAGAGGAAGAGGAGCAGAGGCAGCTGGGTGGGGCTGCCACTGTGTAAACTCTCCATATAAGCACAGCTCCGCTGATCTCCATCGGGCAGGGGGCCCCGCAGAGAACTCCAATAACTAAGTAAACATTTGACCAAGCAGAAGACAACAAGGACTGATGGGTACTGGGGGACCAGTCAGAGCACTCAAATCCAAGCCGGTTTTAGCCTGGCGCTCCTCCTGTGTGGCTGGCTGCTCAGAGACGCCTGCAAAGGAGCCTCCCTGCCTTCCTCTGGGACGCATGGACTCCGAGCGGTTTCTGGGGCCCATACAGCTCCCTCTCTCCCCAGCCAGGAGGACAAGGTATCAGGAATGCTCCTCCCCAGGGAGAGACTGCAGGGGATGGAGCAGCTGGAGGCATTGGGGACACCTGGCAGTGAATCATCAACAAGGAATTTGAAAAGGAAAACACATATCTCCACCCTAGTCTTCCTCCCACGCTGACCCACACATCAAAGCGGCCCTCTGATGCAGGGAACTAATCAACTGGGGCAATCAGGCTCACCCTGCGTACTGGAAACCCAGGGGGCTGGGACCAAAGAGCATCCCCCAGGAACTGCCCCAGTTCTGCCAGGTGGGGACAGACCCACCTCTGGCCACCAAGCAGGGAGCTGAAAAATGCTACCAAGGCAAATGGAATTAAAGCTCTGAGAAGAGCTCTGGTCCAAACACCTCAATTTCTCAGGATTAGTTTTCCTATCCTTATATCCTTTGAATAATCAACCAAAGGGCAACCTTATCAGAGGCAACTCGGGTGTTCCCTGACTTAGCTCAGAGCCATTTGTATTCTGCCCTGGCTACATGGAGAGCAAACACCGCCTGAGACACAATCCGGAAATATTTCCTAGTGCCGGTGGGATTAGGCCACCAGCACATGCGATTTCAGCTGGGTGTACTTTGTGTCAAACTATGCTTGCTACGTGCTGGATTCAATTATAGGTTTTCTTACACTTACATCTTCATTAGTTCTACGTTGCCAAGTAGATGGAATGTGCTGTCAGCCTAAAAAAAAAAAAGTGTTATTTTTTTTTTCAGGGATTCAGCACTGTCCAGTCCTATTAAAAAAAGAAAAGAAAAGAAAATCTTGGCTCAAGTATACATTGCTAATGGGCATGGAATTGATTCACAAGTCCCCGATTCTAGTTATATAAAAGTAATTACTTCGACCTAGAGTAATTGGTTCCATATTCTATATTCACAGAAGGCTGCACGTGTTTTATATATATATATATATATATAAATATGTTGAATTGGGAAAAAAACATAAATTAAAAAAAAGAACCATCATAGAATATTTAAACTACCCTTTAAAATATATACTCCTTTAAAAAAATCTTTAGCTGTGACAAAAGCTAAAGAAACAAACAAATCAGAGCCAGCAAAGAGCAAAGCCCTGAAGACCCCAGGGTTCCAGGACTTGAGAGGGAGCAGTCTGGGTGCAGAGGTCATGGGCAGCACGGGCAAGGCGCCTCAAAGGCCCATCCCACAGCTAGCGACTGTCAGCATGAGGTGGCCACCACCTGCTCAGTGGCCGAGCCTACCCCAAAGCCCCTGTCTGTGGGGTTTCACATCCTATTTGTGGTGCAGGCAGCCACAGTGCCCACTCTATACCCCAAGTGGGTCCCACAGCTCTGGAAGGTATTGATAAGAGGACACAGCATGGGGTCCGATGGGTCATTCCCGTAAGGCTCCAGAGACCACTTCAAGGAGGAAAGGGTACATGGGGAAGGTCTGCAGACCCGAGGAACCTTTATGAGCAAACAGGAAGATGTTCAGAGTTGGAAACTCAGGAAGGGAGTTAAAGGCAGGCCTCCCCCAGTGATGTGGAGGTGATGGAATTGATCTCCTGGATCTGAACATGAGACTTGACATCCTTCTCTGTTACATTCCATGCTTGATTGGAGCCTCGGCTCTCTTGAGCCTTTTTTTCCATCATCTATAGAATTGCCTTTCTCTCCTGGCTTTGTTTCATCTGCCGATTTGAGAAGAGTACTTACATGTTTCTATTGAGGCCATTAATGAAAATTGTCACCACTGAAGAAAGCCCACCCAGGCACCTCACCCATACAGATAGGCACCAACCTATTTATCAGGAAGGACTGTGCTCACCAGGTGCGTGTTCACCTTCCTGCTCTACCTCCCCTCACACAGTTTCCCACCTTACCGTAAGGATAACACCCACTTGTACAATAGAGAAGAAGGTTCAACTAGGCAATCAGGTTGTTAATTGCATCTCCTCTTCGTTTGGGTTCACAAAGTTAGAAAACATGGTATGCTAAAACGACCTGGCGGAGCATGTATGCAATTCTGCGGACCCTGGCCCAGGCTACTATTGCAAATTCCACACCACGACTGGAGAGACTCCTGGCTTCTCCCCAGTGTTATCTCTGGCCAGCCTCTGGATTCTCAGCCTGGCAAGAGAGGACCATTTAAAAAATTGTGGCGACTATGTGGGTCCTGTCACAGACTGCCTTTTATTTTGGGGTCTTGATTTAAGCTTAAACCATGTAATCTTCATTGGGTTCTATTTGTACCTCCTTTTCACCTTGGATTTGGTTCATCAAAGTCAGTTTTACAGAAAAGTATCTGGGCCCAACAGTCCTCAGGGGTGTTTCTTTGATACACAATCCATAAGGAATATAGGAGAAGCAGAAATCCTCTCATTCCTCCATCAAAAGGTTCAGCCCAAGGGCATGAGACATTTTTTAAATAAGAACACAAAAAAATGAAATGCTCTAAATAAATAACTGGAAATTCACTTAACACACAACCAAGGTACATTCATTCAGTCACTTGAGAAAAGACATTGTGAGCTTCGGGATGCACCAGACGAATAAAAGCATTTAAATTCAGAACAGCTAGACTCAGTAGAACCCCATCAGTGTTCCAGAGACCTGGGCTGAGACAGACTTGGGGGATGATGGTAATGCTTTTCCCATTGGGCTTTCTGCTTTCCCCCACAGAGCGGTGAAGCTGCCATGTGTTCCCATTGTACAAACTGACAGCAGTTATGATTAGAAAGGGTTTTGCTGCCAATTTGAGAATATATAGACCAGCAGGACTAGAGGATGAATTTCAGTTCCTTGTCCAGCTGGCTGAGGGGCAGCTGCTCATTTGGAATGTAAATGGAAGGTACCGGCTGAGAAATTAGAGGAGGAATGTCTACCATCAGTCTTTCATGGGACAGTGAAAGGACTGTTCAAAGGTATATTCTTTCACAGTTCTGGCCTCGGTTTCCTTCTCTGTAAAAAGCTACAGGGCTTGAGCTGTTTTGAGGATTCCGTTAATTTAATAATGCAAGTGGGAGACTCCTGGGAGATGGGGAGGAGAGAGGAGGAAGCAAAAGACAGAAAGAAAGGAGAGAGAGAGAGAAAAGACATTGCCTCTTCACTCAAGGATCCATACTGCCTGGGGCCAAACCAACTCACAAACGCAGAGTTGAGATAATTTTGTTCATTCAAAAACCATTTATTATTCTGAATACTGTGCTAAGAGCCTAGGTTACATCAGTGAATAAAGCAGGTGAAAATGCCTACCCTCACAGAGAGAAGTGAGAGAAATGGAGTGGAAGCCTGATCAAACTGTGCCTGAAGCCTTACAATCCCTAGACATTTGAGTTCCCTGAGCCAATAAATTCCCATAACATTTCAGCCAATTTGAGTTGGGTTTTTTGTTACTTGCAGAGCAAAAGGTCCTAACTGCTACCACCATTCTCTAGACATGTGGCACGTTTCATTCTACATTCAAATTAAGGAGGGACAGAAAAGACAAAATGCTCAAAATGCTGTCTGAAAAACCAGTCACCTCTGGGTGGCAAAGAGCTCTTATAAATAGCCAGGAAGAAGACTTAGGCTGGAAAAGGAATTTTAACAATTTCAAAAAAAAGATGAAAAGAAAAAAAGGGAAGAATTCCACAGGAAATTGAAGGGGAATTTGGGAGATAGAATGCAGCAAGCTCCATTGGACCATGGCCAGAACAACTGGCCAGAACAAGCCTCCCCTTATTAAAAGCACCAGGAGAGCTGAGTGTCCAAGAGCATTAGGACCTTCCCAGGGCCTCTCACTCAAGAGCTCATGAATGGCATTTCTCGGTACAATTTATGTACATCAATAAGCATTTTTTGTTCATTTTGTGTCCCCTGGAGCTCACTTGGGAAAGACAATGCTCTGAACTTTAAGGATCTCCAAATGCTATTTTTTTCTTTCTTTCTTTTTTACAAAATCAGTGTTTTGTTCTTCACTTTTCAAGGTTCATAGAATAAACTCCAGTTGTGTTGAAGTCTAATGGCCCCCCCGCCCCCAACGGCAAGGATCAGGGCTCAGGATTATGATGCACATTCTTAGAAAGATTTGTAAAAGCAACACACTATATCCCTTCTGCTGGAAAGTAATCTAACAGCTAATTGTTGCCTTCTAATATGCCCTTTGGTTGTTGTAATTGCCATGGACATTCTGCTGTTTCTGCCTCACGAGCATCTACTCCTCCATCTTCTGTTAACAGCACCCAATTTCCCTTGGCGGGGGGCAACCTTCCTCCACCTTCAGGCTTGTGGTTAGGTTAGGTCTGGCCCCACCTGCCTTGGCTGCAGGGAGGGATGAGCCACCTAGCCCCAGCCAATCAAAGCACCACACTCTCCTAGCCACATGGTAATTGGCTTAAGGATGGTCACACAGTGCAAAGCAGGCCAATGAGAATCAGCCCAGCAACTGGTTGAAATTACTAGGAAAGATAACTATCCCTTTCCACTTGAGGCTGCTTAGCTGATAGGATTCAAATCCAGCGTAGCACTTGCTAACTGGAAGACAGCAGGGCAGAGAGGGAGGAAGAGACACAGTTTCAATAACACATCAGGGCCTCCGGATCCAGCTATTCCTAAAGGTAGGCTCTGTCTGTGGACTCTCAGATATTTGAGCCAATTTTTTTTTCTTAAACCAGTTATGTTTCTATCATTTTCAACCAAACTTCCAGGCTAATTCATAAGTAAAGGCTGCCTGGGTATTCCCTACCTAGCTTATCCCTTCGATAACACACTCAATCACAGCAGCTGAGAGACTGTCTACTCCTCAGGCATCTTCCAAATACCGTTTCTCTTTAAAAAGATGCAGCTTTCACAGGGCTGCTCCCCCCTTCATTCCCCCCACTCACTGTGAACCCCAGTTGTTCCCAAAGCTGTGTGTACAGAACCAGCCCGCCTCCATTAACCCCGGGGACCTATAAATGTAGCACAATTGCTGTGGCTTGAGCTCTTTTTTTAGAGGGACCCACACTCCAGTTGCTGCACACGATGTTCTTGTGGTGGTGGACAAGACGGCGACCACTGGGGGCCTGGGCAACCCGAACTTACCTCAAGCCTTTAGGCTTGTTTCAGCTTGGCCTCGCAGAAGTTAGGAAATGCTCGGGAAAAGAAAGAAGCTATAGCACCCTGCAAGGAAGAACAGCAGTCCTTCTGTCACACGTGTCTTCAGTCTGCCCCTACAGCACACTGAAACCCAGCTCCCTGAATCCCACAGCAATTACTGAGTGCTTTTTACAAAAATCTCACGATTTTATTTCTATGCTCTTTTCTGGAAAGGCCACTGAAGACTCCATGATCCAGCACAGGGCAAGTGGTGGCTACACACGGCCCTCAAACCAAGGGGTGTTCACATGTCCACAGAGAAAGGGAGGCCTCAGGGCCCTGTTGCTATCCACCACCTCCGAAAGCCAGAGCTGTGAGTCAGGGCTCTACCGAAGCTTGAATGGCTTCAGCAAGCTCCTGCTCTGAGGGCCAGGTGGAAGCTGAATGCTGGCTTTTAAAGATATCCCTGCCCTAATTCCTAGAGTCTGCGTATGTGACCTTACATGGAAAAAGGGGCTCCGCACCTGTGATGAAGCTAAGGATCTGGAAGTGGGGAGATTACCCTGCATTGTCCAGCTGACTCAAAGTAATCACAGGGATCCTTATAAGAGGCCACAAGCGTAGTCAGAGTCAAAGGAGAGAGCCACGTGATGACAGGAGCAGAGGACGAAGTGATGCTCTTTGAAGATGGAGCAAGGGGTCACCAGGCAAGGAATGCAGGTGGCCTCTGGAAGGTGAAAAAGGCAAGGAAATGGACTCTCCTCTAGGGCCTCCGTGACGCCAAAGCCTTGACTCTCTCAGACTTCTGGCCTCCAGAACCCAGGAGAATGAATCTGTGTAGGAAAGTGATGCAGGTCACCTGGGTCAAGATGCCGGCCACGGCTCCCTGCACCCGGCCCAGGCGGGGCTCTGGGTCTCATGGTGGGAAGGTGCTCCAAGCACAGGATTCCCCTCCCACAGTGCCTGGACATCCCGATCCTCCCCCTCACCTGGAGAGGACTCCTGAGCTCAGACTCAGAGCCCTGCTGATCCAACAGCCAGCTGGGGCCTCTGAGGACCAGGGAACCGAGTGACCCCCAGCCACCACCAACTCGCCCACAGGCGGATGGGATGTGGCATCTCCTGCTGACACTTCCCTACAGAAGCACTGTACAGAGAAAGGATGGCTGACACCTCACAGAGGATATGCCTCATCTGTGTTGACTAAATAATGGAAAACCATGTGTACCAGTTTCCTGTGGCCCCTGTAACAAACTGCCACACACATAGACACTTAAAGAAACAGAAATTCATTCTCTTACAATTCCAGAGGCCAGGAGGCTAACAACAGTCTCTCTGGCTAAAGTCAGGATGTCAGCAAGCCTGGATCCTTTGGGGATGACTGGGGAGAGCATCAGATACAGAAACCAGAAAATGTGGTCACTGCAAAAGCAAGTGAAAATAACTTCAAAAGAAATCAAAATCCACCAAAGAGAGTAATCTGTTTTCAATGGGGAGTCCCCTCTGGGAGAAGCCACGCTAGTTTCTTCGGGCAATTTCTGCCCTTTGAGTTAATACTGGATTGGTGAGAATTAGAAGGATCTCCATTCAAGGTGATGCATTTATGCGCCCCCTGCCCTTCATCAGACCCTACACTAGGCGGAGACTTGGTGAATTCTAACTGTGCACTCACGCATGGGAGCCAGGTGGGAGAGCAGCTCCTGCTGGGTGTGACCCAGTGGGCTGTAGCCAGTCCTCTTTGGCTTTTACCCAACCTAGGAAGCAGTCAAGTACCCAGAGCTGCCCTCCACTCCTAGTCTTGCCTTGTGACCAGCAGGACAGAATGTTCCCTGTCCCCACAGACCAAATAAAAGCACAGGAAAATGGTGGCTCTAGGGCATGACTGTTAATATGCCAACCGACTATGTCCTCTGTCAGGATGTTCTCACGAGCAAAACTTCCAACACTAAATCTCAAGATGCAACTCTTCTCTCTTCATAAATTAACATCAATATCTGAAGAAAGACCCTGCCTTGTGGTCCTTCCATCCTCATCACATGGGCTACCATTCATTCAGTACTTATACACGCCATTCTGCATATAAGATCTCATTTAGTCCTTGCAACAACCCTTCGAATTAAGTATTATTTGCGTTCCCATTGTACAGATGAAGACACTGAGGTTCAGAGAGATTAAACAATTCAGCAAAGTTCATTGACTCAATTCAATCCTATTTTGTCTCCAACAGCTGCTGTCCATGATTATAGTTGCTACAACCATGTATGGTGGGCTATTTCTTCAAAACCACTAATAAGGCTCTTGTTTGGTTGCTTGTTTTATTTCCCATTCCCCCATAATGACTCCCCCATCCATGCAGCAGCCAGGGTGTTCTGTGTTCTCTACCCCAAGAAGCTGTTCCTGCCTTGAGCTCCAAAAGTGAGACCAAGAAAGGGACTATTTACAAAGACAACATGACAGATTAAGCTGTGATTAGGAAATAGCAAAGCTTCCCACAATATCCAAGTCAAGGTTCCCCAGACTCCAGGGACGGAAGAGAGATGGAGGTGAAGCAAAGTGACGGGAGAGGGGAACCCTGCCTCCTGCCCAAGACTTCGCCCAAAGAGGGTGAAGAGGATTGCAGAGGCCCTATACAGTTTTCCCCACACTTTAGTCAATTCTGTGTATTTTTGCTGTGACTTTTCACCTATAGCAGCACTTACTTATTATTTCTCTTCAAACCAACTATAAAATTACCCTTTTTAAAACTTAGCTTCCCCCTAAGTAATAATATTCCTAAAATCGAAGACTTGATGAGCATGTTATATTTTTCTAGTATTCATGAAAATAAAGACATGCAATCCACATTTGTAAAAAAATGCTTGTGTATCTAAATGCTTGCTGCACTTGGGGAAGTGCGGTGTCGATGTTGATGTTACCTCTCCCAGGGAACATGATCACACTTTCAGATGGGAGCCCTGGGGAACAGGGTGCATAATCAAGAGGCAAGATCTTCTGGAATGCCCTGGGCGACCACAAGGAAACTACAGGCCGGAGTGGTGTGTGTGCTGAAAACGCCAAGCAGACAAAAGTTGACCACCCTAGGCATAGCCAGAGCACTCGCCAAAGCTTCCTGCTGTGTAAGCCTGCTGGTTGTGGCAAACTGGAAAATGGATGTATTCCAAATACTCCCAGGGACCTACCTGAGTTTACTTTCATGAGAACACCCTGGCCTTTGATTCTCCTAGATAGCAAATGATGTGAGTTGTGGCTATATAATAATAAGAAGAATGTACCCCACTGAGATATTTGGTTTTGCTCTGTCTACAAGCCTGCATGCCCTCAAGGGCCAGGCAGATAGAGAGCGAAGTAGGCCTGGTGTCAGGAAAACCACGGCTCAAGCAGGAAGTAGCCGCTGATGCTCAGCCTCAAGAAGAAGACAAAAGGGAATGGTAGGGACTGTGGGAAACCGGGGGGCAGGCACCAGCTTTGCCTCACTGCAGCCAATTGCTTTCTGCCCAAATAGGTGTGCTTTCTCCAGATGGTCAGATTTTTAAAGGTAAGCTGGAAAAGGTAATGTTGTGCAGATGCCCTTAATTTTTAAGTGTTGACAATCCAAATTAAAAAAACAAAACTCTAGTGAACACCATGTGAACCAAATTTGGCCCAGAGGCATGTAGTTGTAGCCTCTATGTTTGAACCACGAAGGCAGAGACCATAGCTTGCATCTCTCTGGAGATAAAACTTAACACATCTGACCTCCCAGTCCCAAGTATACCTATAGAGAGGGCTGGTTTCCCCCATGTTACAGGGGCAGTGATGCAGCACTGTGGTTAGGAGAGCAGGCCCAGTGCCTGGGTCCCTCAGCTGTGTGACCTTGGGCAAGTTACCTCACCTTTCTGTGCCTCAGTATCTTCATCTATGAAGCAAAGGTGAAAATAATGGTAGGTTGTTGGGAGGCGGGGAGTTAAATGAAATTATGTGTGTGCCCCACTGGACATACAATAAACACTCAAAAAATATTGGTGACTCTGTTCAAAAAATAAGTGACTTCCTGAGGTCACACAGCTCAGACATGAAGAACCCAGGTCAGCTGACTCCAAAACCAGTGCTCTTTCCACCAGACTACACACCTCCCTATTGTATGAACAGCAAACTTGGTCATTAAGTCTGCAGATGCCCAGTTTGGCACTGTTCCCAAATCAGACCTCCCAGAAAATGATATGCATAGTTGCTATTCCACACCCTGGGAATTGAGGTCAGGTGAAAGCCCTCTGGGACTACAGGAAGTCGTTAGCGTGTGAGGCCTCATGGCCTAGATCCAGACCCAGGCTGCATGACCTCCCCTCTCAGAGCCTCAGTATCTGCACCTGAGATATGGGTATAACAGTCATAACAGTCACCCCACTGAGTCGCAGAGCGGTCTCAATGAAATAATATGAAGGCAAATTGTTCAGAAACTGAGAAGTACCTCACAACTGCTAGCATGGCAGGTTATGTCTACAATTATATAACTAGCTTGTGGTAAGAGAGTCAACATTGCTGCTGGGTTTGGCGGGCAAGGCCAGGCTGCAGCTCAGGGGCCCAGGAAGTGGCTCTGGGCCTCCTTGACCAAGGGTTGGAGGATTAGGGGCACAGAAGAGGGGTCTGCATCCGATGCCTGAATGGTGAGAAATCAAACTGCATGGGAATCAGGGTAGGGCAACAGGCTCTCCTCGCTGAAGGAAAAAGAAGCCTCAGCCTCCAGCTTCCAGATGGGGCGTATGGAGCAGTCACTTGGCCATGGTCCCTTATTAAATTGTTAAACTGTTGAATAAGGAAGTGGGGGACTACAACTAAAATGAAATGAGTTTGAAATATTAAAGTCTTCAAACAGTACAGTTAAGATGTGTGCATTTTATTGTTATGGCCAAAAAAACTGTAAGCAAATAGTTAACAATACACGTGCTGACTATACTGTGTAATGAATGATGTCTGCAACTTTCTCTGAAATGCACTCCCAATAATAGACGGATGAATGCAGAGAGGAAGGGCCAGATGGAGAGACACAGGATAAAAGCAAATGGAGTGAAATATCAATGCATGTAGAATGTAAATGGTAAGTATGCAAGTGATCCCTACAAAATTCCTTCAATTTTTCTGCATTGTTTGAAAATTTCTTATAAAAATATATTAGAAAAGTTATGCCTACAAAGTAACTTTAATAACAAGAAAAATCATTACATTATCATATTAAGCTGGAAAAAGCAAACTAAATGGTTTCAATTATATAAAGCCTCCACCACCATGATGGGATTTAAGGCATTTTAGAAAAGGCTGTCTTTTGAAAAAAAGAAAAAAAAGTCTGCAGAGAATTAGAGATTTGTTCATCTGTATCTTGAAGGCTTCTGACCTTCCAAAATCCTTTTTTTAGGGTGTCATTAAAGAAAATCCCCCACAAGTTATTATTGACCCTTATCTAAAAAGGTGAGAAATTGGCAACTACCTGAGAATGAAATAGACAAGAGGTGAGAAGCAACCTCTGAGGAGATGGGAGGGCTGGGGTCGGGTGTGAGCAAGCCCATTTTATGAAGAGGGCCTCCTACTGGCTGCATCAGAACATGTGCCATATTATGTCAGACAAATAGGGAAACTGATGTACAAAGGTATAGAGCGACCTACCTCAGGTCACAGAAAACTCTACAAATATTAAAATTAGGAGCAGCATCTTCACCATCTCTGCCATGGGATCTGCTTTACTCAATGCACCCGAAGAAAGAGCAGGGAGTCAGAAACCTGGGCAGCTGTGCTCAGGTGCGGTGGGGAGAATACTAGTGGAGCTGGATGTGCGCATGCACAGGCTTCCTCCCAGGCTTCAGGTCCCACTACTTCCAAGTGGGCAAACACCTCTCTGATGCTCTGTCATTGCTCTCCAGAAAGGCAGTCTAGCCTCCAGGTGTGGGGGCAAGAAAGACTAAAGCTATGCATATTCTGTCAGTCTGTCTCTCCACCAGGTCTAAGGCAAGTCATGTTTCCCTGTTACCTTCCTGAGGTAGAAACCCTCAAGGGGCAATGGGACCATGAGAGAGCAAAAGAGGGACAGCTGTTTTCTGATCAGGTCCCACCATTCAGTGCGATGACCAGGGCCCCTCCACGTGACCCATTGAAGATGCTCTGATGACAAGTCAGCATCTTGGAGACCGTGATTCCTGAAAATGCTAGCGAACAGCCTCTTGGATAGTCACTCAAGCACAGAATTACTCAGAATTATCTTTGCCGATTAAATTGCCCTATTTTTCTTTACAAAATCTGGCTCTTCTTCCCAAAATGTTTTGACTGGAAGTTTTTTAAATGTCTTGAATATATTTATGTGCAGTTTTGAAATGGAGGATTTCAACCAGTTTCACTCAGAGAGCTTGCCCTGTTCCACACTGCAATGTGGAGCAAAGGTCCGGAGTCAAACAGGCACAAGTCATAAGGCTAGAATTATAGTAATGCCATTCTGAGGCCAGAGACACAAGGCAAGCATGTCACTTACCTCTAACCAATGGAAAAGGCCTCCAGACTGGGTCCAATCCAAGAAAATAAACATTGAGGTGAATGAACTGCATTTTAGGACAACTAAGAGCATATCAGATGAAGTTCAGAATCATTCCATTGACAAACATTTACTGAGCATCTACAAAGGATGGAGGTGCCACTGGAGAGCAACAGAAGCCATTCTGCGTGGTAAAGACCATGACCACGTGGGGACTGGTGACCTGGTGTAGGCAGCAGAAAGGAGGTCAACTTAAGCTGCGATTAATGACCAGCACAAACGCCTTTAGCAGCCCAGTTCACAAGCCGCCTGCCCAGGTTTTGGGACCTCATGGTGGCTACATGACAGCTTTCCAAAAAGAGGGAACCAGGATGTCGAAAGGTTAGCTGGGTGGGGGATGTGGGGGAGCAGCAAATGCAGAGGCCTGAGACCTTCCATTTTGCTCACCTGAGGTTATCACCACCACACACACACCTGCCCCCCAGCGAACCTTCTGTCCTAACCACTCCAAGACACTCAGCATCCTTAACTCAGCGAACACCTCTTTTGGTTCTTTCCAAGAATCCTGCCAGTTTGCCAGCTGCATGAATATCTGTGGAACCCTGTTATAAAAGATGCCTCCAAATATCTGAATTATAATACTATGTCAGATTGGTTCCTCTCCATGGAGCAAGGAGGAAGCCAGCTTGTGAACAGTGGTTCCACTCAGCCCTGCCTCTCTACCACCTAATACATGAGCTGTGATTCTCTGGAGTCCAGGAAGGATGTATTTGGACCTTTTGGAACACAGCAGGCTCCCTGGCTTCTTGAACTTAATGAGGAGTGAGACACATTGCTTTGATCTCTGCCCCAAGCCAGGAATGACCAAAATTCATGGATTTGTACTCACGTAGGTAGCTCCATGTTTAGGCAAAATTGCACAGAACAACTTAACCAGTGTTGGCATCTCCCATGTGCAGCATCCCTCAGCTGCCCACACCCAGCCTTGTAAGTCTGAGCCTTAGCTCATCAGCCCCAAAGCAGGATATTAAAGACTTATTGAGCTGCATCTTTAATAATATTTTTTTTAATGTTTAAGAACCACCATAAAAATCCACTGGATGGCTCTTTTTTTTCCACTTTGGCAAACTAGAGTCATAGTCTATGTTACTACAAACTCAACCACAAGAGAAGAAAGTCAGCCAGTCATAATTTAAAAAATCACATTGCAATAGCACTGGAAGGGTATATTAGCAGAGCAGAGATGTGTCCAGTCACATGTCTTTTTCCACAGATGCTGCTCCACCCAAGCTCACCCAGGCCACTATTGAGCAACCTTTCCCCTTTCCAAGAAGCCTCTGTATACTGAGGACTGACCTGAAGTGATTCTGTTTTCTTAAACCTACAAACAGAGAGGTTTTGGACTTGATAATATTTGAGAAGCCCCAGAAGACCCTTTGACCACCATCCTCCCAACTTACCCCATTCTGCAAGTTAGAGACTCACTAGAGGCAATATTAACTCTAAAAGGTCCTTTATAAATGTAAGGTACCCCTGAGAGGGATAATGCATTAAACCACATAGCCATTCACACTTTAGTATGAAGTAGTCAGCTAATAGTTTTCATTTATTAAGCACCTACTCTGCACCAGGCATTGAAGCAGGTACTTTAGACAGTCACTTAATTAGACTTAGAAGGAATTAAACATCATAAAGTTTTGTTGAGGGAAAGTTTGGACATGTCTGATTAGCAAGGGGTTAGGATGGGAATGGAGGGTATAGGAACAAGATGGACATCACAAAGACAGACAGAAGGCCAAGGCAGGACCAGTAACTTTTATGGGGGAAATCAGGATATCCTTCACAGAAGTGACATTTCAGTGGAATTTTGAAAGACATGGAATAGTACAATAGGTAGTCAAGGTAAAGGAATTCTTGGTAAAGGAAACAACATGGGTAAAGGTACAGGTATATAAAATGACATCATGCATCTATCAGTCTGAATTCCAGCAGGAATACTGAAATTACGAGAATTCAGGAAGGGTTTAGTAAACAGACTATTGACAAAGGTGTGGGCAAGATACCAGAAAACCATAAGAGACAGTGCAGGGCTCCAGGGCTGTATTACCCATGTTCTCAAAAGGATGAAGAGAGGAGAAGTTACCTGAATGCAGAAAGAGAGAATTATGTAGAGATGGCTACCTTAAGAGGATCTAAGACTTCTAAAACATGCAGCCAACCTGAGATGACCCCACAGAGAGGGCAGAAGTTGGCAGGGTGGGGATCAATACATCCACCTCTCTCTCCTCCCTCCTCAAATCTCCTGTGGGGCTCCTCATCTGCCAAGTCCAAAGGGAAGCCAGAGGGCAGGGCCAGGGGGGCTGGGTGATGCACCTCTAGTAGTCTGACTCCTGGGTCTCAGAGCTGGGCAGAGAAGATTGCAAGGTGGTTCTGGAGTGGGGGCACTGGAAAGTACCCAACAAAGTGTACGAGATGTGGGCATCAGGGCTAGGGGAGACAGGAAGACATGGAGCAGAGCTATGACTGCAAAAGAGCCTGTCTTTCAGGTGAAGGGTGAGCAGGAACCTTTTTCCTTATGTGGTCATAGGAACACTGGCCACTGCTGACCTTTGCTGAGGGCCTTGGGAAGAGGCATCCATCAAAAGACAGCCAATACCTCCTGGGATGAGCCAACATCTTCCCAAGCTTCCCAAGCTCAGTCTGGAAGCTGACCCCAGCCGGCCATGTCTCCTGGAGCTCCTGACCCTGCAGATGAGAGTCTGGGAATGCAGAGGGGCGGTGTCTGCCCATGGCTACCAAAGGCAGTGCAATCTAGAACATCTGGAACCAATTAAAACCAGTTTCTCTATCTTATTTATATTCCATTCTACCTTTGCCACTCCTTATGTGGAAAGAGAGCCCATGACAAGGCGCTCTGCAGGAGCAGGTTTCCCAGAAAGAAGAAAAACTTCTGTCCACCTCCCCCAAAGGACAGCTCCAGGCAGCCAGCTGGGAAGCCAAGTCAGTCTTATCCTGTAAGGCCTCAGAAAAAAAGACAAAAGCCATCCCCCTCTCGTCTGGGAAACATTAAAAGCAATCACCGAAGTGATTCATTAAAAGTCTTCCAGTGGAGAGGAGGGGCTCAAGATGGTGGCGTGAGTAGGACAGTGGAAATATCCTCCCAAAACCATATATATTTTTGAAAATACAACAAATACAACTACTCCTAAAAGAGAGACCAGAAGATACAGTACAACAGCCAGGCTACATTTACATCTGCGAGAACTCAGCATCTCACAAAAAGGGTAAGATACAAAGCTGTGATCCAGCGGGACCCAAGCACTCCCCCAACCCCAGCTCACTGGCGGGAGGAAAGAATCAGAGTGGGGAGGGAGAGGAAGCACAGGACTGCTAAATAACCAGCCCTAGTAATCTGCACTGGGAGCACAGACACACGTTGCATGGTGTACTGGATATTAGAGAAACGAAGAAGTAAAATCTGAGACAGAGACTGCGAGCGGGTCCCCATAGCTAGCTCCCCTGGGACAAAAGAAAAGTGGGTGCTTTTTAAAAGTCTTAAAGGGACAAAGGCTTAACAGCTGGACAAAATCGTCCTGGCACACTCAGCCCAGCAGGAACTTCACGTGCTCTGACCCCCTGTGGGATAATGCATCCCTGAAGCCCCTCACGGCCATAAGCAGCCCGCGATTCATTCCCCCCAGCCAGCGCTGGAAGCAAACCGGCTGACCAGCCACAGCTGCAGAGTAGCCGGGGAACAGCCCTGCCCACAGCAACCAAACAGAGTCTTCTCCCAGTGCGCAGCTAACCAGGGCAGACCCAGAGGCTGCCGCCAGCACACCGACACAGGCAGCAGAGAAGGGCAAGGCGACCAGCAGGCAGGAAGGGACCTTGTTCTCCCAGCTGACACATGCACCACCTGCTGTGACTACTTCTATCACCATGAAAAGGCAGAAGAATCTGGTCCAGTCAAAAATACTCAGACAACCCCAGAGAGAAGGCCTGGTGAGATAGATATAACCAATCTTCCTGAAAAAGAATTAAAAATAAAAGTCATAACCATGCTGATGGACCTGCAGAGAAATATGCAAGAGCTAAGGGATGAAGTCCAGAGGGATATAACAGAAATGAAACAATCAATAGAATGTCTTAAGAGCAGACTGGACGAGGTGCAAGAGACTGTTAATGGAATAGAAATCAGAGAACAGGAATACAGAGAAGCTGAGACAGAGAGAGATAAAAGGATCTCTAGGAATGAAAGAATATTAAGAGAACGGTGTGACCAATCCAAATGGAACAATATTCACATTAAAGGGGTACTAGAAGAAGAAGAGAGAGAAAAAGGGATAGAAAGTGTCTTTGAAGAAATAATTGCTGAAAATTTCCCCAAACTGGGGAAGGAAATAGTCTCTCAGAGCATGGAAGCCCACAGATCTCCCAACACAAGGGACCCAAGGAGGACAACACCAAGACGTATAATAATTAAAATGGCAAAGATCAGAGACAAGGACAGAGTATTAAAGGCACCTAGAGAGAGAAAAAAGATCACCTACAAAGGAAAACCCATCAGACTATCATCAGACTTCTCAACAGAAACCTTACAGGCCAGAAGAGAATAGCATGATATATTTAACGCAATGAAACAGAAGGGCCTTGAACCAAGAATACTGTATCCAGAACGATTATCATTTAAATTTCCAAGAGGGCTTAAACAATTTCCAGACAAGGAAAAGTTGAGGGAATTTGCCTCCACAAACCACCTCTACAGGATATTTTAAAGGCACCACTCTAGATGGAAGCACTCCTAAGGCTAAATAGATGTCACCAGAGAAAATAAAATCACAGCAAAGAAAGCAGACCATCCAAATACTAACTAAAGGCAAAAAATAAAATCAACTATCCACAAAAACAGTCAAAGGAACACAAAAGAGTGCAGAATAAAACACCTAGCATATAAACAATGGAGGAGGAAGAATAAGAAGGGAGAGAAATAAAGAAACATCACATTGTGTTTAAAATAACTTAACAAGAAAGTTAAGTTAGAATGTTAGATAGTAAAGAAGCAACCCTTGAACCTTTGGTAACCACGAATCTAAAGCCAGCAATGACAATAAGTACATACCTATCGATAATCACCCTAAATGCAAATGGACTGAATGCACCAATCAAAAGGCACAGAGTAGCAGAATGGATAAAAAAGCAAGACCCATCTATATGCTGCCTACAAGAAACTCACCTCAAACCCAAAGATATACACAGACTAAGAGTGAAGGGATGGAAAAAGATATTTCATGCAAACAACAAGGAGAAAAAAGCAGGTGTTGCAGTACTTGTATCAGACAAAATAGAGTCCAAAACAAAGAAAGTAACAGAAGATAAAGAAGGACATTACATATTGATTTAGGGGGCAGTCCAACAAGAGGATATAACCATTATAAATATATATGCACCAAACACAGGAGCACCAACATATGTGAAAAAAATACTAACAGAATTAAAGGAGGAGATAGAATGCAATGCATTAATTCTAGAAGACTTCAACACACCACTCACTCCAAAGGACAGATCAACCAGACAGAAAATCAGTAAGGACAGAGAGGCACTGAACAACACACTAGAACAGATGGACCTAACAGACATCTACAGAACTCTACACACAAAACCACCAGGATACACATTCTTCTCAAGTGCACATGGAACATTTTCCAGAATAGACCACATACTAGGCCACAAAAAGAACCTCAGCAAATTCAAAAATATTGAAACTCTACCAACCAACTTTTCAGATCACAAAAGTATAAAACTAGAAATAAATTGTACAAAGAAAACAAAAAGGCTCACAAATACATGGAGGCTTAACAACACACTGCTAAATAATCAATGGATCAATGACAAAATTAAAACAGAGATCAAACAATATATGGAGACAAATGACAACAACAACACAAAGCCCCAACTTCTGTGGGACGCAGCAAACGCAGTTCTAAGAGGAAAGTATATTGCAGTCCAGGCCTATTTAAAGAAGGAAGAACAATTCCAAATGAATAGTCTAAAGTCACAATTATTAAAATTGGAAAAAGAAGAACAAATGAGGCCCAAAATCACCAGAAGGAGCGACATAATAAAGATCAGAGAAGAAATAAATAAAATTGAGAAAATAAAACAGTAGAAAACATCAATGAAACCAAGAGCTGGTTCTTTAAAAAAATAAACAAAATAGATAAACCCCTAGACAGACTTATTAAGAGAAAAAGAGAATCTACACACATAAAGAGAATCAGAAATGAGAAAGGAAAAATCACAATGAACCCCACAGAAATACAAAGAATCATTAGAGAATACCATGAAAATCTATATGCTAACAAGCTGGAAAACCTAGAAGAAATGGACATCTTCTTAGAAAAATACAACCTTTCAAGACTGACCAAGCAAGAAACAGAAAACCTAAACAGACCAATTACCAGCAATAAAATTGAATTGGTAATCAGAAAACTACCCAAGAACAAAACCCCGGGGCCAGATGGATTCACCACTGAATTTTATTAGACATATAGAGAAGACATAATACCCATTCTCCTTAAAGTTTTCCAAAAAATAGAAGAGGAGGGAATACTTCCAAACTCATTCTATGAAGCCAGCATCACTCTAATACCAAAACAAGGCAAAGACCCCACCAAAAAAGAAAATTACAGACCAATTTCCCTGATGAACATAGATGTAAAAATACTCAACAAAATATTAGCAAACAGAATTCAAAAATACACCAAGAGAATCATACACCATGATCAAGTGGGATTCATCTCAGGGATGCAAGGATGGTGCAACATTCAAAAATCCATCAACATCATCCACTACATCAACAAAAAGAAGAACAAAACCCACATGATCATCTCCATAGATGCTGAAAAAGCATTTGACAAAATTCAACATCCATTCATGATAAAAACTCTCAACAAAAGGGTATAGAGGGCAAGTACCTCAACATAATAAAAGCCATATATGACAAACCCACAGCCAACATTATACTTAACAGTGAGAAGCTGAAAGCTTTTCCTTTACAATCGGGAACAAAACAAGGATGCCCACTCTCCCCACTGTTATTCAACAGTTCTGGAGGTCCTAGCCATGGCAATCAGACAAAACAAAGAAATAAAATGCATCCAGATTGTTAAAGAAGAAGTCAAACTGTCACTATTTGCAGATGACATGGTATTGTACATAAAAAACCCTAAGGACTCCACTCCAAACTACTAGAACTAATATCTGAATTCAGCAAAGTTGCAGGATACAAAATTAATACACAGAAATCTGTTGCTTTCCTATACACTAATGATGAACTAGCAGAAAGAGAAATCAGGAAAACAATTCCATTCACAATTGCATCAAAAAGAACAAAATACCTAGGAATAAACCTAATGAAGGAAGTGAAAGACCTATACTCTGAAAAGTACAAGACACTCTTAAGAAGACACTAACAAATGGAAACTCATCCCATGCTCTTGGCTAGGAAGAATTAGTATTGTAAAAATGGCCATCCTGCCGAAAGCTATCTACAGATTCAATGCAACCCTATCAAAATACCAACAGCATTCTTCAAAGAACTGGAACAAATAGTTCTAAAATTCATATGGAACCACAAAAGACCCCGAACAGCCATAGCAATCCTGAGAAGGAAGAATAAAACAGGGGAGATCTTGCTTCCCAACTTCAAGCTCTACTACAAAGCCACAGTAATCAAGACAATTTGGTACTGGCACAAGAACAGACCCACAGACCAGTGGAACAGAACAGAAAGTCCAGATATTAACCCAAATATATATGGTCAAATAATATGTAATAAAGGAGCCGTGGATATACAATGGGGAAATGACAGCCTCTTCAACAGCTGGTGTTGGCAAAACTGGACAGCTACATGTAAGAGAATGAAACTGGATCATTGTCTAACCCCATACACAAAAGGAAATTCGAAATGGATCAAAGACCTGAATGTAAGTCATGAAACCATAAAACTCTTAGAAAAAAACATAGGCAAAAATCTCTTGGGCATAAACATGAGCAACTTCTTCAAGAACATTTCTCCCTGGGCAAGGGAAACAAAAGCAAAAATGAACAAGTGGAACTTACATCAAGCTGAAAAGCTTCTGTACAGCAAAGGACACCATCAATAGAACAAAAAGGCATCCTACAGTATGGGAGAACATAATTCGTAAATGACATATGCGATAAAGGGTTGACATCCAAAATACATAAAGAACTCAAGCACCTCAACATCCAAAAAGCAAATAAGCCAATTAAAAAAATGGGCAGAGGATCTGAACAGACACTTCTCCAAAGAAGAAATTCAGTTGGCCAACAGGCACATGAAAAGATGCTCCACATCGCTATTCATCGGAGAAATGCAAATTAAAACCACAATGAGATAGCACCTCACACCAGTAAGGATGGCCACCATCCAAAAGATAAACAACAACAAATGTTGGCAAGGATTTGGAGAAAGGGGAACCCTCCTACACTGCTGGTGGGAATGTAAATTAGTTTAACCATTGTGGAAAGCAGTATGGAGGTTTCTCAAAAAACTCAAAATAGAAATACCATTTGACCCAGGAATTCCACTCCTAGGAATTTACCCTAAGAATGCAGCAGCCCCGTTTGAAAAAGACAGATGCACCCCTATGTTTATCGCAGCATTATTTACAATAGCCAAGAAATGGAAGCAACCCAAGTGTCCATCAGTAGATGAATGGATAAAGAAGATGTGGTACATATACACAATGGAATATTATTCAGCCATAAGAAGAAAACAAATCCAGACATTTGCAACAACATGGATGGAGCTAGAGGGTATTATGCTCAGTGAAATAAGCCAGGCGGAAAAAGACAAGTATCAAATGATTTCACTCATATGTGGAGTATAAGAACAAAGAAAAAAACTGAAGGAACAAAACAGTAGCAGACTCATAGAACCCAAGAATGGGCTAACAGTTGCCAAAGGGAAAGGGACTGGGGAGGATGGGTGGGAAGAGAGGGATAAGGGGACAAAAAGGGGCATTACGATTAGCAGACATAATGTAGGGGGGTGGGCACAGGAAAGGCAGTACAACATAGAGAAGACAAGTAGTGATTCTATAGCATCTTACTAAGCTGATGGACCGTGACTGTAATGGGGTATGTGGGGGGGACTTGATGATGGGGGGGTCTAGTAAACATAATGTTGCTCATGTAGCTGTAGATTAATGATACAAAAAAAAAAAGTCCTCCAGTGGCAGAAGACCATCACCCAGATGTTAAAATAAACACAGAGGGAAATTCCAGCATCAGAGCTGTTTCAAGTCTTTAAACAAATGCATGGCTATTTCAGGGAAGGGAAACGTCTTCTGACGAGCTCTCCAAGCCCACAGAATCCAAGTCAGACTCTCTCTCCATCTGGCAGGCTGGGCAAATTCCCACAATGCCAAAAACAGAAAACTGTGAAAGCACTCACTTGCTCTCTGGGGCCCTTCCCACTTGAACTTCTCCGAGGCCCACCAGCCAAGGCCAGTCACCCAAGCTCACCAAGCTTCTGTACTGCAGCCTTCAGCCTCTGTAAAGCACTGGGAATGAAAGCTGAAGCAATTCTTCCATTCTGCTCTGCAGAGAGTCGCATAGAAAATTAATGGAGCATGAATTGATACCAAGTGAAACTGAGAGTGTACAGACACTGATAAAAAACATAGTAAAAATGGGAGAAAATGTGAGTATACTTGGACACAGATCACATATTATGTCCAGTGCCTAGCAGAGTGAATGGCACATGGTAGACATTTGAAAAACACGTGAGGAAGGAAGGAAGAAAGGGAGGGAGGAATTTAGCAGTTCAAATCTCAGGAGGAGTCCTTACAAGCTACATGACTTGGGCAAGCCAGAAAACCAGTAAGATCCTCCATCTCTTCACCTGCTAAATGGAGATAATAAAACGCTCTTCACAAAGTTGAAGTGAAGACTACTGAGAAAGTATGCAAGGCGCTCAATAAACAATGTGTTTCCTCCACCCTAAGATACCTCCCCTTTTTTCCCTCAATTTCACATTTCCATAATCACATTTCCAAATTCAGGATGTGCATTACCAGATACCAGCTTCATCAGTACCTGTGGATTGACTGAATTCAGCCAAACTGCTCTGAAGAGATCATAGTTTTCCCAAGAACAAGCTGATGTAAAAGATTCCAAACCGGGGATGCCAGCACCCGGGGCTTGCACATTCACCTGTTGAAGGTCCCTGTTCACCTCAGATGAAGGATTTGCAAAGAGTAAGCCCTTGGCCTAGTGCTATACAGCAACCCGGGTAATAATGTGGCTGAGGAAGAGACCCAGCAGTGGGGCATGAGGGTTGAGGGTGAAGGTTGTAGAATTAACTGTCCTGGGCATGACCCTAAAGTCACTTCAGGGCTCCAAACCTTCACTTCCTCATCTATAAAACAAAACCAGTAATATTGTTACCTCCCGGGGTGGCTGTGAGAAGTAAGAGATGTATGGTGGTATGACTGCTCAGCTCAGAGCCCACAGCCAATCATCTGTGGGACCCAGACGAGAAGACCCAGGTCCCCTCTCCCCTGAGGCATTTCTACAGGAAAGGGGTTTAATGGTGAGCTGGCACCATGCTCTGCCCCTTCTCCAAAATGTACCATTAGTACCATCCGCATTTTCTTTCATCACCCTCAAGGCCTTGATCATAAACTTGAGAAATAAAAAGTAGCTCATCTTCCCACTCATTCACCCACCAATACACTTATGGAGTGTCTACTCACTGCCAAGCTGGACACAGCCATTGGGAACCAATAGCTGAAGGGAACTGGCCTCTTCTCCATAGGAAGTCACGGTACAAGTGGGGCAAAAACAATAACGGCAAAAAGGCAAACACTTATTTTAGGGCTATGTGCTAGGCACAGCTTTGGTTGCCTTTGCAAAATTCATTTAATTTCCTAGCAGTCAACAGGATAGTGCTGTTACGGGTCCCATTTTACAGATGTAGAAACAGGGATATAGAGGGTAACGGGCCCAAGGTCACAAAGCTGTTTAGTGTAAACGCTAGACTCTAAGAACTGGATTCTAATGAGAGTCCTGGGGCTGAGGTCATGGAATCAGGTTTGAGAGCATGAAGGAGGGTGCCCAACAGCTGCCCAGAATCAGCAGGCAGCCACACTCATAGGGCTCCCACACCCGGAAGGTGGGCACGTGTGAACATGTAAATCACACTCTTCAGCACGGTCCCTTGCAATTCACCGAGTGCCGCTCTCACACACATCGGCCCATCTGACCTGCAAGAGAGCCCTGGGAGGGGATCTAACTGCTGACCCTACCTCACAAAAGAGCAACCGGAGGCTCAGAGAAGGGGAGTGTTGTAGCCAACTCCAAGTTAAGGATGCCTAGTATACCTGTTAGGCCCCTGTTCAGATCAGATGAAAGAATTATTTCCAAAGAGGAAGTCTTTGGACCAATTGAACATGCTTGCCAAAGGCAGGGGAGTGGGACCTGTATCCAGTCTCCTCGTCTACCCCAGTGACCAGCCCAGATAACCCGGGCCTGTCCTTCCTTCTCTGCCCTGCATCACCTGCTCCAGATGGCCATGCCGACCACTCTATTGGAAACAACACACCCTCAGTCACCACTGCTCTTCCCTTCTCCACTTTCCTTCAGGACACTTACAGTTATCTGGCATTACAGGTTTATTTTGTCTGTTTCTCCCCAACTGGACTGGAAGCTCCATTAGGGCAGGAAACTTGTCCATTTTGCTCTTCACAATATCCCCGACACTAGGACAGGTCCTGGGGCACCTGGATGGCCAGTGTGGTTTAATTCAATGAATGACTAAACCAAGGAATGGAAGTGGTAAGGGGAAGTTATCCCTTATCTAAGAAGCCAGAAACGAGGACCAGGGATTCACCTGGGGCAGCCCCTTCCAGATCTAAGGTGCCCCCAGGCTTGAATTCTGGGCTAATAGGCACACTTGACCTCTTGCCTTCCCCAGCCCAGTCCTCTTCCCTTTCAAGGACACTCCCCGGGTGTCATGCCCATAAAGGGCGCCTCATTTGGAAGGCACCCCGCAGCCTCACTCCAGATCTTTCTTTCTCACCCATTGCCTCGCCCCTACTTCTACCCCTAAACAGTACCAGGCCCAGTCTATTTCCTCAGGTATCTTGCAATCCTGTAAACCCATTCACACAAAGGTATTGATAAGTGATAACAGGTAACTGATAGGATTTTTAAAGGGGACCATCTATAAGGACACATTACAATGGCTAGCTGCAGGAGTTTCAGGCATCCTGGAAACTTAATATGCCTCATCATATATAGAATATTACAGGTAGGTGCCACTCATTCATTCTTCATTTGGCGTTTTAGCAAACATTTCCTCAGAGCGTTCTGCCTGCCAGGAAACGTCCTGAGGACACAAATGTGAGACAAGGCTAGACAGCCAAGGTCCCTGCTATCAGAAAACCCACTGTGTGGTTGAGGAGACAGTGCAGTAGGCAAAGACTTTGCCAGGGAGTCTCAATTCTCATTCTTGGTATTACATTAGAGGGGTCCAAGGCAGCTCCCCAAGGAATGGGCAGTCAGGAGGGCCTGCTGGAGAACCTGCCATCTCCATGGGCGGCTGACGGTTGACTAGGAGTTCACAGTTTGCCGAGGCTGGGCAGGCATTCCTGTATCTGCTGTGGGGCAGAGGTCTGACATGGCACAAGCAAGGCCAGCTTGGAGCCCACATGCTTCATGGGCTTAAAAGTAGCTGAAGCTTAGCAGCCCAGGCATTTGTGCCAGGAGGTAGGAGCAAGTGACAAGGCCAGAGGTCCTTAGGACTGAGTATTTGCCAGCAGTCTTCTCCCTCTTTGGGATGTTAGAAATCAAGTCTGTGTTCCTGAGGTTCTCCATTCTGTATAAAATTGTCCAAGTTCATGATCATAACAACACAACAGGAAAATTCAGGTCCCTGCACATAATTTGCAGTGTCTCCTTGACCCTGACATGTCCAAGGAGCCTGTTTCAATATTCTGCCGTCCTTTCCCCAGCATATTAAGAGAACGAAAGCTCGTAGCATTAACCACAACAATTACAGGTGACCTGAGAGTTTTCGTTGATCTGTCAACTAAGGTTAAGTGCCTTTTTGCAAAAATACCCAACACTTTGCTTTTACTCCAGTCTGAACCCAAGTTTCCCTCTTGGGCACTATCTCCAACGTGCTCAGTTGCCCTGTAGAAAGAATCATGGCCCTTTCCTTTTCTGGCTTCCTCTGATACAAGTTTCCAGCAATGGTCAGAAAAGAAAGCAAGTAACATCCATGGTGGAGACAAGCCTATGAAATCAGTTCAAACATACAGCAAGGCACTGTACTGACTGCTCAGAGACACATGCTGTTCCATGGACAAGGGCCCATTCCTGAGTCACCAAGCACAATGGGGCATTGTTGAAAGTGCTGGGAACATGAGACTTTCCTCACTGCCCAGCCAGGATGAGACTGGAGCTACATCTGCCTCCAGAAATGAAGTCAGACAGACTCAGCCCAACTTACAGTTGCCGGGCCCAAAGTCCACAGGGCCACCACGTTTTTATGCTAATTTTTGTTCAGGGGAGTCACCCCCCCTAAGTTGTGGTTAAGGGTAGACTGCTTATCTGCATGTGCAATAGAAACAAGTGCTTTAAGAAAAGACATGCACAGAACTCTGACCAGAAGAGTCCTAGACCGCGTGAAAGGCTGTTTTAAATGCCCTCACACCAGAGTTCTGCACTATCAGATAGATTGGTGGGAAGAGGAAGAACCTGCCCATGATTCAGTGCAATGACAGGGTATGGCAGGCACACAGGCAACAATCCATCTAGAATAACACAGAAGAGCTCTCATTTCTTGAGTATCTTTGATGGGCCAGCAACATCCAGTCTTTTATATGCATGACTTCATTTCCTTTCCATGTCCCTAAAATACAGGCAGGTCATGTCAGCCTCATCTTACAGAGGGAAGCTAGACTCTGAGAGGTGAGAGAACACACCTGTGTCTCAGAACTAGCGATGTGCACACCTGGAATGTGAACGCAGGGCCGAGGGACACCAGAGGTGTTACTCTCTTAGCCAATACACTGTGCCACATTACGGGATTGTGGGGCAGGAAACTTGGTGGCCAAGTCGTACTTATGGCTGAAAGAGTGGCCCTGGATAAGAGGCAGCATGAGGGCCCAGCTGCACAATCCCAGAACCTGAGCTCCTCTCTCCCATGATCCTTTTCACCTGCCTCTACCACAGCTCTTGTCAACACTGAGATGGCTTGTGAGAACACGGTCTCCCCCACCAGATGCTGAGTCCACCAGAACCGGTGCTACCATAATATTTTGGTGGGACCTCATGAAGGGATGGTTAGATGGTTGCTGTGATGCACGGATAATTCAGACCACCTGGGTTCAAGTCTAAGCTCAACCACTGGCTAGGTGGATGGCCTTAACCTCAAACCATCATAACGTCAATTTCATCTATACCATTAAGAGGTTTCCACAGGAGGAATGCAAAATGAACACTCTTTGTTTTTATATTATTTCATTTAAATTGACAGAGACTTTTTTCTGCATATAAAAATATAACCAGCTCATCAAGCCTCTGAAGTTTTCTTTTAAAATGAGATTAAGTAAAAAAAAAAAAGAAGATGAAGAAGTTGGTTTGAAGAACCTCTTCAATAATGTCCATTAGTACTTAAATATTACAAATAACTGTGAAGGTGACATATGGGTGAGTGAGGTTTAGAAGTCAGGTTAGCTATCTTTTAACATCAATATCAGAGTCTAAATCCTGTGCCTCTTATGGGAGGACCAGGGAAGGGGCTACAAAGCCTAGGGACTTGTGTGAAGAAGTGAAGTGATGACAGACAGCATTCAGAAATGGCCTGGCCTCCACATTCAGCATTCAGCATCTACCTTATCTGTGCTGGCCCTGGGCTACACGCCATGGTGACACTCACACGATGTGAAACACAGCCCAAACACAATGGTGGGGCAGCTCAGATGGGACTTGGCAAAGTCTCCAGGCTCAGGGAAGTGTCATTCTAACAGAAGACCAGAAGGTGCCCAGGGGCCACTGCTGGAGTGACCAAAGAGCTTTCGGGGCTCCTCTGGCAAGGGGTCAGCTTAGAATGTGACGAAGCCCTGTGGGCACTGGGTCAGCTCCAGGCTACTCCCTGACAGCTTCTCAATGCTGGCCTTCCCCTCTCTGCCTGGACCCAGTCAGGTCTCCGTGTCTCATGCTCACCTCATGCCCATTCTTTCCCACCTCTCCCTCCAGCCTGGGACCCTCCTGTGGTCTGTGGTGAGGACAGGCCTGTGAGGCCTTTCCTTGATCCTCCTTCTAATCTTGATGGAAAAATTGTGCCTGGTCCCCTCAGGCCCATACTTCTGACTTACAGGGGCTTATTTTGGTTGCCTCACCATTGGACGTGGATTCACACCAAAGAGCAAGTAGTTAACACCAAGTTCAGGAAGCAGCCCACCTGAGCTTGAATTTCACTGCGTTCTACCTATGTAAACTCAGTCCAGTTTCTCAAGCTCTCTGTGCTAAGGTCCCTTCATCTGTAACTTGGAGGCCCAAGAGATCATGGGAGGAGTACAGGAATTCATACACATACAGAGAGGAGTATAGGAATTCATACACGTACAGGGAGGAGTACAGGAATTCATACACGTACAGGGAGGAGTACAGGAATTCATACACTTACAGCTCTCAGAACAGTCTGATGCATGGTAAGCACCCCCATCCGCTGTGGGCAAGCACTTCCTGTGCTTTTTATTCCCACAATTAAAACCGGGCATCTCATGAAGTGTGGTGACCTCTGTCTGACCCAAGAAGTCACATACAGGGAAAAAGGAAGAAAGGGAAGCACAGAGGTGACATCTGAAGATCATAATCTCCCAAGAGCTGGCACCATGGGAGGGGCGGACGCCTACCTGGGACGCAGTGCAGCTTAGAGTCCTGGGCAGCAGGGAGAAGACCAGCCACTTGGCCCAGGACTCCTTGACTCACAGGGCCATGGCCACAGAACCAGGACAGCAGAGCTCAACAAGATCTCCAGGTCACATGGGGCCTCAGCTAACTGAGACATGTCTCTATGCCATCATCTCTTATGTGTAAAAGCAGGACTGTAATATATCACTCTTGGGGAGTGGTTGTAAGAATGGGCTGGATAAGTACACCTGGAGAGTTTAGAAGAATGCCTACACATCACACCTCCCAAATGCTTATGTAATCTCAGTAAACCTTATTTTCTTCTTTGAGCCTTTCTGTATTTTCCATTTCTTTACGATGGATACGTATTACTTTTATAACTAGGAAAACACAGGGAAATGACAGGTTTTAAAGAAAAAAAAACAACGATTAAAGATGGAATATCAGTGCTGAAGGGTATAAAGGAGGGAGAGGATATATTGGGGAGGGAGGGATAATTCCAGGTGGGCCTCATGGAGGCAGGAGCATCTGAGATGGACTTGGAAGTATGAGTCGAACAAACCTTGTTACAGGGGGTGAGGGGCCCCTGGTGCGCCGTCACGAGCCAAGGAACAGAGAAACTGCTGCTAATGAAAAAGGTGGGAGGAGAGAAAAGCCATCAATGCCAGTGGAAGAGACAGGAAAAAGAGCCTCTGATGGGGCACATTTTCCAGAATGCCTATTTTCTGGGCAACAAGAAGGCTAAAGATAGAAAATGAACATGGTGTTTAAAACAGAGGTAACTTTCTTTGTTACTCATCTAGGCTTAGAACTGGTGCTAGAAAATACAAAGTGAGCACTTACAAGAGAAGAAATAAAAAGCAATCACTAAAGTCACGCGGAAAATGCTGAACGAGTGAAACAGGCCGATATACACAAGAATGGTCAGAGAGGAAAGGGAAGCAGAAAAAATAAACATTGACGTTCATTCTCACATGCACAGAAGCAACAGGATTAAATTCTACCCTTCCTGAGACAATATAGAATACCATAATCTCCTCAGTCACCCTCAAGAACCTTCCAGAAGTGAGGTTCAACGATGCCCCACCCCACCTCCCTGAGAAATGCACTATCTTCCTGGGCTCTGGGAGCCCACACTCCCTGCTCTGCCAAGGATACATTGATGGGACAGAGAAAGAGGGTGTGTGTGTCCTGGCTTTACAGAAGCATCAGAACCAGGGAAAGGTAAAGCCAAGCCAGCTGGTGTAGACAAGGATCTTAACAGGAAATATATTCCTAATTCCTCCAATCTCCTAAAAGAGAAACTCCAATTACACATAACAAGTCAATAGACAGTGCAGTGGCATTTCAGCTTTGGGTAGGAATCCCACTTCTGCCACCTCAAAGCAGTGTAACTCCAGGCAACAGGGCCCCCTCCTTAGAGCATGAGTTCCCTCAGCCATCCAATGGGAAGAATGGAACAGACCCTACAAGGCGGTAGGGAGCTTTAGAGAGAATGAATTCATGGCCAAAGTCAGCTCTTGATAAGGACCTAATGTCTCTGTTATCAACAAGTCAGACAGAAGGACAAGCATGCCCAAAAGCACACACAGAGGGGCTCTTCTTGGTTGGAGAGCAAAAGCTGGAACTGAGATGTGCTGCTGAAGTTCTTAACTCCTCTATTTCTCTGCTAGCAAGTGACCTGGCCAGGGACAGGCTTTCAAGTTGTTAAAAGTCTCCTTTTCCTAAGTTGCATAACAGAAACAGATGACTCAGTGTGGAGCTGGGTGTGCAGAGTGTTGGGGCTGGCAAGCCACATGCTGGGGCTAGCCCCTCACACAAACCTTAAGCAGAGTTTGTGGTCTCCCTCTGGAACTGAGCAAGAAGAGGAGACCTCAGACATCCATCTGCAGCTTTGGACTAAGAAACAGGCAAACATGTCTGCTTCAGCACTGCTAATAGGAAATTCAGGAGGCCTGGCGTTCAATGAACTAATTCTACATGAAGCAGAAATAATCTAAGAAGAAGATGCCTATTATCCCAGACATTTGAGAACACGCTTGGTTCTTTCTGCCGCAAATTCCAGGTCACAAAATAAGCAGAAGAGCCTGACATCTGAGGAACACCCATTTGATTTGAGAAAGAAAAAGATGCTTCTACTGCCTTAAATAAGGAGTGCCATTGTCTCCCCTGAGTCCTTCTCAACTCAGTAACAACTCAGAAAACATTCCCTGCAAAATGGCCTTTCCTTTACTCATCTCCTTGCATAAAATTACATACTAGGCAAGGCAGCCAGAAGCCAATTTTCAATTTCACTACATAAAATGTCATCCTAGTAGCATATTTCCAACATATTTCCTGGTCTCTGCTTAATTAAAATCTGCATTTAGCAAAATCCACTGACACTGTTAATTTGCTTTGGAGAGGAGTAAATAAGCCACTTACATCAAACAAAGTTTAGGTGGCATTAGGTGGGAAGTAAGGAAGACCACTGCTGCTGGGGGCCAAACACTGCTTGTCACACCCTAGAGACCAGTCCAAGGGGAAGGTGGCAAAGGATGCTGCCGCTGAGGAAATACAAGTTTAGGACAAATAAAAAAGAAAGCCTGGCTTCTCATAGCAAGTGGGTGGTATGCACTGGAAATAGTCAATGGCTTTTAAATGTTTAAATAAATTCACAGATGGCCGATCAAAAGGGATAATGAAAGGAGCTTACCACAGGCAATGTGTTTATCAATCAGCAAAATGATTAAAATGGATCGGCTTCCCTCTCCTCCACAAGAACGATATTGCCATGGCAAGGTTAGGGAGCCTTCCCAACTCTAGACTTCACAAAAATTAAATCATAAATATGACCAAATACATCAGCAAGGCAAAGATAGCTCAACTATAAAGCTCTACAATAGTTACTATGCTAAAATGTACATGGTGTGCCTGATAACGATGGACATTCCCTCACCATTAATTATATGAAAGGTCCCATTTTACTCTAAAGCATACAAAACACGACTGAAAACTTCAGCGCCACGGCACCATCGACTTGGCCTAAAGCTGGTGTGTTAGCTGTGATACACATCACATCAGCGCTCATTTTGACCCCCTTCTTAAAAAGTGGGAGATCTGAGAAGAATGATTTCCACAGTCCAGTCTCCTTGGAAGTCAGTGCGTGGAAAACTGAACGGACACCCTTCCTGCCCTTGGAGAAGCTGTCCTGCAGCAAGAGTGACACTCGGAATCCGACCCCTGCCTCTGAGTCCTGCTCCCATTTTTCAGTGGTCCAGGAGTCCCCACCTTGAGTGTGACTGTCCTTCCTCTTAGAAATCTCCTGAAGATTCCCCAGCCTTAGTTTAAATGCTTCCAGTATCAGAGCATTCACTACAAGGTAGCTTCTAGGCAATTATCTTTCCCCTTAACTCTAATTCTGCTTTCCTGGGGACAAGGAAATCAAGCTCATCTTCCTTTTGTGACCCAGGTTGTGCCAGTCAAGATGCTGTTATCTTCAAGAAAAAGAAAACTTGGTTCAAAGCGGATTAAATAAAGATATTTATAGACTCACCTGAGAGGCAGCCCTGAGTTTGGGTGGGCTCGCTGGGAGCTGGGGAGACTGATCCAATGGCTCTGCCTTCTCCCAGGCCAGCTGCTCCTGTCGTCACAGAATGGCTGCCAACAGCCAGCAAGGCTACCTGCTTTACTGCCCACTGCTGGGGGGAAGGGGTAGAACGGAGAGAAACTCCCTTTCTGAACCCCCCTCGTCAAAATGCAGACTGACTAGAAGCCCCTACCAAGCCCCTCTTTGCATCGCCTTGGCCTGAAATATCTTTGATCTGCCATCTTGAACGAATCACAGAGGCAAGGGGGATGGGATTTCCTGATTGGCTTAGCCATAGACCAAGGTCCACCCAAGCCATGGGTCAATCTGCCACCTCCCCACCCACCCCCCGCTGTTGTCACACAGTGGAAGAACAGCGTGGTGGATGTTGGAAGAGCAACGACAGTGTCCATGCCATGGTCCTTCTCCTTCCCTCGTTGGGAAATCCAGTCCTTTCCCCTGAATCCTAGGCCTTTTCTGGTCTGGCTGCCCTCCCCAGCACTAAGCCCTCTGAGGTGCTAATCTGCACAAGGCAGCCAGTCTGCCTGCGCTGGGGTCCTGGGCATCCAGGAACACTGGCTGAGCTTCACCTGTGGCTTTTACAGTCATGTCATGCTGGGGGCTTACACTGGTCGGGTCACCGTGAGCTTCAGTGGGGCCTCGTATGGATTCCTGCTCTACCACTTACTGGATGGATAGCCCTGAACAGTTTATTTCTCCACCTCATCCTTGGTTTCCTCGTCCATAAAATGGGAATACTAATAGTACCTATTAAGTTAGGTTATTTTGAAGAGAGAATGCATGTATGGTCTGAGCCCATGTGTGGAGCATGGTAAGTTTTTACACAGATCTTGGTGTTATTAATAATAATAATAAATTAGTTCTTTCCCATCTGGTATCAACATCAGCCTCCGACTGTACAGGGAAGTAAAGGCTCTTTGCTTCTCTTTCACTCACACCAGATCCAGAAATTTGATCCCTGCCACCTGCGGACGCCCAGCTATGCAGAAGGCCCCACATTTTCTGCAGAGAAGCTTACTCTCTGCCCTCCCAGAGCCCTCCTATGAGCCTCCGCCTTCCTCCACCTGCTCTGCCCCTGGTCCCTGCCCCCAAACTCGGTATGTAATAGAATTCAGCGGAATAGCTCAATCACAACAGAAATACCCACTCATGGTGACCATGAGGCTTTTTTCTGCAACTTCAGTTGCTACTTTGTGCCTCCATTAATCAAATGCAGCAAGCCAAGTTCTTCAATACTAACGTTAATTATTTTTAAAAAATCACAGCTACCAGAAAGGTCATTTCAATAGTACGTACTCATCTTGTAAAATGAGTTTGGGTGGGCTCGCTGGGAGATGGGGAGACTGATCCAATGGCTCTGCCTTCTCCCAGGCCGGCTGCTCCTGTCGTCACAGAATGGCTGCCAACAGCCAGCAAGGCTACCTGCTTTGCTGCTCACTGCTGGGGGGAAGGGTAGACAGAGGGTGTTATTATTAATAACACCAAGATCTGTGTAAAAACGTATTGTGCTCCGCACATGGGCTCAGACCATACATGCATTCTCTCTTCAAAATAACCTCCAGCTTTCTCAAGGATTGAAAAAGAAAAGTAACCATAAAACTATATTTCTTTGCAAGTATTTCTCTGGTGTATGAGTTCCTTACAGTGGTCACTGATACTGATATTTTTAAGCAATTTAAAGGAATTTGCCAAGGCAGGAGTGAGAGGGAAACTCACTGCTCTGCTACTATTTCCACCTCCAGGTGGAAACCCGTGAAAGAGGAGGTCATGTCCCAGATCTCAACACTTCCTTCCTTCTCAGGCTGAGAATCCCTGCTGCTTGGGAACTTTCTCGAGCCCACAACCCCAATATATATAGAAGCCTCCTGGTTTGGTCTATCTCCTGTCCTCTAATTGCCCTGATTTGATCTCATTCTGCCTAGCCCTCCAGACAGTCACCTTAGCCAGACTGGCCACATGGCTGTCAGTCTGAACCCCCCCCAGCTCATGTTCAGCCCCTTGCTGTGCTGCCCTCTGGTCAGGCCTCTCCTGGCCCTGCCCTCAGTGGGTCCTGACCCTGGTCAGCTACCTATCCAGCAGGGGACTGCAGACAGGAAGAGTGGACACCACCGCTTAAACACTCAGTGGAGCAATATCTGATTTTGACTCAGGTTTTGAGTCAATCTTGATTTTAACCTCAAGCAGGAAACTCAAACTCCTGCAAAGACATCTCCCTTATCATCTCCACCAGACACAGAAAGGTCTGGATGGATCATGACGTTAATTCTGTGCGGGAAACCACACATAGATGAGCTCCCACAAAGGAGATACATGGCAGATAGGACGATTGTCCCCAGTTCTCCTCTCCTTCCCCTGCTGTGTGGCCTTGCTGAGCAAGTGTACACAGAGAACGCACACCCACTGCATGACACTGGGCTTGGCTATGCGCTTTGCTTTGGCCAAAGGAACGTTAGCAAATGTGCCGTGGCAGGTACTCTCCCAGGGCTTCTACAGTGTGGTCTGCCCTGTACACTCTGGTGATGCACCATGAGAAAGGCGTGCGCTAAGTGGCCACTAGTCCAGAGCCTGGATCCCAACCTACTGCCTGGAGCCCAGCCCCATCAACCCCTATCAAGACAGTCAACCCCAGACCCATGAACAAGAAAGCACATTTGTAGTTGTCTGTAAAGTTGTAGTTGTTTGTAGTTGCAGCAAAACCAAAAACAAAACAGCCACTGCCCAAGAACACAGTTCCCGGAATCCTGACCAGGAAAGGGCTCCTTATTGCCCCAAACCAAAAGGGGACTGAATCAACAAAAGGAAGAGGCAACCTAGGAAAGAGGAGAAAATAGTTGCAAGTCCCATATCTGATAATACATAAAGAAATCGTACAATTCAATAGCCAAAAAAGTAAATGAATAAAACAATCCAATTTTAAAATGGGCAGAGGACCTAAATAGACATTTTTTTCAAAGAAGACATTCAAATGGCCAACAGGCATATGAGAAGGTGCTCAACATCACTGATCATAAAAGAAATGCAAATCAAAACCACAGTGAGATAGCACCTCACACCTGTTAGAATGGCTAGCATCAAAAAGAGAAGAGAATGTTGGTGAGGATGTAGAGAAACGAGACCTCTTGTGCACTATTGGTGGGAATGCAAATTGATGCAGCCACTATGCAAAACAGTATGGAGATTCCTCAAAAAATTAAACATAGAATTATGGTATGATCTAGCAATCCCACTTCTGGATATATATCCAAAGGAAATGAATCCACTATCTCAAAGAGATATCTGACCCCATGTTCACCACAGTATTATTTATAATAGTCAAAACCTGGAAACAACTTAGGTGTCCAAAGACAGATGAATGGATTAAAAAAATGTGATATATATATTTATATATATATAGAGAGAGAGAGAGAGAAATCTATAGATTTATGGATCTAGACCTACATAGATATAGATCTAGCTATCTATAGATCTAGATAGATATACATATACATATAGAGGATGGAACTTTATTCAACCAAAGAAGAAGGAAATCCTGCCTTTGGGAACATGACGAACCTTGAGGACATTATGCCAAATGAAATTAGTCGGACAGAGAAGGACAAAACTGTATGACCTCACTTACATGTGGAATCACACAAACAAACAAACAAACAAACCCAGAATTCATAGGAACACAATGGATTGGTGCTGTCCAGTGGGGAGTCTGGGGCTGGGGAAATGAGTGAAGCCGGTCACAGGGTACAAACTTCCAATGACAAGATGAATAAGTTCTGAGAACGTAATGTACAGCACGGTGACTATAGTTAACAACACTGTATTGTATATTTGAAAGTTGCTAAGAGAGTAGATTTTTAAAGTTCTCATCACAAAAAATAAATTGTGTGAGGTGATGGATGTGTTAACTAACCTTACTGCAGCAATCATTTAACAATACACACACACACACACGTATCAAATCTTTACTTTAGACTTAGGCCCCTGCTACCCACTTCCCCACCACATCCCTCTGTAGTGAGCATCTTCGCACAAGCCCCAGGCATCATGGCAGAAGGCATATTTACATTCCATTAAGATTGTAAATAAATTCAATATTAGCAGACGCAGTAAACTGTGGGTGTCTTCTGATATGACATTGCTGCAGACCCCTGTACATCTCTGAGGACAGACAGCCGCTCCTCTTTTCCCCTTATGGATTCTGAGATGCCATATAAAATGCTCCACAATCGAATAAATGATGTCAGGAAAGGGAGTGTGGGGGCATAAATCCATGCACAGCCGCGTGAACTAGGTCTATTTCAAGGTAATGACTCTACCTAGAACTCTTTTCTAGAGCAACTCCTGCCCAAAGCCTGTTGAGAGCCATGCCCACTTCTGAGCTAGGGAATCCCCTTCCTAGCCCACCTCAGTCCCCCAACTGCACCCACAAGCAGATGGGAATAGGCAATGGCTGCATCTAGGCTGATAGAAACGTGTGACCTGCAAGGCAGGGCATGAAGGAACCACTGGACCAGCCCCATTTCTTGCCAAACATTTCTTCCTTGGGAGCTTGGAAATGAGGCAGTGGCTAGAAGGATCCCAGCTGAGCTTTGTGAACAGTCATGTCTTAGGGTGACATTGGAGATCCTCCTAAGGGAAGCCAGCTAAACCAGGACACAGTAGGTACAGAGAACAGGTGGAGCAGAGGAGGTGCAGAAAAGCTGAACATGGGGCAGAGAACAAGAGAGGAAGAGATGACTTCTCTGCAAAAATATGGCTCTGTTCAGTGTCCCTGGTGGTTGGCTACCCTTGGATGCCTTTCTTCACATGTCAGTAAGTTTTCCTGAACTCTTACAATTACACATGCTGCTCCCGACCTAGTTATCTCAAGAGGACAACTGGTACTTACAAAAGAACGCAAGCCCCACTTCAAGTGAAAATTAGCTAATATTTATTGCCTGCTTCCTAGGCATCACGCAATGTTCTATAAGCATTATAGATATGGACTCTGTTATTTCTAAAAACATGGTGGCATTTTATCCCCATTTTCCAGATGTGGAAAGAGAGACTTGGAAAGGAGATTCCCCTGCCCCAAGCCTTCCCATAAGTGTTAGAGCTGCAGTGTCCTCTTGGCAATGTGACTCCAATGTCACTAGCTTCTGTTAGGCACAAACCAGAGTCTCAGGATGTGGTAGGCTCTGTGGTAAACTGGAGGAAATGAACATCACCTCATGCATGGCATATTTGATGTGCTGGCTCATCCCTGTGTGATGGAGACTCTCAGCTGCCCCAGAACAGCCATCACAGGAAAACAGCCATGTCCTCCAAGCCAGGGGTCACCGCTGATTCACTGTAACCACCGTGGGATGTTGCCAAGGAGGGACCAGCGGCACTGGAATAAGAAAGAGGATGCTGTTCCCATGACGGCCCAAGTGTGCAATGTCAGGAGCAGTGACACGAGCGAGTACATATGTGGGAAAGCTTTTCCACAGAATGACCGGGCCACGGAGCAGTTTGGCTGCGCTGAGTGAGGGATGAGGGGAGAAGCATAAAGGCAGAACTCGCTGCGGAGAGCCCCAGGGACTAAACCCCAACTCTTGTTCCCTCCCTGTCTGCCCTGCTGCCGGGCGTGCACCACTGTGGACACCCCTGTGTCAGGTGGTTGCAGAGACTAGAGGCCTGCAGGCTCCAGCAGCCTGCTTTCATAACACCACATTGTGTAGCCATGTGCTCAATTCGTGCCGTGTAAGGTGGCCAAAAAGACACCTACCAGTTTGGAGGATTATAACGGGATGTGGTTGATGCATACACACTAGCTCATCAAAGAGTTTGCAGTATGTAGACAGTACACCCAGCCCCTCTTTGGCCACCCAGAAATCCCGTGCCTCTTTGGCAGCCCTCAGGTGGGCTCACTGCATGACCTGTTCACACGGTGGTTCCTGCCGCCGAGTTGCTGTCCCGTGCTCCTGTCTCCAGACTCCTACTGAACAACGTGCAGATGTCTGTTGGCTAACATTCCTGCACCACTTCCATGCCTCATTCAGATGTTTTCTGTGCCTCGTATTGTATTTTATCCCTGTCTTGCAGACTCCTTTGAAAGGCTCACCTGTCTGTTTCTTCGGTAAGTTGCAGCTCTTCCTTCATGCCACGGCCCCTCACCGGCCGCCCTGTCCTCACGATGACTGTCACCCTTCCCCGAACACTAGCGCTTCAGGCACTCTTTATAGCATCATAGAACCTTGCTACATCAACACTGACATGCGCTGGGTTCCTTCTGCCTCTGGCTCACCCTCCAGCACAGAGAGCACCCCAAAAGGGCTGCTGTCTGTGCCAGCGGTCCTTTCAAAGGGCTGCCTAGTCTTCCCGCGGCCAACTCGAGTGGCCCCTTCCCATGCACATCCTGCTGGAATCATCTGTGCCATTTGACACTGCGAACCAGCTTTTCCTTTTTAAAGCCCTCCCTTGTGGGTCTGTGACACTGCCCATTCCAGGGGCTCCTCTAGCTTCTGAGACCACATATGGTCCTTGGTGGAATTTTCTATTGTGCATAGGACTTTCCCCTTGAGCTTTCTCCTCTCTCATTCCATACTCCCTCCTGGCTGTAAGGACTTCCTCTTAGAATGCCTTCCCGCCCTGCTCACAAGCTCTTACATTCCCTGAAGTTTGTAGTCAGTGTCATAAATTCCTCACTGGACACTTTAATACTCAACACTTCCTGAGAAAAATTAATTCACCTCCCCTTTCCTTGAAGGTGGAAGATAGACAGCATGCTTCTCTTGCTTTTCGTTAATTGCATTCACATCTTCTGATTCATTAGCCTCAAAATGTTGAAGCCCCCTTTTGTTTCTGCAACTCTTCATTTAATTATTATTGAGTTCTCTTCATTCCACTTCAGAAATATCTCTTGAACTTGTATACACTTATTGATTCCAAATGCCACTCTCTTCGTTGAGGGTCTTGCCATCTCTTACGGAGATCACTCCTGATTGATCATCCTTCCTACAGCCTCTTGCCCATGTCTGTCTATTTGCAAAAGTTGTAGCTATTATTCTCGACACTGATTCCCTGACCTTGTGTCCCTGCCTCTGTTTGCTCCTCTGTCCATGTTTCTTATGTTCGCGCCACATCCAATAAGTGGACGTTTCCTCTCCTTGGTTGCACCATGTATCTTCGCTCACATTGACGAATCCTGCTGTCTGGAATGACTTTTCCCCTCCCCATCTTCCCCTTTGAAGCCTGTATTCATTTTCTATTGCTGCTCTAAAAAATCGTTACAAACTTAGCAGCTTAAAACCTCACACACTTATCATTGTCTCATGGTTATATAGATCAGAAGTTTGGGGGCAGGGGGAGGCTTAGGTTGTTTCTCTGTTCTGGGCATCATAAGATGAAAGTCAAGGACATGGATGGCCTGCAATCTTACCTGGAGACTCTGACGGAGAGTCCACGTCAAACTCGTTCAGGTGGTTGGCATGATTCAGCTCCTTGCAGGCTTGGGGCTGAGATCCCTGTTTCCTCGCTGGCAGTCAGCCAGGGGCCATTCTCAGCTCCTTGAGTCCACCTGCTTCCTCCTTATGCCATGTGGTCCAATCCATCTTCTGAACAGCAGCATGCTGAGTCCTGCCTAAGCTTCAGGTCTCTCTGACTTCTGCCACATCTATCTCACTCCAGCTGGAGAAAAGTTCTCTGCTTTTTAGAGTTGGGGTGATCGGATTGGGCCAATGTGTGTAATTCATGATTATCTCTGTATCTTAAGGTCCGTGACCTTAATTACATCTGCAGATGTGACTACCGTGTGACTTGTTCATGAGCTCCAGGAATTAGGTAGGCTATGGACATCTTTAGTGGGGGGTGCATTCTGCTCACAACAAAAGCCCAGTGATTTTTCAAAACACAAACTCTGTAAAGCAATTTTCACTTAGTTGTTTCCTTCAAGGGGGTATCCTAATATTGGGCTATTAATGTCCTCTTGATTCAGTACCTGATTTTATGCAGTATTTTATTATAGGAGTGTATTAGTCTGGCTCCCACCATCAGTGATGGATTCATGAGCTCAGAAAACACAGCCTGCTCATCTTTATTTTGCATAAAGAATCCAGCACAGCATGTTACGTTCATTTGCAAAATGAATTTAATATGTTCTATAATAATTTGGTGGACATTTATTAAATACTTGCTATTCTTAGGCACTGTGACCTCCACATCACCAGCACGTTGAAGACATCAATTAGTGGAAAGTGCAGTGGATAAATCTTTTAAAAAGTTACTCACATCATGACACACTCTGACATGCTTAGAAGAAATAACCCACACACTCATTGTATTCCTTGTGTGTACTGCCTAAGAAGATGCCTTCAACTTAGGGGCTTCAAATGGCAGATGTTCATTATTTCAGCCACTGTGGGTCAGGAATCCAGGCCCAACTTGACTGGGTACTTTGCTTCATAGTCTCTCATAAGGCTGCCATCAATGTGTCAGTGAGGGCTGGGGTCTCATCTGAAGGTCTGGCTAGGGAAGGATGTGCCTCAGCTGATGTGGCTGTTCGCAGATTCAGTTCCTTTCCAGCTGTTTGCTGGAGGTTTCTCTCCATTCCTTTCCACATGGGAAGAAGCCCCAGCATGGAGCATGGCGATTTGCTTTTCCCAAATGAGAAAGCAAGAGACTGAAAGTGAGATAAAGCTACAATCTTTTGTAGCTCTGTTGTATTGTGTTTCTTACAAGTAAGTTGCTAGGTCAGACTTACTCACACTGGAAGGCTTTGACCCAGGGTGTGGATCACCAGGAAGTAGGATCATTGGCTCACCTGAGAGTCTGCCTCCTCCATCCATCCTTCCAAAGACACTGGTATTTAACCACAACAGATCGTTCAGTAGACGGGAAAAATGTCCACGGGGAGGAGAAAGCAAGAGAACGTGATTGGAGAGCTTGGTGGTATGATGATAAGTCAGAAGGAAGGGCTGAAATGTTGAGGAAAGTGATTTGGTAGATAGAATAAAGGCAACACTAAGGTTAATAGTCTTGAAATAAATAATCAAGGTGTATTCCAGCCAGCTAACAACCCTGCCAGCCCACTTGGGACTGTAGGCTTATAACACCTAATTGCCTGCACAAACCAGGAAGCTTTTAAAATAGTGGTTCTTCAATGATTTATTGAACCACAGGACTCCCTTTCAGCCTTAAAAATGATTGAGGACCCACAGAGATTTTATTTATATGGCTTATATCTGTTAATGTTCACCAGATTAGAATTTAAAATGGGGACGATTATGATAAACCTGCTTCACATATTAAAACATGTTCATAAAAAGTAACCATATTTTCCAAAGTAAAAGAAAATAGTAGAAAGTGACATTACATTTGTTTTTACATTTTTGCAGGTCTTTCTTTTGAATGTCTCATTTTTTTCTGGAATCTTGAATTTTGCCATTGGCAAAACAACCTGTCTGTTGTTTTCCAAGAAGGGACAGACCCACTTTGTTCATTTCTGAGAAAATGCCAAATATCCAACTCTGAACTGCTGTCGATTGTCAGTCATTCTGTCAGTAAACATGACAATGACTGCTTCATCTCACTACCCCAGCAAATAACACACTTTTATTCATTTTTTTGCTGGACACAACATCAAACTTCACTTGTGTGGGAGAAGGGTGTTTTTGTGTACTTCTGATTACCTCATGAGAATATTAAAAAGACATATACTCAAGAGACTTTTAAGATCAGTCATTTTTATAGCTTCATCAGGATTTTTAAGTGAAACTGGCATTCTTTAACTCAAGAGCATGGTGGTGGTGAACACTAGCATGGTTTGGAACCACTGTCTTGATTGGTGCGAAGATGGTCAGTTTTACCTCCCACCGCTTCTGCACCATCAGTGTACCTGTCAGTAAGGTGACATGACTTTTCCATATGACTATGCAGACAGATGTTTTTCAGGGACCCTAAGTACCAGCTCCCAGACTCCCAGGCATCCAAGTCTCACACTTTGAAAACCTCTCTCGTAGAAGAGAGCACACAGCATCCGTGAGCAATGCCTCCAGAGATCGCAAGGGTTAGGACCTCCTTAACTCTGAACTCCTGTAGTATCTCCCATCAGCTCTGCAGCTGAAACTCAAATAAACATTGTCTTTCTTTACACCACTTCTCTGAACAGCAAAACAAAGCGAAACTTCTCAGTTGAGAGGGAAACTTGTTACTGGCCCCTTCTGTGATAACCAAACTGCAGGTCTTCAGATCCTCCTGGGTTTTTTTAGTTATTATTGTTGCTGTTTAATTAATTTACTTGTAACATATGCTGGTAACTCTGACTCATTTACTTATGATGTTACTTGTTTGTGTGTATGGTACTGATTTGCATGTAGTTTGATGAATGTCTGTTCAACCGCATTCAGGACCCCTGCGAGTTCTGTGCCTTTCCTAGCATATTACACTGCACTTTGAAATATTAAACACTTCAGAGCTCTTTGTTAAATAAAGATAAATATGTGCCATCTAATCCAACTACAAGGAAAATATCATTAAGCATATAAAACTCGGGGAGAGTGCCACTGTCCTTATTTTTGTAAGAACTGAGAGAGGGAATTGGAAATAAAAACAAATTGAAACAATTTTTTCATTCTTTTCTACCACAACACACCTTGAAAAGCTCCTAGAAGCCTGTACCATAGGCAATTCTGGCAATTACAAATAAAAGCAGTGCCAGAGAGAAGGATGAAGGGAAGTTGAAATGAAAATTGATCGAATAACAAATCTCTGAAAGCAAGCGTTTTGTGGTTGCCCTTGAATCGGCTGCACAGGGGAGAGCAGCCTTAAAACGTCGTGATTCTCAATGTTCACAGCCCAGCTGCATTCCCATTCTAGAGTTTTGCATTATGTGGGTTGGAGAATTGTGCACCTTCTTGATTCTGGGCCATATCCTATCCTAAGCGTTATCCCCACGTGTCCGCCTGATTCCCCGTGTAATACCTGCAAGTGTGTCTCAGTCATGAAGGAACACCTTATTTCTCTTCTGTTGGGCGTGGCATGGATGGGGGAGCTTTGAGATTCTAGTAAGGAGTGTGGGTTTTGCTTGACATTTCTCCGAGTCTCGGTGGCGTTTTCTGCTAAATGGGAATAAAACACATAGGCAGTTCAATAGTGTTGTTAAAGTTAGAAATAATATATGTGCAACACTTTTGCACATAGTAGGTGCTGAATAAGGGTGACTGTTGTTTTTGTAAGGCCTGTTCTGTGGTCTTTACATAACCATTTTTCCATGTCATTGATCTCTGAGAAATGGTTTTTCTTAAACAGGCAATCACCCTTGTACCTCACTGCCTGTAAGATACATTCTCACAGAAATTTCACTTCCCACTAAAGACCCTTGATGACTTGTCCACTTTTCCCACACCAGTTTATGCTGACCTCATCTGCTCATTGTGCCCTGTGTTGGTATCCATCACCTGACCTTTGGGAGGGTCATTTCTGCCTGGTAAAGGCCCGTGTCTGGTTTCCTTTTTGCTGACTGACCATGGAGTGCAGGTCTGGGACCTGCAGAAAAGGGGATGCTGCCAGCTAATGCTCCTATAAGTCTTTGATTTGCACCATTAATGGTAGATTTCAAAATCCGAGATAAATGTGTAACAATTGGGCAATTCTGCCCAAGATCCATCTTCAATATTCATCACCAAGGTCTGCTTCAGAAAGACCGGCCTCTCCTGGCCTTTTCTTTGTGTTACACCATCCTGAGAAAAGGAGAAAGAGATGGAAAGAAGACAGTTTTCGTTGGCTTCTGTAATACTTATGCGTTATTAATGGTCTTAACCAATAAAAGAAAAGGAAAAAAATAGCATGCATGTCAAGATTGATTAGACTCCTTAATGGATATTTAATTTAAGGATGGTCACACCATGACTTGTAGCCAATAGGACTGATTCTTGAAAAGGCATGATTCCCTCTCTACTAGTTCTGCTAGTGGTTACGCATGAATGTCATGTCTCATGTTCTCAGCAAGCTGCCTCGTCTCTGTATGTCTACACATCTCTTTACACTTGTTTTTCCTAGTTGAAATTAATTGGAATAAACGTGTGTCAAATAGTTAAACTCAGTAACTTAATATTAATGAAATGATTGGGCTCTTTTTCATTCTAATGAGCCTGGCTAATTTTTCCTCTTATAAAACATGCCCTTTACATGACGTGTTCTTCATATTCCACGTTCTCAAATACCTCAGAAATAGGTACATTTAAGGATCCCTCTGTAAAAGAGAACAGAGCTGGTCAATTTAACCATGTCCCACAAGTGGCTCAGGACACAGAGGAATCAAACTGAGTAATTGCATAGTTGTTCCATGTAGTAATTATTCCACAGATGCTAGACAAATAAGTCTGAAATGAATGAAAGTGTTAGATGAGAATTGTCTGACCCTGCCATTCAGCACATATGTGAACCCAGCCGTAGACCATGGATAGGTAGGCTCTGGATGTTTTGAGAGCGCAATGCACTTGAAAGAGTTATTTATAGGCATGGCTGCATTACTGTATCATTAGAGCTGTTAGTCATCTGGGTTAGCACGATCATCCTTTGATTCTCTGGCTCGGGATTCATCTGCAGAGTGAATCACAGAGCAACCACTAGAAGGTAAAAGAGAGTTTGTTGCAAGAGCCCTAGGCTCCAGGGGCCAAGAGAAAAACTTTGCATGTCAAAGAACTGTAGCCTACATTTCAGGTGTGTGGGTAGTTGTCATGATTTGCCTCGCGGCCTCATAGTACAGAGAAAACTCCCATGTCCACCCATGGTACTGGGGGAAGGAAAAAAGAATCTTAAGCTTGGCTTTGAGTGTAACGGAGTCTCTTCTGGCTTTGTATTTTGGGTAAATACCAAGAGTTCAAACTCCTGACCAGGATGGAATTGTCCTTTGCTGTCTCAAGACCTGCCTCCCATCGGTGTCTTAAAATGGTACGTAGGTTGAGGGGCCGGCTTCTGTGGCTTCTTGGCCAGGAGGAGACTGAGATGTGTTTTCTCTTCCCTTCCCTTGCTTCCTGCCCTGCAGAAACCCCTGCTGTGGGCATGGCTTAGGGTGAGCTGTCTGATGAGAGCAATGCTTCCAGTTGCCCCCATGGCGCTGTTCATGGGCCCCCTCCATGTGGCTGGCTTTTCTTTCCCCTGCATTGTGGCTGTTATTTCTATTTGCTCCTGGTTTGGAACATTCCAGGCTGCAGCTCTCCAGTTAGGAGTCACTTCCGTGTTAGCCTGCAGGAGCTGCTCTCCTTCTTTTTTTTAAGCTTAGGGGGCTCAGCTCGCCCATATCTCAACTCTGACTTCCTCTTCGCTCCTTCCTCCTTCGGACACCAAAAACCTATTTTACCTTTATGTGTGGTGACGATGGCCTTTACATTTTAAAATGCCAGGCACAAAAATTCCCATTTTTGCCCTTGGTTTATCAAGAGAAGCTTTTTGAATTTAGAAAGTCCTTTCCTTTGTAGCCAATGCCTGGCATGCAAAACCACAGTTTCTCTAAAGATCGAAACACATCCGCTTTGCAGCCCAAAATTCAGCAATGAGTTGTTTGTTTTAGGGACACGTGCGTCCTTTTCTAGCCATCGATGCATTTGGTCCGCTGGTTGCAGATGGCCGGGTCACAGTGAAAAATATTTTTAATATTGCTAATAGCCTGTTAGCTTTATAGATAAATATATGTGCATTTTCTATCCAATCACTGATCGTCCATCTCCTGCTAGTTATTGAAATGAGTCAGTTTTGCCTATTTATGGTTAGGATAAGTAGCAATTTTCAACTCGAACTTTCCAAAGGGGAGAATGATTGGAGACGGAGAGAGAAATAAATTAGATGTTGCCAGTGGCTTTGTTGAACACAATGCATAGAGCATCTCCGCAGCTGTGATGGGCTCACATCTTCACCTCGAATCCGGGTCCCCCTGCATGCACTTCCCACTGTCCAGGTCCATCAACCTTGAGGAGGAATGGGGTGCCCTTCTCTGTCCTCATGGCTTCAGAAGGAAGCTATAGAAGGAAGGGCAGCCCCTGTTTCCAGGTGTCTACTCCCTGGTCTCTATCTGGGCCCCCAGTGCCAGCCCTGTGCCTAAGCCCTGGGTATCTTTTTACAGTAGAGGTCCTTAGGTCCAGAGGTGGACACGCACACTGGACCCTCTCTCCATCTTTTCATTTTTGAACATAGACTTTAATGGGACTGACCTTAATAGTCGTGCTTCTCAAGGTGAGGGGAAAATCGTATTGAGTCATATGACACTCGTTGATCAAGTAAGGAGTTTCTGACTTTGTGAGCTATGTCTGCTTAACAGGTGGAGATCTAGCAAAGGGAAAAATGGCACGAACATGTCAAAGGTACACTGAATCATGTTGCCCACGATTGGAAAACTTTGCATGAGTAGAAGAATCCACCCACCACCGGTCTTTACATACCATGCCAGTTTTGAACAAAATGCATTTGTGCTTGTAGAATTGTAGGCTTTTGTATTGTTCAAAGGAAAAAATAATGTATGTGTCCTAGTAAAACCTGGGTGTTAGAGTTCAAAAGGTGTCTTCCAACAGGTGAGTGAAGACAAGGACTCAAAGAGAATGCCAGAGAAGAGAGACAGAGGGCTGAAGGGAGCACTGGAGTTAGAGAAATATCTTAAAGATATTTTTGTATCAACAGAAAAGAAATGGATTCCGCTAGTGCATACCCAACCTAAGGTTTTCTCTTAACACAATACACAGACACAACATCACTGGTTAGCCTTGAAGAGCACTTTCCAGTTTCACTTCATTGGTTTGCGCACCTGGAGGGGGCTGAGGTCACAGCCACCTTGATGCTTTTTGTTGAAAGTCGTCTCATGGCTGAATTTGGGTCCCTCTAGATCCCAAGGCTCTCCCAGATGTCCAGAGATACCTTTCTTTCCAACATGCTCTCTGGGAATGTTAAACACGGCCAGGAAAATGTCCTGTCGACGGGCTTCCGCATAAAGGCGGGATGAGGCATGGGAGGCCATTTCGTCCTGTGCTCCGTCCGTATCCACCTCTGTCCTCAGTCTGGCCGTCTCTGATGTTGGTGCTGAAGCACAGGTGCTCTAGTTGGGAATGTGATGTGAGCCCCCTTCTCAGATGCTCAGCAGTGTAAACATGCCCGGGGTGTCCACAGGTGCTGCACGTTCCCCTAGCCTTTGACATCCTTACCTGGCTGAGTAGGGATCCTGTTTCAGCAGGAGCGCCACACCCTGGCTCTGTAATGGAGCCCTGTGCTGCTTGCAGGATGGCACAATGTCCCTAAGTCGGCTCCCTTGGTGCTCTGCCCCATGCTCCTTGTGTCCTCGTATCCCGTGCTCAGGCTTTACTCTAAAGGGAAACCCAGAGCCCATTCCTAGATCTCAGCACAGGCTTCTTCCTTTTGTCAAAGATTTTTGTGCCAAGGCCTTTCTTTGTGTTTATATGGGCTTTTGTCCACCCTCTGGAGAGTTGTCCACACTTTGTTCGACTGTGGGGCAGATGAGTGGTCTCTGATGATCTCTCAGCAAACTCACTACCTTCCTCTGCATTCCTGTGTGACACTTGCCGCCCCCATCCACATGGCTCAGAGCCCTGGCATTTTCCATCTACCTCTCCTGATGTGCAGGGTTTCTGGGCTGTTAGCTTGAATGCACCAAGTGTGAAATTAAACTTTTATTCCTTCTTGTCCCATATAGGGGAGGGCTAGTTAATGCCTTTCTGTCACTATTCTCAACTCGCTTCCAGACTTGCACACTGGGTCATGCCTAGAGTCCATTCTGCTGAAGCATGAGAGCGATGGTACCTTCCTTCATTCAACAAATGCTTTTCAAAAAGCATTTCTGTCTGTGTGCCGGGGGGTGGATGATAAAGCAGCCTCTGTGCTGAAACCGAGTATAGCAGGCACAATACAGACTTGCCTTCAGAGATGGGCGTGCCGGAGCTTCTTGAAAGGAAGCAGGGACTTGCCCCAGCCTAGGGACATGGAAGTCCTCTTGCGGTCTTCTGCAGTGGATTGCACCCTCCGCAGATCTTAAAGGAGGCCTAAGAGTCAGCCAGATAAACACTGTGGGGAGGCAGGGTTGTGAGGAAAGGGTGGAGGCAGGGAGATGTCTCCAGGGCTCTGTGCATAAATTGAAGTCGGGGAGGCCTCTGGGGAACAGGGACATTGCAGGAGTTGGTTTCTCACTTGGAAAGAGACGTGTTGCAAGAAATTGGTACTTGCATTTCATAGAGATCACATAGAATCTATGCGCTTCAAAATCTACAAGGTTCTAATCAGGGCTGATCTGCCCATTACGGGATATTTCTGGAACGTGAGAACCGAGGGAGAAGACAACCACCCGTGAACCAGAAAACTGCCCCTCACCCGACAATAGATCCACCAGGGCCTTGATCTTAGACTTCCAGGCCCCCGAACTGTGAAAAATACACGTGTGCTGTTTATATGCCACCCAAACTGTGGCATTTTGTTTCAGCACCCCGAGCGAACTAATACACATTCACCAAGTAGCTTTCTTCTTACATTCGTTTTTCTCAACATGATGCTTGGGAAGGGAGAGAATAGGCTGGCCACCCATATACCCGCTGGTCTGTGTGAGCTGTTTCTCGCCCAAACGTACACAGTGGTGTTCTGTTGTACACTATGGTTATTTAGGACAATACCCGCCTTGGCGTGGGGACACATCACCAATGTGCCGAGGGATAGAATTCCAGCCTGAGCACGCACCCCCAAGAAGTAGATGGTCCCCATTGCTTGCTATAGCTACAGAAGGCCCTCTGACCCCTCCAGCCCCATCTCTCAAGGCTAACTCTGTTCCAGAGGAGTTTGGTACCCGGGCTCACTCAGTATGTCGCCAGTGCCATTCCTTGAAAAGCAAAGGGTCTGACATCCAATTCATCTGGGAAATGCTGATCCTTATAAATAGATTTTTTTTTTACTGTGGGACTTCTTGGACTTTTTATTTCTAAAAACACATGAAAATCCCAGAAGGACCTGTATTATGAATCATTTCTGAAAGGTAGTTCAGTGAAGAACATGTTTTCCATATTTTCTGCTAACTTCTTTTTCCTGACATTCCCTCTCATTTGTGTCTTATTCTATTCCTCCTGTTCTCAAAACAGTGCCAACTCGGTAATCCTTTTACGGTCTTCTCTGGCCCCTACTCCAGAAAAACGTCCGTCTCTCTGTCTAGACCCCAGGCACGTTGTCTTCACGCCATTTGTCCAGATCTCTGTTTCCTTTCCCTACCGATATGTTCTTACTTTCTGGGTCAGGAAAGAGACATTATTCTAATTCAGCTTCTCACCCTGTCTTCCCTCACCTCATTGGAAGCCTGCATCTGGCTCACACCGAGTGTTTATTAAAGTCAGATTCAGAATAACATAGCTCTGAGTCCACACATGTTAGATGTCACAGTTGCAGCACTATGGGGTCTGAAAGCAAGAGATGGTCAGGTTAGATCGAACACTGAAGCAGAAGCATAGAGAAGGAGGCAGGCTGCACATGGGGTGGCGGTCTGGCCTGCTGCCCTTCAGGGACCCTTTGGGGCTTCCAGTCTAGACTCAATGAGCCCAATTCTCATGACATTCTCTCTCTCACCCATCCTGGGCAGTGAAGCCCCTGGTGACCAGGAACCTGGGATTACACAGCATGTACCTCCTTGTCAAAGGTTCAGCCTTTACTGCTCTTTCCCAGCAAGGGTGAGTTCAGCCACCTTTCTGTGACCATCTGTCTTCTTCCTCTAAGGCCTTGCCTGCGGACCTCAGCCCTCATGACAGCTCTAGGTCCACTGACCTCTTAGATGAGCATGAACAGTAAGGAAGGAAAAATGAATTAAAATTGTCCTGCCAATGTTAGAGCCACTTTAACATCACTGCACAGCTTCCCTGTCTATCCTGTCCTGATGTGAGTGCTTATTTAATTCTTGTTCTCATGCTGGAAATTGCAGACCCTGATTCTTATTATGCTCTAACCTAGCAAGGATTCAGACCCTTTCCTAGGAAGAGCCATAGGCTCTTAAATATAAAATAAGTTCCAAAAGGAAAACTTGGGTTGACTAGATTTTTCTTGAGTGTTACCCTGAGACAGGGAATAGCCAGGATCTCTGGGGTCTCTCCATGGAGGGTCTCCTTCTCTCTGTGATAGCAACTCAGAGATGAAAATGTCAGTCTCTTCTGAAGCAAAGAATTTTGTCTTATGGGGGCCCCTCTGTCCCCCTTTTCCTGCTTCCCCTAAAATCCCCTTCAATTTTGGGTAATCCCAAACTCCTCCATCAGTTTTTAAGGAAAATTCATTAAAATTGAGAGATTTGGCTTCTTTCACGCTCTTTTTAAGTCCTGCACATAGAAATCTACATTTTCTAGCTTCTACTGAGAGACTGGCCTGGTAGAGAGAAGAGTGGAGTAGTAAAGTGCATTTTGATTATGTTAGACCCTTTCAAGCACTGACCTGTTCATTTCCATGTTGGGAATCAGAAGCCCTTCTGAAATGAAGTAAGAGGACGTTATATTGGGAAGATTCCTGGACTATCAATGTGAGGATGTTGGCTAATTCTAGGGAGAGAAAAATTACTTGTTTCTGAGTAGGGGTTCTGTCTTTTGCTAATACAAAATCAGGTAATAATAAAAGGGGGAAGGGAAAGGAATGAAATAGCAGTTGGAAGAATAGATCAAGAAGTTCATTTTTCTATATTTTATATTTCTCATATATAATTTCTTTGCACTGAGTCCCTCTGTTACCCTGAGCATGCAAAGTGCTGATGAAGTCTATTAGAAATACATATTAAAGGTCTATGTTCTAATCATTGTAAGCTTAATTTTCTCAGTTTAAAATAGGCTTTTTTTTTAAATCCAGGCCCTCTGATGGGATTCAGGAACAAATCCACACCCTTTCCACATACAGTAAACATGCTGCAAGACAGTGCATGATTTGTTCGCTCACATATTCCCAAAGGTTTGGGCAGGCAATGGAGAAAGAAACACAATTCTCAGTGGAACACCAATTGAGTAACAGCTGGACAAATTCAATAAATACAGTGCCAATGAGAGAAAAAAGTTGTGTTATGATGGAGAAGTACTACATACATGCACCCATTTCATCCACAGTTTTTACTAAGGAGGTTTCTTGGCATGGCCGTGGCATTATTCCCAAGGGTTGCAAAATGCATGGATTCTCTACATTGTGTGCTACCACATACTTGACACGTGATGGGTAAAGCAAAGAGGCATTGCTCTTGAAAATTCTTCCTCTGGCACAACTCTTAATGGAAATAATAATTTTGATGGCTAACATTCCTTGAGCACTTGTTACGAGCTAGGTGGTGAGACATTTACACAGACTATATAATCTTTTCCCAAAGGTAGGAGCTATTGTTTTCTGCATTTTTCAGATTAGGATAGTCATAGAACTAATTTATTTCAAATAATAAAGTGTTCCAGAAAGATGGTCCCAAAAGGGATGAATGCACTCCCTCATTCACTGGAGTTCTTGGAGAAATACATAATTTGCAAGTGGGTAACCAGAAACGATTAGTGGAAGAGAGGATATGTCTATTGACACCGAGATTCATGGAAAGGGAAGAGAATGTATTTCAAAGTGGATGAAAAAATGGCTGGAAACTCACCGAGGGAAGGCCTGAGGCTCACGCCCAGGCCATGGTGCAAATTTGCTCTGTTTATCCAAGTATGGGTGATTAAACCCTCAAAATCCATGTCAGGGAATCTTTGAGCCATCCCATTAGAACGAGCGTGGCAGGAGCAGTCAGGACCCTTCCCTCCCCTGTGAGTATATGTCACCTGGCAGGGCACAGAGGACTTTGTCCATGGGATTAAGTTCAGACCTGGACTTAGGGAGATCGTCCTGGTTGATCTGAGGGGGCCCCAAGTCATCCCTTGTACGAGAGAAGTGGGACGTGCCGTTTCAGAGAAGGAAATAGGACCCCAGGAGCAGAGGTCAGAGTAGTGTGGCCACGAGTCTCGAAAACCTGGAAGCGCCAAGGAAACACATTCTTCCTGAACCTCCTAGGAGAAAGGCCATCCAGTCTGCCAGCATCCTGACTGTATCCCTTTAATACCTGTCTCAGACTTACAACCTCCAGAATAGCAAAAAAAAGACATCTGTGTTGAAGCACTCAATGTGGGATCATTTGTGGTAGCAGCCATGAGAAATGAATACAGTGCACTAACCTCTTGCACACCCATGCTTCTTCTCTCCCCAAGTCCTTGCTCAGCACCGTGAAACCACCTTGGGAGCCCCACGCTGTGGCCTGATGCACACGGACATCGTAAAGGGCTGCAGTGGCGCGGTGTCTGAGGCATTGCACGGCAGCCCGACCCTCTGAATGGAATCCACATCTGATCATTCATGTCCCATTGCTATGGTGCCTGGACAAAATGGCTCAAAGGCTTTCTTTTTCCCCCTCCCAAGGGCAAAATCATAAGCTCATATATTCCAAGAAAGATGGGCCACTTCTCATCTTCATTTCGGGAATACAAACATTCGGTTATTTTTTCCAAAAGGGTGTATGTCAGAAAATCATTTCGGTGAGCCTCCTTCACATTATTTGGAAGGAAACACTGTCTAAAAATGCACAAGTCTTTACATTGATTCTGTTGACCTTTGGCTTGCTAACCTTTTCTTGGCTGTTTTCTCAGAGAAACTCATGAATTGTTTCCATAGAAATATAAAAGGCGTTAGCAAATTGGACAGCATCTATTTTCTTATCTTCCTTCAGTGTCCATGATGAAAAATGACTCTTGGACATTGTCATCGATAATTGTGACATTTTCCAAGTTGGATAAAAATCCACCATCAAACATATAGCCTTCAAGGATTCACCAGAATTCGTGAATTATATGCTACGTTTTTGTTCTGTTTTGCTTTGTTTTTTGAGTGACGTACACACAGGTAGGTTCTCTGACTGACTGTGGAAAACATCACAAATTCTTTAGATGTCTATGAAACAAAGAAGTCCAGCTGTACTCAGAACCTACGATACGGTTATCTTATTTTTTTTCCCCTGAACATGGATGCTTTGTGAATCAGCACATACCCAGAGGTGTTTTTGAGTTGGTTCTTGATGTGAAAGTAGGATTTTTGATAGAACAGCAACCACAGACACAGAGCTAGTCCAGTTGAGAACTTGCTGATCATGGGGCATAAATCAAACCCCCAAATCCAGACAGTCTTACCTTTCAGTCACTTGAAAACCGCACAGAGCTGAGTGGAGTTCTGACTAACACATTTCCTGTTTTCCAAGCCCACAGAGAAATTTTGTCCATGTTTCTGTGAGTATGAATAATTGCTAAATTTTCTGTTGTTCCCCTTGTTGGCTATTGTCCACCAAGACTGTTGAGGTGGACGCAAGTGCCTATTTAGAAACTTCCACTGGCGGCCATGCAGTGAAACTAGTTCATCTGGTTTTCATTTCTTCAAATGTTCTCTCAGTAAGATTTCAATTTGAAGATTTAAAGACCCCAAACTTGAACTAAAAGAAGAACATTCCAGATCCTAGTACTAAAAATGTCATGTATTGTTTGATTGTATAATGTGTTACTCCACGCAGGCTGCTGTAACAGAATGCCCCAGACTGAACGGCTTAGAAATGACTGACCATTTATTCTCACCTTTCTGGAGGTGGGAGGTCCAAGATCAAGGTGCCAGCAGATTCTGTGTCTGGTGACAGCTCACTTCCTGGGTCACAGACACTGTCTTCTTACTGTGTCCTCACGGGGTGAGGGGGTGAGGGAGCTCTGGGACTCAAACATTCAGTCTATAGCAAATGATGACAAGAGAAAGACAAAGTAGGACAAAATACAAGAATATCAAGTGAAACTCAGGGATCCGACTTGAGAGCATCCGTGTGAGGAACATAGGTTCCCTCAGCTCGCACTGAACACCCGCTCAGGCTCTGGATTGTCGATAGGTGTCATGCACGCGGCATGGGTGGGGGGAAGTGTTCATGTTGGGTAAGATCTCAGAGTGGGTGCCAGGAGCTTCTTGGCAAGAGAATGCCCATAGAGTCGGTGCCACAAAATAATGCGTTTCTGGGAAGACCCAGCAAAAAATGAAGTCTTTAGATGACAGAGCCCACAAGAGCCAGATGAGTGGATCTGTCAAAAAGAGCTGAGGAGGGTCAAAAGCTGTTTTGGGCAAAGTATCTGACAAGGCAAGAGTCCCTATATTGTTAGTAAATCACAGGAACTTTGTGATGAGACAGGAAAACAGTAGAATATATATATTTTTTAACCTGTATCCACCCATTGTTGAATATATGATGCGATTGGCCCTGATTCTGTGTTTAATACCCTGTGTCTGTGTGCATGCTGTAATTGAGAATTTAAGAAGGGAGTGTCTCCATGAGGGACAAGAAGCATGGGGATCTGTGTGCTCATATCTCAGGCATTCCTGTTTGGTGGCAGAGTTGTGTTTGGCTGGCTGGGGAAGCAAGCTGGGAAGAGAATGCATTGATGGAGTGCTAGACGCAGCAGCACATGCCCTCTGGGCACAGCCGCTGGGACATCGTGATAGGGTGCCTCACGACTGTGCCAGGCCACCTCTCAGCTGGAGTCGTGCATCCACTGCTAGACAGAAAACATCTGTACCTATGTGCTTTCTCTACTTCTCTCACCCTAGGAGTGGGGACACCTGGCTGGGAGCCATGTATGGTGGCCTCTCTCTCTCTCTCTAGTCCAGTCCCAAAGTCCAGAAATGACTGTGATCATGAACTAGAGAAGAGCTTAGGTCCATCTTCTCCAAATGGCAATCTTGGTTCTCCTGGTGGTTTAGCATTGTGCATCGTGGAAAATCCCTGGACTCCCAGAGATGCTAATGCCCACTAACTCGTGCAGGTGACATGCAGGCTCTGTGCTCAGATGTCCCCCACTTCCATCCTAGCTCTTCTCTTTACCATCCTTGCAACCTACAAGGTCCCTAGACTTCACTAGGATTCATGATCCCATCCCCAAAACATGACTGATCATATAATACCTCCCTTATGGGGTTGTTGGGAGGATTAAAATGAGATTGTTCACAAAGAGTGATTTGCACAGTGCCTGGTGTTAGCGAGCAATGGGTGATCAGCTGGTGCTCGCCATTATGCTAATGGTACACCAAGAGTTGTGATGGATGGCGGGGTGTGATCTTGTAGTGCCTCAGGGGACTACAGAACATCATGAGACTGCTCTGCAGTGCAGGTAGATGGTCTCCTCACCATGCCAGGTCACCATCTGCTTCCTTCTCTGGAGATTCCCTACATCCTTTCCTTAGTCTTCGTGCTCTGTCTGTTGGGTGGCCATCTGCTCAGGCTCAGTAGATTCTTTGTGTCTCTGGCTTCAGGATAGTTTGACCACTGGTGAGCCCGGGTGAGACATCACAGGAAGGGTGGAGACTGAGGTGACAGGCGCCTTTTCCAATGGCTCCTGCAGACTAACGGCTCTGCCTCCAGGTGTGAGGATCTCTGCTGTCGCCAAGAGGTGTGCTGGCTACATGGATGCTGGTCAGAGTTCTTGCATGGTGCATGGTGTCCCTGCGCACATTTCTGATAGACTGTTAATTAAACAACAAGGACAAATTCCTTCCCTAGATAAGCCTGATTTGAGCATGCCTTTTGCATTAGTCCACCCTTTCTCGAGTATGCCATATAGTCAGACACACTTCAGAGATGATGCTTCCCCAGATCACTCAGAGAATGTGAGTCTGTGAATGCCAGCCTTCCCGGATAACACGTGCCACTCTAAAAGCCTTTGGAATAGACAAGCAGAGGTAAATGTTAAGGTCTGGCCATAGAATCATTTTACTGAGCTGTACTGTAAGGTTATGCATTTAAGTCCATGCTCTCTGGGTATGGGTTTTGAACTCAAACATTCTTGACAGCCACTAGCATTAAACAAATACACAGAAGAAGTACCACAGCGGACATGATGCCTCATGAATATACATAAGTGTTTTGAACATACATCTGTTTTATTTGCACAGATTTCTCACACTCTCATTTCACCTGGTTTGTGATGGTAATTTCTTATTCCGGACCTATTGCCATAGCAAATGCACTCTTTCTGTTTTTCTAGATTTGCTATTCAGGTTCAGGAACCTTGGTGTGCTATTTTTTTCAGAGGTTCAGAAACCTCTGGAAAGTGGACTTCTGCAGTGTTACACAAAAGAAATGGGGGAAGAGGCACTTTAACTTCTCTCAGCAACTACAGTGAATCCTAGTACAGTATTTCACTGGTTGTCAAAGACCCCTTCAACCCCCGTGTTTGTACCCATCATATAGGATTATCATTCCTTCTAGTCCTTCTGGTTAAGATAGAAATCCTTCTCCCATTTCACAATAAACCTCGATGATAGATTTCAGTTTAGGTGCTAGAGAAAGGCAAATTATTGTAGGGTTTGGGGAAATGGGGATAATAGAGGGGTTGCTTTCTGCATCTGAATGGAAACTCCATCCAGGGATTATTGAGACACCTGAGGATTGTTCCCTTGGCCTAGAAAGTCCTGCTCAATGTGAACTTTGAAGGGAATTCAAATATGAATCTCTAGCTCTTTGATGCAGATGGTGTCTGGTGCAGTGGGTCTCAGACCTAGGGCCTCGGTAGAGCACACCAGTTCATCCTGAATTTCCCCCTGCCTAAACCAGGATCCTCCTCTGATATATGTGTTTCCCTAAAGTCACAGACAGTCAAAATCCCAGGGAAGCTCTGGGGAAAACCATCTTTGACTGCAGAAAATGAATTGACAGATGCAAGCAGGAATGAATAACACTGGGCATACACTCTAAGCTGCCTACATCTGAGCGCGGTATACAACATTTTTTGTGTTGCCCAATATTTATTGGCCAGCTCTACCCAGGGGGTGAGAAATGCCTGAGAGAGTCAATGCTTTATATTCTTTAGTTGTCTTTAAACCTAAGATGGAATATTAAGGTAAGTGATAGAGTCCATATTTAAAATTCACCCTAACTTTTATAGGCGATTTTCATCACAAAATGTTCAATGCAGAGGACATGAGATGTATGAGGTCTATGTGGGCAATGGGCTACTTGGTTAACTGTGCATGTTGTATGTGATAAATTCCCCCTAAATCCATGGTATAAGTGGTTCTTTTCCATTTCCACCCGGAGAGAAACTGTGAGCCATGTCATGGTGATCTAGACCCTTGAACACAGACTGTCCTTGGTTGTCCATGGAAGCCAAAGGTAGTGCTCTAACATCAATACTTAGAAGAAGGGGTGAATTGTACATGCTTCCTGTTGTCATTAAGACAGCACAGAGATTTCTACTCTTTTTGAAGCCATTTATCATCCCAGTGCGAGTTTTAGCTGCTGAACTTGACAATACCTTCACTCCTTTTACCATGACTAATCCAGGGAGGGTTGATGTGGAGGGGGGGAGTCTGATTTCTAAGAAAAGAGTGATTGTGAAGAAGCAGTGGGAATGGATAGCACATTGATTATTGCTGCGTAACAAATCACCATCACTCATTACACTCACCTATGATCTCACAAGTTCTACAGGTCTGAATCTGGGAAAAAGCTTCACTGCGTCCCCTGCTCAGGGTTTCTGAAGGCTGCAAAGTGTCGGCTGAGGTGCTTTCTCATCTGGAGGCTCAACTGGGAGGGTATCTGCTTCCAAGTTCCCTTGGTTTGTTGGGGGAAAACATTTGCTCGTGACAGTACCATTCACAGCAACTGGCTCCTTCAAAGCGAGCAACTGGGAAAGCGGGGCAGAGGGCAGCTCGGCTGTTTCTATACCCTGAGTTGTCCTAGGGTCTTCTTTTAAAAGGCTCGCCTGATTAGGTTGGGCTCACCCAAGGTAATCCCCCTTTTGGTGAACTCAATCGATGGGGGAGACTTCGGTTACATCTGGAAAAGCAGTCCCCTTTGGCCATGAAACACAGCATGGGGTGCCACCCATCTCCTCTCCAGGGGATACACTGTGGTTTCATAGCTGGTGGAGCAGGATGGCTACTGGCCACTAGAGGCCAGAGACTATATGCCTAACAGTTCACAGGATGCTCCCACAGCAAAGAAATATGCAACTGGTCGAAAACATCAGTAGTGCCAATGTCAACAGATATGGAAAAACCCTGCACCACATTTTGACTTAATAAGCTGTTTCTCCAACATGGTGTTTAGGAAACAAATCAACCTGCCTCTCAGCTATTCTGCAGCTGTTCTGTGGACATAAAGATTCACTGTGGTTGGCCGTAGCATTTAGTCCAGTTCATTTTTATGATTCTTGCCTCTTCCTTAATTTAAACTCTTTGTGTGTGATTATTTTTCCTGTGAGTGTTTTGCTCTTACAAGGTTGCTTATTGTTGTTGTTTTGCTGTGTGTTTCTATGTATTCTGCAATTGTGAGCTCCTTCAAAGGGGGGCTTTATAAAATAAATAGCAGCAATGATGATGTTTACAGCACTTATGCCTAGCAATTTCAGGAGCATCATGAAAGAAGGCAGAGAAGCAAGTGACAAAGGAGTTTGTTTAGCGTTTTGCATTTCTTGTCTATAAATAAGCACAGACCAGCTTTCCTCTGGGGTGAAGTCTTCATAGGCTCTTTTTTTTTCAGCATAAGTATGCATTTAGTGCTTAAATGTGTTTCACCCTTGGATACATTCAATTTGTCTTCGTTTTACAGTTTATTCTGTTAATTAGGAAAGGTTATAAGATTAATAACTAGTCATTGCTAATGCAGTCAATGGACTACACATTCAGCTTGATGAGGGCTTCCCCGCCCCCGAAGGGACATAAATATCAGTTCATGTGCATTATATCAGGCAGTTGATGAAGTGCACTGCAGAAAGTACTCAAGACAACAATGGCCCTTTAATGATTTTCAAAATCATCCAAACATTAAAAATGCAATTATATTCCCTGTGCATAATAAATTGACTACCTTGGGAGGGACGAGATGTTACCAGTTGAGATGATGTAAATCATGTGAGCAGATTCTGGCTGAATATATAATAATCACAATAGTATTCATACGAGTCAGAACAAAACTTTATAGTTGTACAGGGTTTTACCATTTGCAAGGGATTTTCGTAGTCTGCTCATGACCTTTTTTTCCAGAGCAGTTAAAAAATTGCTTTAAGATCACGTATTAGGTGGGAAACGGGAGCTAAATCTGTTTCTACGGACTTTGGTTCCATTCGTCTGTGTACTTTAAGCCCACCAGTTCTTTGGGAACGAACCATACAGAGTTTGGGCATGGCATATGAAATCAACTAGTAAAGAAAAAATAACTGTGTTTAGAGATTTCACAGAAGAATCCCAGATGAAATGATGACGCCCTCACCATTCCGCTGAACTCTTGCAACTGTCTGCAGATAATCAGGAGGGACCGAGTCTTCAGTAATTGTTGTCTAATAGCTTTGCCATAATTAAAAAGAAGGTAAGGGACCCTCTTCCTGACTTGTGGCTGGATGCCTTCTGCTGTGTGCTCATGCGATGGAGAGGAAGACAGAAAGTGGGGGGGGGGGGCAAGATCTCTGGCGTCTCATCTTAGAGAGACACTAATCCCATCATGTGGGCCCCGCCCTCATGATCTGATGGTGTCACTCAACACCCTGAAGACCCCCATCTCCAAATACCATCACACCGGGTATGAATTTTGGAAGAGTACATTTCTGCTATAGCAATGTCTCTGCTCATGATTTGAAGGCAATTACTAGACAGTGGATAATTTCAGAGAATATCTAACAAGCAGATTATGAATTAATGGTGCATTTTCAGGATTATTCTATGTTATGTTGAGGGGGTCTGATTTGCCTTTTGGGGTATCTGCAGTCGTGTAATCCCCAATCATGCTATATTACATGTTTCCTTGTAACACAGTATCCTTTTACCTATTGGTTGATTACATGTTTAAAACACACCATGCATTTACACTGAAAAGGTGCAACATTTTGAAAGGTGGGAATGGGGCTGCCAGTAATTTTCCACTCATGACTATAATATAAAGAGCATTTTTATGGAGGAAACAGCACAAGGAGTTTGGAAATAGTATTTTAGCATTCTCACATTTAAGAAGCAAAATTTCCACTTAATAGATAATAGTACTACCTAAGTGAATGTTCCATTTTTCCTTTTATTTTAGACTTTATATATCAGGGTATGATTTAGAAACCAGGAACTGCTGTATCTTTTCCTTCACACAACTGTTGACTAGTTAGTTTAGCAAAAGCAAAGGAAAACCAGTAATGGTTTCCCATGATCTGCATATTGTGGGAGGGAATTCAGCTGGACTTAGTGGTACTGTCGCCTTGAATGATTAGAAAATATTACCTAGCTTTCACTGAATATTAGGAAAGATAGATTTTAGATGAAAAATATCATAGAATTATATGACGCATAAGACTCTGTCATGAAAGCATGCCATGTAGTGGAGTGATATCTACTATTTCTGGATTTGAGATAGAGATTTTTGGGTGGAGCCCTACATTCGTGCCCAGTCATGTGACTTTGGGGAATGTCCATAACTTCCATTGTTGTTCACACAATAGTCATACTAACTACCCACCACAGCTGCACAGTATTGGAAGAGTGTCAAATGAAAAGCACAAAATAATGAACATCTTTAAGAAGTAAAAATGACACAAAGAAGGAAAAGTAAACAGTAACCAATTATAAAATGACAGTCAAGCAAATCTCAGTGTTATAATGCATTTTCTCAATTAGAAGGAAAAATGACTACAAGTTATTCTGGCTGTTACATCTTCATGGAACATTTGGCATGACATGGCATGTCACACAAGCAGCCTTGTGAGTTTATCACCACTGGATGCTATACAAAGGGTTCACACAAATCATGTGACTTGAAGACAATTTTGTTATTTTCTATAAAGGGAAAAGAATTTTTCCCCCTTAATACACAAGTTTTGAAGAAGAAGGACTTCATTGAAATTATGTTGTAATTCCAATCTGTATTACCCATAGTAGTCTTGGAAAATATGTTATCCAGGATAACATAGCATATAGATCATGTGATCTATATGTTAAGTCAGGCAATAGGTAATGTGATCCTGACTTAGATATATATATCATTTTCTGAGGTCATAATATTTCTAGTTTCATTTCAAATAATGTAATGATCTTTTCGAGGAGGAAGAAGGACCTAATAGGTTGCTAGATCTAGTGGGTGGCTAGACATATGGTGGATGTTGGCAGTGCAAATTTTAGAATTGAAAAGCCGAGTGGCTTAAAACAACACACATTTATTGTCTCCCAGTTTCTGTGGGTCAGGAGTGCAGGCATGGCTTCTCTGGGCCATGAAGAGGCCACCTCCAGTTCCTTCAGACACGGCACTGGTTCTCTCCAACACGGCATAGTGTGCCATCAAAGCCAGAGTGTGCTAGCAAGATAGAAGTCTCAGGCTTTTGTAACCTAGTCACAGAAGCAACATTCATTATGTTTGCAATATTCTATTTGCTGAAGTGAGTCACTCAGTCCCAGCCCACAGCTGAGGGGGTGGGAGATCGCACAAGGACTTGAATATCAGGAGGCGTGGGTCATTGGCAGGGGCATCCTAAAGTGCGCCTTCCACAGATGTCATCTCTCATTAAATCCCCCCCACCAAAAAAAAAAAAATTAAGAAGAGCAAGATACATGAATTGGCTGTGTTTCCCATGAGGTGACTGAGGCTGCCCAGACTGGAATCCTGGTCCTTAGCAATTTGTCGGTGACCCACAGAAGTCTCCTGCCTTTTGATCTCTGTGTGTCCAGTCACATGGCATCATGCTAACCAGCACAGATTCAGTGTTGGATTTGCTTCCCAGAAAGACACTTCCAACTTTATGGTCACAACATGTAGAAGATTCCACACATTCCTATTCTTCTCTTTTACTGTTGGTGAATAGACCCTACACCTACATGCATTCATGACCTTGAATGCCCAATGGCAGCTCAGATAGGAGAATTTATTTTAAAATACATTTCTGTGTCTGTCAATTTTACAAACAACCGATTGTCGCTGCCTGGAGCGATGACCTTGAAATCAGAGCCACAGATCTGTAAACCTATTCAGCCTCATGGTTTCCAGGTAATTTGAAATTACAGTGCTTTTCATGCTAATATATATATATTTTTTCTGACTTTTGAAACTCTTTTATGATGGCTCTAAAGCCGAAGAGATACAGTGTCCTGTGTTCTGGGGATGTGCCCTGCTTGTTTTTCTTCTAGAGAAATGTGATCACCCTGCTTTAACGATTGGTTTGTTCATGTCTGAGCCCTGCCACTCTGTCAATTCAAAGTTCCTTTCTATTTTCTTAGGTTAGAGTACAAAGGAAGGTTTAGCTCCACTTTGTGGATAACTATCCCCGTTAAGCCTCATGTCAACTGGTTATTGGTGTTTTCGTGTCTGAGGGTGGTGGTGAATGATGTCAAGTAAAAGGACATTGTTGATACATTTGGGAATTTTACGGTTTCTATTACATTTCTCTTGAAGAGAGCTATAAAAAAAAAAGTTGGCTGTAAGAAAATTTTTAAGTCGATTAATGTTATCTGCATTTTTCTTCCTCACCTGTCTTCCTGACTTATTCCCCAGCCCTATGCCTTTAGACCATTCTGCTGGATAGATACCTTATTATGTCTATTATTGCTAATACTAAGCACCATACCAGGGCTAAAGTCGGAGGGCAATAAGCCAAATCGTATCTGCTCTTTCCCTCAAGGAGCTTATACCCTCGAGAGAGTCTAACAAGGAATTTGGCAAGTAAAACACAATGTGAGAAGTCATACAAAATATGTGCATGTGGCTTTGGGCGTAAGTTGCAGTTAGGCAGACAAAAAAGGGAGAGGATTTCTTCCTGGCAATCAGATAACATTGTTCTGTGAACTGTTATGAAATGTTTAAAGAGTTAATGTTACTTCTTGATCATTGGTAACATCAGTGCAGGATTAATTAGAGTAGGAAGGGGCCGGGTCCTAGCAGGTCTTGTGGGTGCACCTGAGATTGAACTTCATCCTGAGAATGATAGCAGCTGAGAAGGGATGCAGACGTTCAGCACCAAGTCCATAGGAGAGCAGTGTTTAAGGGGCAGCTGGAAAATGGAGCAGCCATTGATCAGACAAATAATGTGTGGACAGAGAAGTTTGAACATAACCTGCAGGGCCTTGTGACTTAGGACTGAGAGATGAAGTCCTAGGAAGGAAGAAGGGGCAGTATGTCCGGCTGGTTTATCCGACACATCTCTCTCAGTGAACACAGCTATGTATGCAGAAGGAAGTTTCCTCAGTGGGACTAGAGAGGTGACAAACTGGTAAGAGGTTATCCAGTCACACCTCAGTGATGTGGGAGACACCGAGAGGAAGGCAGGATGCTGAAGATACCATTCCTTGGAGGACCTTTGTGGAATCATGGGCTTTGATGAAGGTGGTCTTTCACGAGGGCACTAGGGCCTTGCACAAGAGCCCCTAAAGGACACTACACTCAAGGAAAGGGTGAATCCAGAGTAAAGGAAAAAAATCTCCCCCACCCTCAGCCCCCAGGAAACGGAAAAATAGTTTTGTGCTGAGTCCTGGGAGGGTAGGCTACATTGCCTGTTTCCCCCCAAATCTGCCATTCTTGGTTGGCCAACTCACTACAGTTCATCCTAGGAGACAAATAAGAGCACCCCATCCAGAGAAAGGCATTTATCTTAACAACACTCTTTATTGGAAAAAACGAACATGGAAAATGTAACATCTAAATATTGTTCCTTAAAAAGTCTTCTTTAAGGGTAACACGAGAATGACTCAGAAATGTTCTAGAATTAATTCACCCATGGCCTACTTTCAACCTTGTTTTCCAAATAATTGGTGTCTTCTTAACAAACTGAGCAAACAGACTCAAGGGAAGTTCACCACACTCAAGGAGAAGATGGTGTTTATTTCTCATCTTCTTGATTCAAGCAGTCCAATCAAATCATCAATTTCATATCGAAATGCAAATGCATGCAACAGAAACCTAGCTAATGAGACAAGGTTTTCAGAATGATACTAATTACTACCATGTGACACTGGCCCTTGCAGTCCTGGGATAAAGCTCAGGTTTGACACATTATGATTTTGTCTATATTGTTGGAAGCATTTATGACAACTTTATTTTTTATTTTTTTACATCTGTTGAGGGAGATTGGCCCATAAGTATCTTTCTCACAGTACCACCACAGGTACTGGAATGAAGATTGTGTTAGCATCGTAAAATGATTTATTGAGTATTCCCGTCCCTGTTCTCCATAAGAGCTGGAATAAAATTTGAATTACTTGTTCTTTGAACAGTTTATAATAATCATTTATGAAGCCATGTGGGCCTAGCATTTTCTTTCTGGAAATATTTGACTGGGAATTCAGTTTTCTGAAGGCCTATATGACTTGAGACGTTCTATTATTATCTGTTTTTAAATTACATCTTTCTCGAGATTCATTGCCTTAATGTTTTCCCTATTATCTCTTTAATGCTGCAAGATCTTATGGTTTTCCCTTTGTAATTTCTAATATTTGTTATTTCTGCTTTCTCTCTCTCTCCCTGGCTATTGATCAGACTGGCTAATTTGCTCATTTCATTGGATCTATTCAAGAACCAACTTTTGTCTTTGTCAATTTGCCCTACTACATATTTGTTTCCTATTTCATTAAACTCATCTGTTCTATCTTTATTTTCTTCCTTCTGTCTTCTCCTTCCTGATTATTTGTCAACTTTTTTCAGATGGTGATGAGTTCATGGATGTCCCCTAACTCTGCTCTAAGCACATCCAGAAGATTGGAAATGTATTTTTCATCAGATTGTTTAATTAAAAATAGTTTCTAATTCCCATTATGGTTACCCCATTTCCCTGTGCATAATGCATACTTTTTTTAAAAAATTATAAATACTTAGGGACATCAAAGTTAATTGCAGAGAGGTCAGAGATCTGTATTGTGTGTTTTCATTATTTTGAAATACATTAAGACTTGCTTTTGCTGTGATGTATCATAAGGTTAAGTGAAAGTTCTCTGTAGGTTTGCAGAGGCCGTATACTTCTCAATTTTTAGTGTAATATATGTGTCGGTCACATCAAGTGTGCTAACTGAATCACTCCGATCTCCTCCATTTTTACTAAAATCTTCATCTGCTGGCTCCATCAGTCACTGGAAAAGATATATTAAATCCTCCATTATAATTACAAATTTGCCTGTAACTCCTTTTCGCTCTTTCAGTTTCGACTTTATGTATTTTAAGGCTTTGTTTTTCTCACTGTGCATTTTGTTTATCTAGCAATGATTCATTCATCAAGTATGTTTTGTCTGATAATACAGTTGCACTAGTTTTTGTTTCTTCGATAGTTACAAAGTTTATTTCCTCCCATTTATTTTCTTCAATCTCTTTGCCCAGTTTTGTTTTAAATAGGCAAATTCCATATGTGTCTGCTCATTCACCTGTTGATGGACTTTGGGGCTGTTTCCTATTTTTGGCTCTTGCGAACCAAGCTGCTGTGAACATTCGTGCAAAGTCTCTTGTTTCTCTCGGATAAAAATCCAGGAGGAGAACGGTTAGGGTGGCTAGGGGTATGTTTAACTTTATAAGAATGGCCAGAGTGTTCTCCAGAGGGATTGTTTTATACTGGTTAGTGTATTCTGCTCATATAAGATTATTTTGAAATCCAGTACCTCCAACTCATGTTACAATAGGGAAAACGTAGAACTCAAGTCACTGAATGATACGTAGTCTATTCTTGATGGAAAAACACCAGGGCAGGGGATCTGTAGAGGACTCAGGTTGTCCTGTGGTCCTGAACAGACGGAAGGGAAAGAGCAGAGTAATTGGGCTAAATCCTAACCAGCCTTCACTATGCAACACTTGTTACTTTCTGGTAAAGTAAGAGGCTCAGTTAACTCCCCCAGTATCTCTTATATGAAGCTAAGCATCTAAAATAAGGGAAGGATATTCAGATGCTTCCCCTGGGATAATGTGTGATTGATGTGGGAGAAGAATTCTCATTCTTTAATTATCATTTACTTTCAGTCCATTATCTCTCCTTCCCCCCCCAAAAAGATGCATTTTCTATTTTAATGGCTGGTGTTCAAGAGGGTTTAAATATGTTTGAATGCTATTAAACACATCTATGTTTTTAATTAATATGCTTTAGTTTTTAGAATAGTTTTCTGTTTGCAGAAAAATTGTGCACATAATATAAGGAGTCCTTCCCAAGTTTGTGCTGTTACTAATGTCTTGCATTACTGTGGTACATTCATCACAATTAATGAACTCATATTGATATGTTACTATTAACTAAAGTTCATAGTCTACATAAGCATTCACTCTGCAGGTACTGAAAAATGCATACCATATATCCTCCATTGCAAAATGCAAATATTTTTAAATGTCAGTTAACTAAGGAGACTTGAAGGCAGCTGACTAAAACTAAGGCAAGTCCAGAAACTATAAAGGGACAATACCTGAATAGAAAATCCATTCTCACAAAATCCTATTTGTGTTATCGGCGTAACAGTAACTATGTCAGATTCAAAAAGAAAGATGTGTTTTTTGTTACACACAGCACAATTTGAGATATGAAATATACTTATCTTTAAGAAAGTTACACCAAGTGGAGGAAATTCTGAACTGGGGATGGGGCTTACTGTGTTGTGGAAATGGATTTCGTGGTAGAATAGAATTAGATTTCTCATGCTTCTAATTTTAGGAGAGAAAGCACCATGCTGTTAACCCTGAAGGTTACCCACAACGAAACTATGATGTGATCATTGCAAACTGGAAGAAAGCTTGAGGAATCTTTATTTTTGTGTTGGAGAAGAATTCTTGTTTCACGTGCATTTCTGTTTTCATATCATTTTAGGAGAGTTTATGACCCATATTTTCATCATTTGTTCTTCTACACCCATTTTTCTGTTACTACTAGTACTATCTCTTCTGATTTTTAATGTTTTCTGAAATTTTTAATGTGCTGTGAATTTTTGTATTTTAATGTTTTATGATCTTACACAATTCAATTATCTATTTTTTGTTTTTGCATCCAAAAATTATTTTCATGATTCCTGAATATTGTTTTCCCTTTCCTGAGTGAGACAGATCTATCTCCGTAAGCATGGTTCTCAGTCCCCCTGAGGGACATCTGGTGTCTTGGAGGCATTTCTGGTTATCCTAAGTGGGAGGGGTTACTGGCTTTTAGGGGGTAGAGACCACGGATAATGCTGAGCATCCTCTTATACCAGGGCAGCCCCACCACAGACAATCATGCAGCCACATGTGTCAGTAGGGCTGATGTTGAGAAACCGTGCTTGACAATTTCCTCCTTGTCCCATCAGACTGCTATCAACAAATATTTGCTGGGCCGGGAAGTCGGTCAACAGCTGCCCTGCCTACTATTCTGAAGAGTCAGATTCAGGTATTTCAGAGAAAGCCTAGGAATCCAGCCACATGGCAGGACAAGGGCCTGCACTGAAGAAGGAGAAGCCGGTATTGGCAGCCAGATAATTAAGAAAAGCATTTCACTGGGTAGAATACGTGTTTTAGGAAATGACAGAAATGAAGGAGTGTGACTTGAAAAAGTAAGGCATGTCACAATTCCCTTTAAAGCCCTTGAAAGACTGTTCTTTCAGTAACTTTTCATCACCCAAGTCCTTCTTTCTTGCCCAGACCTCCGTAAGTTCCCTCCTTCTAATCTCATAGAGTCCTTTCTGTTTCTTTGCAGCACTCACAATTTCAAATTCCACTTGTGCATCTACGTCTCTGATCCTGTCCCCTCCAGGACAGCGCCTGAGGGCAGGAGGGGTGTTTCTTTCCCTCTCTAGTATGGTCTCATCCACGGGGGCCACTTATAATGGGTGGGGAGAGTTGGAGGGTCCCAAAGAGGAGGCAGTGATAGGACCAGATGGGGTGCAGGTGGGCTAAGGAGTGTGCTACGTCAGCAGGTGGGCGGGATTAGGGCCACTGTCATGGCCACGGTCCTGTTATTAGAAAGTCTTGACTGCTTGGAGGAAGGTAGACCTCCTGGGGTAGGTGGTAGGAACAAACCCTTAAGCTAGAGCAAGACACAGTAGAAGCTATGTTGTGAAATAAGAAATAATCTTCTGTAGGTAATTTATTATTGAGGCCTAAACCCGTTTTACATTTATACACACACACGTATGTGTATAATATTGCATGTATATAATGTGCATAATCATTGCATCCTCCAAGATCATACATGGCAGGCCTCTCCTTCAACAATCTCCTTTTTTTGTGCCCACTAGAAGACATGTAATGTGTAGCAAAAATGTCAAGAATGACGTTCACACCCAAACAGCTTCCTCCTAGCTCATTTTGTAGTCAGAATGTCCTCATAGCCATTCATTTGCTGTGGATCACCATGTGCTTCTGTTTTGAGGAGCTTCCTTGTTAGAACACTGGCATCCCAGATGTCATGCCATTTGGAGTCCCTAGGGTTCCTTTATGAGACCATGCCTTTAGGGGGTCATTCCAGCAGTTTCCAATATTCTAACCGTGTTTCATTTGGAAAATGTTTGCCTGTCTCCTGTCTTGGAAGTTTTGAATGCAGATCTTCTATTTCTCTCTTTTTCTAGAAGACAGGGTGTTGGAAAGACAATGGTGAAGCTCAGATGTACATCGTGTAACAGGGTGATGTTTCTCAGTTGTTGCCCACCACCTCTGTATCCTCCTTTGTGTGTCTTTGAATTTGCTTTGGATTCACGAGTCCTGCTTTTGAAGTGTTTTATCTAGAAAGTAACCCTGTCAACCTTTCTTTATGCCAAGTTCATATATAAGTCCCTCTTACCTTTTGGTGCTATGCTAATCTTAGAATCATATGGCTGCTTTGTCTTTATTTTTCAATGTAGACGGTCTTCTCTGACTTCTAAGCAGCCTTCTTCCATTTTCCATATCAAGCTCTGGAATTGTCCACGAGACGTTCTCCATCCACACTGCTTACCTGTGTGTACCTCTGGGATTCTGCTGTAATCCCCGTCTCCAGGAAAGGGTCCCATGCTGGGCCACAGCCCAGGTTCCAGCCCATGTGCCTTTCTCTTTGGGGACCCAGGTCTGCTTCATGCATTTGTGACTTTGGCTGTCATGCTGGACCCCATGTTTACAAGGACCCTGTGCCCCCTTTAATGTTCCTCTGTCACTGTCTCAAAATGCTTAATAATTGCAGAGAAGCAGCCCCACATTTCCCTTTTACATGGGGTCCCATGAGGGGTCAACATTCAACCTGCTGACTTCTCAGATATTGCCGCAACAGTCCAAAACTACAGAAACCACACTGAGTTTCACATATGCACATGCTTTTATGCTTTCTTCTCTTTTAATATAGGTATCCAAACCTTTCTCTAAATTCTCTGTTTATTCTAGCATGAAATAGAGATTCTTCCCCTAGTTACTGTTAATCATTTGAACTGTAACAATTTATAGGCGGTTAAGTAAGCAGTAGCTAATTCACAGTATCAATAAGAAAGGGTATTTTTCAAAATGGATTATGGTGTCCTTATCAGTAGTTAATGACTTTGGATATATACCTTTTAATGTCCTGAATATTTTATACAACTTCAAAAGCTAGAATAATCTGTTCTTTTCTTAAAACCTCTCCCATGGACTCCTGTCTTATTTTATGCTTGGATACTTTTGTATATAAAATTCTCTCTCTCTCATTTCTCATATCCTATTTTGATGAACGACTTCGCTTCCCCCAGCCCTGCACCAAGTTGCCCTTGTTAGAACCCCACATTCCTCTCCCCTCCTCCCTGTGTTCATTTCTCAACCACCACTGCTGTATGATCCACTGTGAAAATCTCTTTACTCTGTCGTCATCACTACTGTCAGACTGGAAGTTTGTGCATCAAAACAAGAGTTTTTTCTCTGGTCTCTGCCTGGCGCTCAGTGTTGGAGCCCAAAAGAGATGTGTCAGACATCAACCCATATATCATGCCTCTATGGAAAACCCAGTAGGAGTCATTCCGAATTTCCTTGGAAATAAAGCTCCACACTTTTTAACTGGGTGATCTCTACCTGTCAGTGGATTGCTACACAGTTTCTATACAATTATCTACCTCTGGCCCTTTTCCCTGCTGCTCTTCCTGGAGAAGGTGTGTTCATTCCCCGTGTTTTCTCCTCCTCTTCAAGGACTCACCCTGCCCTTATAGAAAGCCTTCCCTCTTCCTCCTGGGCCGATTCCCTTCCTTCCCATGCGTCCCCGAGCCACCCTGCGCTCGCCATTCCCACCGCATGCCTGACCGGATCCTGCAGTTCTCGTCACGCAACTGTTGAATCTATGAGGCTATGGGATTCAGTCGTGCAAGTAGAACTTCTTGTTCAACATTGACTCTTCCCTGCCGAGCACAGAGGCTGGTGCATGGCATTCACACAGACAGGATGGAAGAGGGCATGCGTGCTGACGAGAATCCTGTCTCAGACTCTTGGACATGGCTGTATAGCCCGCCACTCTAATCTCCCTGAACTCACTGCATTTGGACCTCTATTCTTTCCAGTTGAAAACCAATTTTGTAAAAATCCTCTTTGTCTACATAAACGTTGACAGAAAGCATGAGGATTAAGAGCCCACCTTCCACTAAATAGTGCAAGAAAATCACCTATTCAACTTCAAAAATGCCAATAGAAACTTCACTCCTCTGGTAGTTACTTTAAAAAGCACCATTCTTCCCCAATCGATATACTTTCCCAGCCTGAAGATCCTCTGGAAGCGGTCACATTAATAATACATAATATATCTTCATATTTACATCTAAATCCTTGAGTTTCAAATTAACACTTGAAGGAGACCTGTTCACACAAATGAAATTTGAATTGTAGATAAAGTGACACTTTGGAAAGGGTTAGGTGACGTTGTAGCTTTTCACCACTACCGAGATTTAATTTATGTAGTGTCATTGCAAAGAGAGAACTCTAATGGCTTTTTAATTATTCTCAACTTCAGAGAATAAATGGGAGGGACACCAGTTCCCAGACAAAGGAAGAAAATATTGGAAACCAAGTGGAGATAATTATGCAGCCATGTCCTAGTCAAAGTACCTCAGGACATGGGAGTGGAGAACCCCTCTCCGCACACCAGCCTGGGCAGTAGACCACAGCCTTATTTTTCTGTCTTACCAGCATGCCTCGTTCTTGAGGGTTGGTGATCACAGGAAGTCAGGGAAAAACTAGAAAGCTGGCATTTCACTTTTTTGGGATGCTTCTAGGGCTGTGGATGGCAAAGAAAGAGTAGGAGTGATTTGTCATGTCCGTTTATGGAAGTCAGAGATAGAGTGACTTTGACATGATGGTTTCTGAAAATATTTATGCCCCATAAACATTGTCTAGAATAAAAAGTTGTAAACACCGTGTGATAATAGAAAGACATTTTAAGCTTATGTACTTCAATTTTAGATACAAAATATGAAGTTTGTCTGAGAGCTCCCTTAGAAACCATGTAACTTGTATGTTCACAAAGCAAAGATGTACTATTTTTTAATGACACTAGTTACAGCACTTAATAAATCTTTGTAATATGGTAGGGACTAGACATTTGCTTCCCAAGGGGCTCCTCAGAGGAGCCTTAGAGATACGGAGAGATCCAGTTTTGTTCCAGTGGAAGTAAAGAACAAGAACACATGGAGGGACAAAAAGAATATAGAAGCAATGAATAATGAACTAAATTTGATATGTTGCCATTCTGATGAGCATGGGACATGGTGAAATAACGCATCTCACTACAACAGTCCTCACGTCCCAGTGAAAGCCTTATCAGGAGATGGAGAAATCAGGCATGTGGGTATTTCTGCTAAATAAAATGGTACAAACCAAGATATAAAGTGTTAGCCTAGTAGGATTGCGGATCAGGTCAGCTGGCACAGTGCGTTCAAGTCGCTGTTTCTGTGACATGTCACTCCTAGTTCCTATGTCGTTGCTCACGTGTAAAGTTCTCTTCAACTCTAGCTTAAAATGAAGTTGTGTGCTCCTTTGCAGAATGCTTCCTTCTGACTGGAAGCATTAAGACGTTGCCTCCCTGCAAAAGTCCCCTGAGTGTCTGTGACGTAGTGGAAGTTTATAGGTTTCAAAACCTGGAGTCACAGGCCCAATGGAACAGTTACACTAGGTCAGAAAGGAGCTTTCTAGGGAAAGAAAGCATGTAACATATTTACTTAGAAGGCTCTTCCAGCACCCAATAATTATTTCATTGAACCCACTTCCAATACGTAAGAGGTGCGTCTGTGTGTTCATACTTTGTATCCCAGATTGTGAGCAACAATTTCTTCTAGTTCAGTCTCTTGTCAGGAGCTTAGTGCCTTGTGTTTTAAGCCATTGATCAGGACTCATGGGCTTCAAAGATGGTAGACAACACTGCTGGTACTGGAAAATGTCCACATCGATGTGGCCTTAAGGTTACATGTGGGAACTGCCTTGAAAACCATAGTTCTTGAACACTGTGGACAGAAACACAGATAGCTTTATTCTGTGTTCAGGGCTCCCGGATGCATTTTGTTGCCGGGCATGGTAAGAATATGGAAAACATGCCTGTCGAATAAGTTGCAATATTTATTTGTTATGTGGTACTTCTTCTTTCCTCCTGCCTTTAATCTATTTCTATCTGGACGCCTTTACGTTCCCTCTTCTCTGCTCAGAGTTTCCGTTTCCTATCACAATTCCTTTTGCCTCCTTTCCAAGCAAGGCATTGTACAAGAAGCTGAGTGGAGGCTGGGTGATGCAGAAATAAGGAGACTTCAGGAAGGTCACCGTGAACAAGGCAGGGAGGTGTCACAGTTGCTGGGCCTACCATCCTTAGGCAGATGTTGAGAAAAGCCATATTAACAGGCGACGAGGCAAGAAGCATTAGGGCCTCTGAGGACGAAACCCAATTGAAAGGTTGTGAAATAGACCATCCGGAAACCCTTTGGGAAGAAAGTAAGACCAATGCATGTGCCGAGTCACCACAGCCAAATCCCTTAATGCCTCTAAATCCCACGTTGTCATCACTGAATCTGGATTCGAACTTCCTTCTGACACACTGATGGTAAGGGGGGACATCCCAGACCTCAGACCTGGGACCTCTTTCTGTATCTCTTGTTCAAAAACAGACCCATACCTTCTGTGAAGACATGTAAAATGCAACAAATAGTGAACATGATACATTCACATGCTGGTGTGAACTGTGGAGGGATCTCTCCAGCATCCCAGACACTTGCCCTCTTGCAATGAAAATGGATTCATTCACGATCTTTCACTCCTGACCAAGCTTCTGCTGTTGTGGAATCTTCAAAAGACAAGTTTTCCACGATCCCCACACACACACACAGAATTCCAAGACACGGAGTAATGAATGCAGCAAAGGACAAATATTTCCTGGGAATTAATGAATACTCTTCCTTATACACTATTCCATCATTAAAAGTTCCAGTTGTGAGGTATTATGTTTAGTATACATGGTGTGGGGGATCACGGGGAAAACAGTGTAGCTCAGACAAGGCAAACAGTGAATCTGTGTCACCTTACTACACTGATGGACAGTGACTGCAGTGGGGTATGGGTGGGGACTTGATAATATGGGTAAATGTAGTAACCACGTTGTTTTTTCATGTGAAACCTTCATAAGAGTGTATATCAATAATACCTTAATAAAAAAAAAGTTGCACCTGCATGTCAGTGGGTTCCCTATTATGGTCAGCTTCTCTACTGTTGCTTTATGAGGGTCCTACTGTTTAGTGGTACAGTGAAATGCTCTTATTGTGCAGATGGATCTGGGCAGGGCTGCCCCTTCCTCCCCTGCCCTCCACCATCCCAGATCTGTAGAATTAAAATCAGACGGTTAGGTGAAATGAATGACTCATGTAAGTCGAATCTAGGAGTGCATGACTTTCCTCTACAAAGTCACACATGTTCCCATGACTGAGATTTTTTCCCAAATCCTCTCCACACTCCTTCATTTATTCAAAACAGAGCTATACTTGAGGGCACAGGGCTGTCATGCCTTGGCAATGCTCATTTGTGGTGGTTTCTCTGGGCTGAAAAGGTACTGTATCTTGGAAACTGACTTGGCTCTGGGATGTTTCATGAGTCTGTTGTGAGCTTATACTGTACAATCTTAATGTGGGCTTCGTGTCATATTTATATATTCATATTTATTCTCATAGTGCCTGGTAAAATGTATAATGTCTGAATTATAATCATACTCAACCATGTGGAACACAGCTGCTTGGAATGCCTAGAATAAAAATGAAATTTGTGAATTTATTCATTCATTTTTGTCCTTTTATAATGGCTTTCTATATTTGGAAATGATATCATGATTATACATTTTGACAGTAAGTTTTCAGTGCACATTTCTTACATTAACAATGACACAAAATTAGTAGTTGCAAAAGCATGTATCATTTAAGGAATGCAAGATTCGAAATGATACTAATTTCTAACATTAAAACGAAATGTTAGTCACCCAAAAGTATCGAGCGCCTAAAGGCCATTGATAGAAAATAATAATCTCTATCGTAATTCCAAGCATTTGCAAGTCCCATTTTTTAAATGCACACAGACAGTGGTGACTGTTGAACACTATACTATTCATCATAACCAACTACTTAAGTCTAAGATTCATATTTCTATACAGATACAACTTACTGGAAGATGTATTACACATATTAAAATTCAGTCTCTCCCTTGCCTTACAAAAATAAGAAATCAAAACTCAATTGCAACTTGAACATTTAATAAGAAATAGCGATAACAAATATTTGTTTTAACCGGGCAGTGATCCTTCTTGGAAAATGAGTATGAACACCAATAAAGAACAATATGAATGATGGAAGCAAAAGGCACCAGGACCACATAGAGATACATCATTTTGTTGGTTTATGTGCACTTGCTGCTCATATAAGGTAGACAGCTATTCAGACATCCCAAAGCAAGTGTACTAGAAGAGCACGCGTGAGAACTTCACCAGACATCTGTGGTTATGAAGTGAAATAACTGTGTTATCGGTGGCATTCCAAGAATCTTGAGGAAGGATTACCTTTTTGTGATGGACAGAAAATCAGAACTCAGGAAAGAATTGATGGAAAGGGTCTGGGGTGGGAGGGATGGTCACATCTAAAGGACACATGACGTCAAGACCCAGAAAGAAGAGAGAAGGTATCTGCACACGTGGTTGTATGTTTGGCATGAGAACTTCGTTCTGACACATGAAGGTAAGGGGGGACATCGCCAACCTCAGACCTGAGACCTCTTTCGGTATCTTTGCTCAATATCAGCTGGCAATGACATTGGATATGGATTCAGTAAATTAGATCAGGATGTGTCCAAGACACTGCATTTCTAAGCTCCACGGTGATGCCGATGGTCTGTGGACCATCAGAACATTGTCCCTTGAGAGGCGATGCTGACATCCCTCTACCACGGATGGACGAGCAGAACCAGGCATGCCTGGACCTCCAGGCGGCTGTGTTTACTGATACTACTGTGGCATAAAGCTGTGCTCATTTTCTGTGTTTTCTGGAACAGGGAAAGGGTCCGCACCATATATATACTCTCATGCCGTGCTATGGCTGTGATACTGAGACATTTACAGGTGGAGGGAGCCACCGGAAGGGGCAGAAATGTCGAACAGGGGTACTGTTCTGGAAAAGTGAAGGACACATAGGTTTGAAAGAGAAGGTGGTTTGGGACATGTTGAGCTTGAGGTACAACCCAGTTGCTCAGATGGAGATGTTCAGTGGGTGAGCTGGGTAAGATTTTTGTCCCCCAAGTACTTGAAAACCCTGGCATTACTCCCATGGCTATATTATGTCTGGTGGCAAGGGGACTCTGCAGATGTTGTCACGGTGCTCATCAGCTGGCCTTAAACAGGGAGATGACCTGGTTTATCAGGGTAGGCCTGGTGGGATCCCGGGAGCCCTTCAAAGCAGAGTATTTTGCTGTGTGGGAACGGGAGATTAACAGCAGAAGGGACGTCACCAGGAGCAGAAGGACAAGGAGGGCAGAGGAGGCGTCACAGCTGTAAAGACAGAGGAGGCAGCCTGCTCAGGAAAGCATCCAGCCTCTAGAGGCTGAGAACAATGCCCAGTGGACCACCAGCCAGCCAGGAAACTGGGGCTTCCGTTCCAGAGCCCAAGGCCCTGGATTCCGCCAACCACCGAATGACCCTGGATGCGATTCTCTCAGCCTCCAGATGAGAGCCCAGGCCAGTGAGCCCCTTCATTCAGCCCTGTGAGACCACGAGCAGAAGAACCAGCCAAGCCCGGCTGGACTACTCGGTGACCCAGTGTGAGATGAGGGCCCTGTGGTTACCAGCTGCCAATCGTGGGTCGTTTTGTTCCTGGCAGTGAAGAAAGCTAATTCAGCGGGCGCCAGGATGAGCAGGGTGCAGGGTAACATGAGAGTTCTCTGTACACTTCAGTCAACTGCGGCATTAGGAGAGGGGAGACGCGATGTCTGGGGAGCACGTGGACCATAACAAGGAAGGAAAGGTCCCTTCAGAGGGAAGGAAGCAATCTGGGATTCCAGCAGGGCAGAATCCCCATAAGGAGAAAAGGAGAAAAGAGAGAGGGTGAGGGCCATCCAGATTTGGGGACGGGCAGGCCATGGGACAGCTCTGAGCACAGACTGTGGCAGCGCCGGACAGAGATGGTGGAGAGTAGGATATTGAGACGGGACTGGGCTGTGAGAATAGTCAGGGCTGGTAAGTGTCCACCCTTTGTACCATTAGAAGGCAGGTCAGGAACCGATAGCACGTCTCAGAGCAAAGCAGACATCTTTTACTGTGGGCTTTGGAGAAGCATTAGTGTGATGTGGAAAGAGACCCGCCAGGCGGGCACGGAGATGCTTGCACAGTGGTGAGGACGGGTCGGGAAAGCACAGAGGGGGCGCAGGAGGGCGTGGAGAGCTCTGCCCTCATCGACCCCTTACAGCCCACCATCCAGAGCCTTGTCTCCACCCACTTTTTTGAGAGGGTTGCAAACTCATCCTTTCAGTCTGAAATAACTGCCCTTAAGCAACTAAATACCATGTTTCCTTTGCTTAGGAGCCTCTAGGCCAAGAACCCAGTCCTCTGTTTTAAGATCCCCTTCGGGACAGCCAGCATGCCAGCTCCCGTGTGTGTCCTCCCCAAACAATTCCAGCGCGCGTGTGTCCTCCTTACGGGACTGTCTCCATGCAGGGATTTGTCATTCACTGTTTCCTCAGCATGGGTAGCAAGATTCATGGCTCCCTCCTTACTTTCTTCAATTCTCTTCTGAAATGTCACCTTTGTGCCTCTTACTGGTATATGAAATAGCAATGTATAACGACAATCTATATAAAATGGGAATTCCCAAATCTCGATGTCTATCAATCGATTCATCTATCATCTAAATCTATTTATCTGTCTATCCATCTACCTATCTATCTGCTATCTATATCTATCTGTAATCTATACCTATCTATCTATCTATCTATCAATCTGTGTTTATTGTCTGTTTCCTTGACCAGAAATTAAATATATGAGTGTATCAGACCAGGACTTTGCTTTATGTTCTTAATGGCTACAACAGTGCCTAACACACAGCAGGCACTCAACAGTTTGTTGCATGATGAATGGCATGTGGGCTTACATAGAAGAGAGTCCTTACTATGATGAATTAAGGAAGAAGATAACATACAACTGTGTACCCTCCCTGTTCCAGGATTCCATCCTAAGACATACACACTCTGCTACATTCTAACACTTTCTATATCTTTTCCCTTATGGCAAAACTGAGTTGATTCAATAGTGGAAATTGTATCAGATAACATACCAATCTTATTACAAGAAGTTTCATTCCTACCAAACCATTTCCAGCATTATCTTTGAAACTAAACTTACCAACCCCGCTCGAGTCCTGATGAGTAGGTGGCTCGCAATGGGTACAGTTCTTTACCGTTTGGGGTATAAATATTGTGTGGATAATTTAAGTTTTCTGTATTTGTTTCCTATCAAGAAAGAAGAAGAAAGTTTGAAACACCTTATGTTTATCCACATCACTGACTATATTGAGTCATGTCATCAAACTGATTTACCTCTTGAAAGCTACTAAGTTGGGAAGAGAGGCAGAAACCTATCCATTCACTGTAGCCATTGAAACGCGATGAAGAGGGAATTGAGAGCTTCTTAAATTGTGTGGGCCACAAAATTGATAAGAATTAAGAAAAGATAATGGAGTCACTTTATATTTTCCTATTCACCCGTGAAGCTCATTCGTAACCTTATGAACGACTATTTTACGGTAAGGCTGATCGTGGACCATATATACTCAGAAATGCACATAAGGTCCATCAGAGAACATATGTAGTCAGAATGCACACAGTTAAGACACAGAAGACCAAACGTGACTAACATACACACACATAGGACCGAAAAGAGACGAGGAGTTGGAGAAATATTTCAAAAGTTGCCCAGTCTTTGAAACAATAATATATTCCAAGCAGGCTAAGTGAAAGTGTTTGTTATAAGTATTGTTCTCCTGCATGATATACGCATGGCTTCAGCTTTTACAAAAAAAGATGCTAGAAACATTAAGACAAGAATACACGTGACTTCAGAAACATCCACTGACCTGCGTTATATGGAACATCAGTCTGGTCACACAAATGCAGGGTAGACTCAGCCATAGAAGGGGATTTTTGAGAAGAGAATTGAAGATAATAAGGATGGAGCCACATATCTTCCTGTCCACACAGAGGAAACAGTTCATTCCTGAGAAATTCATTACTTAAGAGGCCCTGGAAAACCCCGTGATGTGTCCTTTTATCTGCCCAGGGAGTTCTTGTCACTCTTATTGCTTCTTAAATGAAATAAGGTTCTATATTAATAAAGTTTAAAAAACATTTAAATCCACCCATGTGCAAATCATGAACATGTGTCTAAAATCTCAGGAAAGTAGGGACTGGTAGAGGAAAGTGGAAAATTATCCGTATTTCCATCTGTCTGGAATTGTTCCTGAATATGAACATAGTAGGTCTTTACACTACCATAAACTAAACCAAGAAAGTCTAAGCTAAAAGGTATACCGGAGCTTTCTTTTTCCTTCCACAATTGTATTTTTGTGTCTCTTTAATCTCTCCGCAGGCACCTGTTTAGTAACCGTAGCCATATGCCCTTAACATATGTGAGACACCTGCATAAGAACTTGCAAATGTATGCTGCTTCTGGGATTTATGTTGCAAACTGTAAAGTTGTAGTGCGCCTTGGACACCCAGCATCAAAAGTCACAATATAAGATGTTGGTTTTTTGGACTAAAGGATCATAAATACGTGCAGGATTAACTACACAGTATGATTTGCCTTGTCTGGTCACAGTCTCTGATCCATGGACAGTGATGGCATTTGACTGTGAACATTATCATCTCTACATACTAATATTTAGGATATAGTGAAAGCAAAGTTTACCTAACATCCTTTGCTGTTTTTTTTTCTTTTTAATTTCTTTCTTTTTCTCTCTGTTTTTTTTTGATCTGTAACAATGCTGAGAGCAGATGATGTTGAAAAAATAATGTAATTGATATTCTAATTTGAAAAATTTTGGAAGTATTTATTGCTCTACCACTTGAAGAGGATCGTGTGACATTTAACTAGATGGTTAAGTCACAGTGTGTTGTTTGGAAATAGATCCTGTCATCTGTACCCAGTTGGGCTCCACTTCCCCTAGAGGGATCTCGTCCATGTCTGTATCCTGTAAGGATAATCTTCAGTCACCACAACAGCCTTTTCCCCAGCATAGATTGGGGAAAGCGTCATGTAGGACCTCTCCCAAGAGCTAGAGTGCAGCTAGAGGGCAGGGAGATGAAACCAGATAGAAAAGCGGGCAAGTGACAATTCAGACCACTTTGCTTGTCTCTCCTCTCACTGGCCCAGAGCCATACAATGTGCTTTTCTTAAACAAGTATCAATAAATCCACCATGCGGCAAGGAAAGACCAAAACTTGGGGTGATGGTTCTCCCCTCTCTCCCAGAGTCTCCTTTGTAAAGTCTCTGTTGTCACCCCAGAGCATGATCTGCCCCCTACTGTCCCCCAATGTGGACACAGTAAGAGTCATCTGCTTAGTAATGTCCATTTCACACACAGTTACGCCACTCCATAAATATTGCTGTGTTGAACCATATGAAGAAGCCATGCTGGGCACAGGCTTTGCCTCTACGTAGTCGCTGTTCTAAAATGCTTTATTTAGCCAGTAGGAGCGTAAGGTATAACTGACTCATTTCAATGCCACACTAAATTCTGATCACCTGCCTCCACTGTCTTGTGCAGTTTCCTCAAAATGCTTTTCATGGGAACTGTTTTCTTTATCCTTTAATGAGACAGTCTTTTTCCGAAGTCCTAACGTGTTCTTTGTGGTTCCTGAACATGCCTCTGTAAGTGCATTGAATTCATTCAAAGAAATACGTGGATGCTCTAGGGCGCTAGATGGACTTGGGGACTTCAGGAGACTTGTGTTTTCTCTAGCATCACAGCGTAGGCATGCTCAGTGCACCTTGTGATGTGCCTTAGGAATGTGTCCTGTAGCTTGCTTGTTCCTCCTCTACTTCTGGGGACGTGGAGGAAGGATTGTCCATGCCTCTGAAGGTAGGTGCGGTCAGGTGATCACCACAGACGTGTCACAATGACACATAACCGGGCGTGATGAATATCACCTCTGGGCTGAAGGAGTCGCGCGTGCCTACCCCCCCATCTCTCTTCCTACTACAAAGCCTAACCCCTCGTGGTGAGATGGGGTGCCTCCATCAGCCAGGTCTGTGCATAACAGGGAGGGGCAGACCTTCCCTGGGAATCCCATTGGGGAAAGACTGTGAGCAAGAAATACACCTTTGTTTTATACCCAGAAGAAGTTAGAGTGGTTAGATACTGTCCTACAGCCTAGCTTATTCTGACTAAATGGCTCTGGAGGGAAAATGTGCTGGAAGGCATTCCCCCATAATGCTTGCTGCCCTGGGTAAGGTGAGAGCCGGCACTTAACTGTGTAAAATATAGAGAAGGTAGAAATGGCCATTCCAAAAATCTCCAACTGGCCCCAGAGCCTGCAACCCACCAGTAATCCTTTTTGGAAACACCTTCTCCTGGGAGCTTATCAAAATTCCTCACATGATGAGTTCTGAAGGAGCTGAACCCTTTCCTGCTGTACAGATGCCTGTGAATTTCATTGTCAGAAACCCCACGAGGGTGAGGTATGGGTCTTAGTGGTACACAATCCCAGTTTTGTCAGAGCAGTAGGGAACTGTACTAAAAACATCCTGAGCGTTCATAAACATGGCTAATATCACAAGCAATTACTAATAAATGGCACTCACAACTGACTTTCCAAAATCAATATACAGAAATGTCATCTTTCTTGGAGTGAGGCTGTTTTGATATGTTAAATTCCAATAATATTAAACACAGCTGTCATTTCAGTGTACATGGTTGAGAACTCAATTAGGTAGCATTAGGGGAGAACTTACAAGATAGGCTTGACAGGAAGAGGAAAGAGTTAATTTCAGTAGAAAATAGAAAAAATTAGGATTTATGCAGAGCATATCCTGCAAATCTTCTTGTCATCCCTAAAGGAAGAAAAAACCCTTTCAACTGCTCTATTTATAGGTACAATTATAAATGTTGCCTAATCCTATTTTCAGTTTTAAGATACTCAGTAGACAAAAGCTGACAAGAAAAACAATAGCAGTAACTCCAAGCTGCATAGTTTTGGGGCAAATAAAACCCTTTCCACAGAACATGAAATGAACAAGCTTTGCAACTGTTTCTTTGCTACTGTTTTTAAGCAAGCTGTAGATTTCACAGTCAAGGTTTGCTTAAGTTCCTGTTTTATGATAATAAAGTCTATTGACAGTATTTGTTTTTATAGCATCAGTTGCACCAGTCTAATTTGAAATTAAAATAATAGTAATTAAAAAGGAACATTAGACAAAAAGGGCATACCATGACTCAGAATTGTTTAGTCTGGACAATGAGCCTGGCTTTCTTTTGCAAGAGACCTGGTTTTGCATAAAAAGAATTACTTGCTTCTTTGCACAGAAATACCAGTTGGAAATGCTTGGGTTATTTGTGTCAAGTTCATAAAAACGTGTTTTGCTGATGCAAAACATCCATCCATGAAAGTTAAATGATTGCATAACCCGAGGGACAGACAAGTCTGTGATACCTGAAAGAAGGTCGAGATGATGACAGGCAGAATTGGGCTTTTCTGTTATTCCCCCCTTATTTTGCTGCCCGCATCTGTGCCCTATGTCTTGTCCCCTAAAAAGCCCAGGGACCCCCAAAAGCGACATTTCTACACCCTGGACTATGTCCCCCTGACTGTAGCTTTCCCAGGTTCCGTGAAAGCCCCGCTCTAACCAGGAGGGCGATGGGGTGAGATTTGAAATCACTGCCGTAGCACCTGCCCTGTGGATTCCGGGTCACTAAGGCCTCTCCCCAGTGGAACTGACCCATCTTCAGAGCGCTGACATTTGACAGGGACTGTGGCTTGTCTCAAGGAATCTGGACTCCCCCTTGACCTCTGGAGAGCAATGCTTTACCATTTCCCCTTCGCTGGGAAGTGGGTCTTGGGGGAAGTGGTGAAATGATCATGAAAATGCAATCTTCCTTGATTTTACATAAAGCCATTTCTCTGGTGGCTTACGTGCTGCTCTGGTATAACCCTGAAGGTGGAGGGGTGAACAGGAGATAAGTTGGAGGACAAGAGATGGCACATGGATACAAGGACCATGAGCAGGAATGAAGGGTATGTTCATTAGAGCCTTGTCTCCACAGTCCCAGGGAGTCAAGTGGGTCCAGTCAAGGAAGGAGACTCACGTACCTTGCCGCAGGTATGCAAGCTACCTGGGAATAGAGGCAGCCTCAGTGTCTGGAGTCATCCTGTGCCCCATCCAAGTAACTTTGCCTGTACATAGTCGCTGTTCTAAAATGCCTTATTTAGCCAGTAGCAGCGTAAGGTATAACTGACTCATTTCAATGCCACGTTAAATTCTGATCACCTGCCTCCACTGTCTTGTGCAATTTCCTCAAGACGCTGTTGCTTTTCATGGGAACTGTTTTCTTTATCCTTTAATGAGACAGACTCTCTTTCCAAAGTCCTAACAGTCTGGTCTGTAAATATCTCGTTCTCCCCTGTTCCTTGGCTTGTATCTGGGAGAATGCTGCTGCTTTTATAGAAGCTCTGCCCGTGAGCCTCTGATAAAGGTCAGACACGATTCTGCACAACACTAGCAAAAGTCTAAAGACCCGGTGTCATGCTGTTCTTTCCACATTTACATTCATCTTATTAAACAGCTAATAAAGATTAAGAACTAGAATCGATACGGTATGATAGACTTGGAGGCTAAGCGCCTGTTGACCAGCACGAGGATGTTTGCTATGAGAAGCCACTTAAGCTGCAGCTGGTTTGAACAGCTGACTGGGGTGCCCTTCTGAAGCAGAAAGGTTGACGGTCAAGGAACTGTAAGTTCTGGATGGTATCCTGGGCCACAGTCCAAATTCTAGCCCTGGAGTCTGTCTTTGAGCACACAGCTGGCCTCACTCAAGGTCCCTGGGTGTGTGTACACATGGGCAGTGCCAATGTGATAGCCCTCAGGGCAGCAGCTCAGACCCCTTGCCTTGTCTGCGGTGGGTCAGTAGCCTCATTCATAGGAAGGGCCAACAAAACCAGCCTGGTGACCTAGGCATAAACTGCATGTCTATGATTCTGCAAATCCATCTAGCGTTGACAAAACACCAACAACTATTGATGGTTGCCCTTGGACTTTATATTTGAATACTTGAGAGTGAATTCCTCTCTCCTTATACCCAACTCTGTTCCTTTGTTTTCTCCTAAACCCTTTCCAGCTAATTGCTTTTGCTTGTGTGATAATCTGACATCAGAGAATATAACTCAAGTACAAATTGCTCACTCCTTCTTAACATGTACTATTGTATAATTGAAACCATTGCAAGTGTCTGACAAAGCTATTATGAAGAATTCAGCATTTGCCTATTTTTATTGATTGTTGGACCAGCCCTTCTCTTTAAGTGCCTCCCTGTGCCCCCCAACATGAGGGGGATTCCATTTGTAAAAGCAAAGATTGGAAATCCCCGGGTATGCCGCTCTCCTGGATAAAAATGGAAGCTCAGCTTCAGGGGCCCATCCTGTATGTTAGGGACTGAATCATGCACCACTGACCCCCTCAAATTCATACATCGGAGCTCTCACCCATATCAGAATGCGAGCATATGTGGACACAGGGTCTTTAAAGAGGTGAGGAGGGTAAATGCCGTTCATTAAGGTGGGTCCTGATGCAACAGACCTGGTGTCTCTATAAGAAGAGGACATTGGACACAGACACGCACAGAAGCAGTGGGAAAACGTGAGCGTGTCGGTCATGTAAGCCTCTTGGCCTTGATAGTTGTGGCCCTGAGAGACTCCTACATCATAGAGGACACAGTGGGCATGTATCAGTATGTGTACACATGTGTCTGGATGTGTTTGGGTTTAGTTCTTTCAAAAGTAAACCCAGGGACCTAGCTCAGGAATGCGCCCCAAAGGAGTGAGTTTATAGACCTCAGGTGACCCCAAAAGGGCATTGTCAGGAACTGTGACTGGCAGATCATGGCCTCCCAGAGATTTCTACACCCTAGTCCCTGGGATCTGTGAAGATGATACTTCCCAAAGCAAAGAGGACTTCACAACTGTGATTAAAGCCATGGAACTTGAAATACAGAGATTGTCCTGGATTATCTGAATGGACCACCTTTATCACTTGATCTCTCTACAGTCAGACATGAAGGTGGAAGCAAGCGTCAGTCAGATGAGTGCTGCAGAAGAGGAGGAAGAAGGTGTGCAGGAGCGTGAGGAGTCAAGGTGTGCTTGCTGGTTCTCAGATATAGCTGAGTTCAGGCAAGGGCCAGGCAGGTGACTCCCGGAGCCTGGGGCTGCCCGGGGCGGATAGCCAGAAAGATGACAAAGACTGGATTCTGCCAACCACCTGCATGAGTTTGAGAATGGGTTCTTCCCAGAGCCTCCAGATAAGAACCCAACCTAGTTGATGCATTCATTTCACCCTTGGGAAACCCTGAACAGGGAACCTAAAGGAACCCCCTGGACATGTGACCCACAGAACGGCGAGCTAATAGATGGTACTGTTTTAGCTGCTGAATCCGTGGTAATGTGTTATAGCAGCCGTAGCAAATGAATATAAGAGTATCTCACCACAATTTTGGCTGTCTGCCTGATGGTCTCAGATGATTTTGAACCTTACTGTGCAAAATATGGCTTGGAGACCAGCAATGTCCGTCTCCATGCTTGTTATGCTTGTTAGGCACGCAGATCCTTGAGCTGCATCCAGACCCACTGCATTTGGATGAGACGCCCAGGTCATCTGTTACACACTCAGTTGCCACCTACACCTTTCAGACATCCAGCCAAGATGAATTTATTCCAAATAGTATGTTCTTTTTTACTTAGCAACATCAGGAGAGTTTCCAAATTCCCTAGAAAAAAATAAATCTCTTCGCTCCATCCTGAAGGGAAGGGTAGTTTGTGTCGTATTTTTAGATCATCATCTGTTTGAAGCTGTTTGAATATATGCAATTCCGTGGTCTCTTTCATGGATGGCCAGGCTTCTGCTGATGGGACATTAAACGGAAACCTCCTGGGACCCGAAGTGACTTCAGCCCACATCCGAGGATTTTAGTGTCAAACGTCCCTGAGTGAATGGTAATGCAGGCAAGGCTCTCTGGCTGCTGCTCTGGAGGAATGACTGCGATATCCAAGGTGGAGAGTGTTAAATGCTTATACAACTGTGTCACATCCTCCATTTCATCATATAAACCTCTTCCTTCCTGAAGGGTTTCTCTCCCCCTCCTGTCAGTGGCTAGAGTGTATTATCCTCTCAATCCAGCCAGTCTTTCTCTCTGCTTGCCAATTCCTTAAATCCTGAGTGATCATTTTTCCCTTTGACTTTTCTCCTTGACACCTGCTCCTGGGAATTGATGGGCAGGCTAATAATCAATCCGCTTCTCTAATCTGGTGATCTCATCTTTCAAAGACTCTCTAGCATGCTTGCCCACCCACACTCTGGACTGTGACAGCAAATGCTATCTCAGCCCCTGTGTTTTTCCTACACAAGATGATGCTGGGCTCAGGTTCCCCCACCCTTGACTTTCGTTTTCTCTGTTCACTG
>JAVSCE010004121.1:0-155380 GCA_032199065.1 Smutsia gigantea | reverse complement strand
GGGGGCTCACCTGTGGGCACAGCTGCAACTTGCCTGGCTCAGGTGTGACTCATTCTCTCCAAGCTGCCTCTGCCAGACGTGCCCTCGCTACCCCTCCCACTGACCTATGCCCTGTGTCTCATCCTTCCTGCACTGGCAGACCAGCCCCCATGCCTCCCTTCCCAGCCTCCCGCAGCCTCTGTCCTCAGTGGGCATAAGCCACCCTCCCACTGAGCAGTTGGTGCCGCCTTACCTGACTGCTCTGCCTCCCCAACTAGACTGGGAGCCTTTGAGGGAACAGGCACCGCAGGCAGGGTCGGCACAGCCTCGGGGTCACACGGACCTGGCCTCACGTGCTAGACCTGCCTCTTCCTTGCTGTGCCGCCTTGGGCCATTCCCTCGGCTACTCTTCCCTGTTTCCCCATGCGTAAAATGGGGATAATGCATACGGAGCTTCCCTTCCTGTAGCGCACGTGGCCCTACCATACAGGGCTGCCTGCACCAGGTTCCTGAGGGCAGAGTGGGTTTTTGTTTGGTTCACTGCTCCATTCCCAGAGCCTCGCACAGTGCCTGGCACACAGTAGGCATTCAATAAATATTTGTTGAGTGATTGTTTGAATGCCCGGATTAATTTCCCTTCCGGCACTCTCCCCCCAGTTTGTGACAGGGACTCTGTTTTACACCTCCTACCTTGGACACTCTCTGGAAACATCTGCAGATTCATCTGCAGGATTCCTGCTGCTGTGGGCTGTGCATTCCACAAAACTCATGACAAAGTCAGCTGACCCCCAAGGCATGACCCTGTGGACCCCAAGGGAGTACTGTCCTGCTCCAAGCAGCCCTTGTCCCCGGGCAAGTCCCTTACCTCACCTCCATAATGGGATGAGCATCCCCAGATGGCTAAGGTCCTTTCTGGCTCTGACCTCAAAGTTCCCCCTCATCCCCAGGCCTTGTGTCCTGCATCCACCTCCCTCCCCATGCCAGGTGAGGCAGAGACGTGGTTGTTGTACAGGCAGGCCCTCGTAGCAGGGCCCTGGGGGTGTGGTTGATTGGCTGCAGAAGTTTCGGGGCCCCATTGATGAGGGTGTGCATTTGGTTTCAGGGAAAGAAAGTCTCAACCCTGCTGTCTTTTATAAGGGCATCAGGGAATGCAAAGGAACTGGATTTGGGCAGAGGAGCAGCCCATTGGGTCCCTGAAGAATGGTCATTTTCACAGGATGGGGGGACCTGCCGGCTTAGAAGCAGACAGTGGTAAGGACCAGGTAGACAGAACGCGTGAAGAGTGCACCAAGGGCTTGCTCTTCCAGCTGGCTGCTAGTTAACCACCACTGAGGCTCTGGCCGCACCCAGGCCCAAGGAACCTGCCAGGGCCAGGCCACCACCTGTTTTTCACAGGCCTCTCCCATGTCACGACTGTCCACTGAGCACCCACTTCTGCCCACCCACCTGGGCAAGAGTGTGTCAGTGACAGACCTAGAAGACAGGATTGTCAGGAAGAATGTAAGAGGCCCAGCCCAGGCTGCCCCAGGAAGTCCTTGACCTCATGCATGACTCTCCAGACGCCTTTGGACAAAAACTGCCTGGGCATCTAGGAGACTTTGCAGAGAGGTGACAGTCAGCAAGCCTGACCTCAGCATTTTATGATGTGACCTAGACAACTTAAGTTTCTCAGCCTCCGTCTTTGTGTGGAATCATAACCTGCTTGTTGGGATGCTTACAACAGGAATCACATGTGCAGCACCTTATGCTGTGCCTAACTCCCAGCTTCAGCCAAGGAATTGAGCTTTCCTCCCTTGGCAGGGCAGCCTGGCCCAGCCTGTGCCACTACTGTGGCTCCACAGGGACCGAGGCTGAGGCCCGAAAACCTGGGTGAGAATGGCTTTGGCTAGCTGTGCCGCACCACTCCCAGCTTCCCACAGTCGATTGCTCAAAAACCTGTGCTCAACAAAGAAAGTAAACAAGCCCGTGAGTGCTTCGGTGTGGAAATGCAGCACACACAAGGAAAAAATTAGGAGCAGAACAGTTTAGAAATGTCATCTAGCCCAGCAACCCCACAGTGGCTCCAGAATCAAAACAGTCTGCAAACAAGGACACATTCAGCTCCCATCTCTGCTTTCTCCCCATAAGCAGGCCCTGCCCTGGTCCCTGTGATGATTCTCTTGGCACTGCTCGTCGGCTGCCCAACCCTGGGGGGGTTGGGGGGGGCTGCCCAGCTCTGCGTGAGACCAGACAGCTGAAATTGTTAGAAATAGTGGTGCTTTTTCCAGCCTCCCCTCCTACATACACGCATACACATGTCCCACCTGAATCTCAGCACTGGAAGAATTCCCATAGTCCTAAGCAGGATGAGCCCGCTCCCGTCCAAATGGAAAAGGATTGCCAGGCAAGGTCCCTGGTACCCAGGTTTATTTTACATTCTCTTCCAGAGGGTACTTGGGAGCTGGGGAGGCAGGAGGGCAGCACACATTAGTCTCCCTGGAAAACTTTTGGGATAGGCCAGTCCTCTGAGGCCCTGCCCTGCCTGGATCACATGTGTAGCACCTTATGTTCGGCATAACTCCCAGCTATGGCCAAGGAATGGAGCTTTCCGCACAGCCCAGGCCCAGGGCTTGGCAACCTTTGGGAAGAGGAAGCCTTCAGGCAAGGCCTCTTGCCAGGCCTCGAATGCTAAGGAGATGCCGTGTCCATCACCATCACTCCCAGGCCCAGCTGGAAGCCGGAAGGCAGAGGGGAGGCAGGCAAGCTGGAGGGAAAGGGGAGGAATCCCCTCCAGGCAGAGGCGGCCTTTGGTCTCAGTGAGGTTAGGAAGCTGGTCCTTGTTAGAGGAACCCCACGGGGGTGAAGCTGGGAGCCAGTCCCTGTTAGAGGGAACGCCATAGCGGGGTGGGGGTGGGGACTCAGGGTCTGGTCTCAATAAGGCCCGGAAACAGTCTCCACTTCAAAGCAGACCTCTGTATTTGGGGAGTGGGGAAGGGGAGGAAATAAAGGGCTGCTGGAGGAATGCTTGTGAATTGTGGGTAGAAAGCAGTCCAGGGGGCTTCGAAGGGGTTCCACGGAAAGGTTGCTGGGGTTTTCTGCGGATGCCAGCAGCTCAGGTCCTGGAAGGAGGATGTGGTGCAGGGGGTCCTCTCTCCCTAAGTGCCACTGCTGCCCACGCCATCCTGGCTGGGCTCTGAGTTGCCACGGAGACCACTCACACTGGGGCTACATAATTTCCAGGGAATGTCCCAAATTTCTGGGTCCTCCGGGAGACACCTGAAAGAGGAAAGACAAAAAGCATTTCCCACACTTTTTGATGGGCATGAGGGGGTGAGGGCCCTGCCCCCTGCTGGCACTGCCCAGGATTGCAGGTGGCGGTCCTGTCCCTGGGAAGGATGATTTGCTTTCCTCATTCCTGCCCCCTAGTGGCAGAAGCGACACTTCCTAAATTCAGTAATGTACCGCTCTTAAGCACTCAACACCGGCGTAAAATCTTGCACTTTGAGTAACTCAACCCTTCCTTGGGAGAACAGGAAGCAGGAGGATGAATCATGGGAACCCAAACGAGGAGGAACCTCACTGGTTGGACCTTTATTTTAGAGATGGGACAGGTAAGGCCTACGAGAAGGCAGAATGAATTCCCCAAAAGTACTTGGCTGCTTAGGGGTAGAGGCTAAAATCCAGGCCTCTGGTCTGCTATAACCCCAAAGAACTCTTTCTCCTGGAGTGGTGGAGAGGAGATGCTAGAAGATAAAGAAATATAAAATGAAATGAAAGTCTTGGGTCTTCCCTTTCCAGTAGGCTGGTATCCTGACTTCCTATGAGCAACTAGGCCCTGCCCGCAGACCCGGCTGATACTGTTCCCCTGCCTGGAGCGCCTCCCTTTTCCTCTCCGCCACTCCAAATCCTTCCCCTGCCCTTCAGGGCCCAGCTCCCCCCGTTCCTCCAGGAGGCCTGCCCTGCCTGCATTGTCCAAAATGATCGACACTGACCACATGGTGCCTCTGAGCACTTGAAATGTGCTCATAAGCCTGAGAAACTGAACTTTCTGCACCTTTCCTCTAAAAGCACTTGTGGCTTATACCACAAGAGTGGTGCTTTTTCTTCTTGTCTACATAAATTTGCAACACCTTATTATTAGGTTGTAAAAAAAAATTCAAAGCAGAAGTGTACAGAGTGAAATCAGAATTTGACCCGCCCGCCAGCCCACTGCTCTGAGGTAAGACTGTTAGAACAGGTTAGTATTCCTAATCACGGGTGCAGCCGAAGCTTCGTCAGCAGCGAGGTGCTGAGATTCAGACGAGAAAGGGGCTACCCCGCCCAAGCACCCCTCCCACCCTCAGGCCCTGCCTCTCGCTGCTCACCACTGAGGAGGCCGCTCCTCTGGAGCCGAGGCTCGGCAGGGCCTGCCCCCTCTGGGAAAACAGGCCATGAGAAGTCTACTGGGCTGGTCACCTAGAAACAGGCCAAGGCCAGCCTGGGGCTTCCTGGTTTAGCCTTCGCCTAAGCTGCCCTTAGGTCAGCCCTGAGGTCTACTCCTTCCTCTTGGTGGGGGGCAGAAGGGAGCTAGCTGCTAGCTGGGGGTGGGGGATTCACAGACGTGAGACTTGGTCCTTCCCATCAGGAGCTTAGTGTCCTCGCCCCTCCCAGACTGCTCCAGAGACAGAGCAGTGTCGTGGAAGGGAGCAGGGGCCGGGGGGTCAGGAACCCTGTGGCCCTGAGTCCCAGCTGACTTCATCAATGACGCTGGGCTGGCTGCGTCCCCTCAGGCCTCCCCGCCCCCCAAGGCATGAAGGCAAACAACAGAGGTGCTGGCTTTGGAGACGCATCCAGTGCCAGGCCCTCCCGGCAGCCAGGCTTCAAGTAGGTGGAGGGTGATTAGGCCATAATCCTTGCTGAGGCAGTACTGAAAGGCAGCTGCAACCCCCTCAAATCCCCCAAAGACCCTGAGGTACCCCGCTCTAGCCTAGCCCCCAGCCCATCCTCCAGGGACCCTGAGATACCCACTTCCAGGCTGCTCCACCACTAGGCCCACATACCCACAAACCAGCCATCATCACACTGCTGCATGACGTCCACCCGATCCCCCTCCCGCAGCTCCAGCTCGTCCTCATTCTGGGGCCTGTACTGGTACATCGCCCGGTACCTGTGGGAGACATCGTCCTGGTAACCATGGAAGCCTTTTCCCTTCCCCAAACCAGCCCCCAGAGACTCTCCACCCAAGTGTGGACGCATCCTCTGAATGTCCTGTGCATCACTCCCCAGGCCGGCTCTCAGCTCCGCGAGCCTGTCCTAGCAGCTCCCACACATCCTGCACACAGGCATGGACCTCAGGGCTGGAAGCCCAGTGAGGAAGCTGAGGTAAAGGGGCTGAGTACAGGAGGCCTGCTTTAAGGTACAGCTGCTGGGAGGATGAGGTCAGGACACCCCAGACAAGTGCATCCCCCACCAACTCAACCATAAGCCCTGCAAGGACTACCACCACCCAGTAGGAGTTGCCCGAATCCATCCTGGAGTAGGGGTGGGCTCTGGGGGCTAGTGTGTTCATGCCGGCCAGGCAGGCCCCCACCTGTGAGCAAGCACCCCCAGACGGTACTCACGGGGTCCAGTGTATCTGTGTGATGTTGGGGGAGGAACTCCCCAGGTCCAGGGGATGGCTGGAGCCTTCAGGATGGGACAGGGCTGAGCCAGGCGTGCTGAGCTTCTGGGGGTCCACAGAAGGAAAGGCAGGCACACCCAGGCATGAGAAGTGAGGCTGGCATCCCTGCTTCCATAGCAGCAGTTCCCATGCTGCCTCAGTGCGTCCACTGAACCCCCATGTCACAGGAGATCTGTGACCGGTCCCTTCCCTGGTGCTGGAGGTTGAGTCCCAGGTAGGGTAGGTAGCTGGTTTCTGCATGCCAGCAGGACAGAGGTGGAATGGGAGGAGCCCCTGCACTTGCTCGTAGGGTGTGCTAACAGACGGATGAATGCAGGGGCGAGCACGGTGCTTGCGGGCCACATCGGCACCAGGGCCAATGACTATCTTTTACCCTCAGCTACTATGAACTTTAGTTCAAATCCACCCAACTATCCTCTGAAGTGGAAATTCTTATCCGCGTTCTATGGTCAGAAAACCCAACTCCGGAAGGGTAAGCCATCCGCCTGGGTTATACGGCAGGTGATGGCACACCCCAACTCCCAGCACCACCTGTCCCAGAGGCTGATACAGGCAAAGTAGAAGAGTGGAGTTTGGAGGGTCAGGAGGCCCAGGCTGGCTTTGGGGTTTCCGGCTAGAGCCTCTGGCTGTCCCACACCTCCCTACGCTACAACTCAACGGTCAGAATGAACTCGCAGGCTCTAAGGTCCATAGGCCAGGTGTGCCCGCAGTGCAAGGCTCTGCCCGCTCACCCCGCTAGTCTGTCTAGGGCAGACTGGGAAGGATTCCTAAGTGTGGACCAGACACAGGAATGGAGGTTGTGGTGTGGGGAGCAGGGGTCAGCTCTCCTGTCTGAGGCATGTCATCTTACCTGGGTCTGGGTGGGAAAGGAGAAGCCAGTGCGGCGGGGGGAGGTCCGGCCCCCCAGGTCGGTGGATTCAGCTGGGCTGCGTGGCGTTAATGGGGAGCTGGGGTGATGGGCCAGGTGGGTGGTAGTCGGGTGGGGGGACGCGGGAATCTGGGGACCGTCGTCGCAGACCCGGAGTCGGGGCTCACGGCACACCTGCACATAGCTGGCAGGGAAGATGCCCTGGCGCCCTGTGCCTGAAATGCGCCCCTCATACCAGTTCTCATTCACCTTGCGGATCAGGCAGATGCGCTCCCCCTGGTCGAGAGAAAGGAGTCAGTATCTGCAGGGCCCTGCTGAGCACTAGGCACCCAAGGGTGCCTACATTGGGCTGTCTCATTGAAACCTAACACCTGGAATGAGGGATCATGGCAGGTGAGCCGCTAGGTGGCGGTCACAGTGACCTAGCCAGCCGGAGTCAGGAGCTATGCCAGGCCGCCTGAGGGAATGAGCAGAAGTCTAAGCTTTAATTTCCCACAGCCAGAGGCACTGGGTTTGTTTGGTTCAGGCCCCACCTCTTTGGAAGCTGACCCCACCCCCCTGCTCTCCAAGATCCTGGCGGAGCCGGTGTAATGACACATGTTCAAACTGGGCTCCGCCAACTCCAAGCGGTGTGGGCTTGGGCAAGTCACTCTGCCTCCCTGAGCCCTGGCTTCCTCACAATGTTAAGTGGGGATAACACTGCCGCTGTGGGGGCAAAGGAGACCAAGGGGAGTTGGGCAAGAAGTTCCAGACAGGCCTCAGCCACCGCTGCCAAGACTGGGTCCTATCCCTGCCTCCACACTGGGCGTCCTGTCACAGCTGCACCAAAAAAAACAAACTCCCTGAGGGCAGCTCGCGTGTCCTCAAGCCCACATGCTGACTGACCGCAGGGGGGAACCCTCCGGGGAGAGGGTCTCCAGCCCTCTCCTTCCCCACCACCTTTCTCCATCTAGCCACTTCCTTCCCCCTCTCTCCCTGGGAGCCCTCTTCCAGGGGACCATCACATGGCCTCTGCCCCAAAAATCAACCAAAGAGAGACCAGTTTTCTGCTTCCCAGGACAACATTTTTAAAGCTTTCTTGATCACAATCTATGGTAAGAAATGTTTTAACAACAACCCAGCACACACACACACACACACAATAAATCTGCCTAAAAGTTTGATTAAATACCCTTGCTACATGCAAGGCATTCTAATACTTCCATTTTATTCTTTTTAAAATGTTCATTGTAATCCTCACAGCCTACCAACCTGCAATTGAAAAAACTTAGCTACTCTAAAGGTTTCAAACTTCTAGAAATGGGCTGAGTTAAGGGTAACATATCCAAAGAGATTGGCAAAAAAATTTGAAATACTGAATAAAGATAAGTACACCCGACTCTTCAACCAAAATGTTTTAATGCACGAATTTACCTCTGTCTTCACACACACGCACCACCCTCCTCACTTCCTGCCTGGCCTGGCCGCACCTTGCGGAAGGACAGCTCCACTTCCAGATCCCCCTTGAAGTTGTACTGGGCCAAGGCTTCTCCATATTCCACCACCTGGTAGGTTGGGGACTTGATGGGCTTGGGGATCTCACCCACAGGCAGCACCTGAGGAAGACAGGATCATGAGAAAGATTCCGCCTGGACAGCAACTGGGTACAGTGAGAGAGTTAAAATTGGCACACTGAAGAAAACAAGGAGTTTCAAGGATCAGGGAACACCTGGTAACTTGTTCTAAAAGTGATCTAATATTTGACTCTGGCTGAGAACCCACTGTCCCTCTTCCTCCTCCCCCTTCTAGTTCACCAGATACCCAGAATGCCCATACTCCCTTTCCTTCACCCTACTGATAAAAAACAAGCTAATAAACTACTTCATACTAAGATGTAAATGACTAATGACATGGAATACTATACACACTTTGTGGAATTTCTGAATCAGAGAAATTGTTCTAAGGGTAAAGGAGGCCTAGTGATGCCTATTAAACCAAGAATCTGAATTAAACAACAACCCAACCCATGGGTCTAAGAGGGAAGTTACAAAGGAAATAAGAGAATTGTTCAAGTTGCATGAAAGTAACAAAATATCAAAATGTGTAAGATGTAGTTAAAGCAGTGCACATAGGTAAGTTTATAGCATTAAATGCTTACATTAGGGAAAAGGGTTTCAAATCAATATTCTAAAATACCACCCCAAGAAACTAGAGAAAGAAAAGCAAACTGAACCTAATGTGAAGCAAGAGGAAGGAAATAATAAAGAGGCAGAAATCAATGAAAATGAAAACAAAACAGAGAAAAATCAGTGAAATCAAGTTGGTTCTTTGAAAAGATAGATGAAATTAACAAATGTCTAGTCATAATAAGAGAAGACACAATTTATCAGTATCAGGAGTGAAAGAACATCACTACAGATCCTACTAACATTAAAGGATAATACGAAAATATTATAAACAATTTTATGCCAATAAATTAGATAATCTGAAATTCCTTAAAAGACAGCTATAGTCCTATTATCTGTCAAATCCAGAACCTGTCTCTGGATTCAGATTCTGGACCTTTTACTTAACAACTTGTCTGTGAGTTTTAGCAGATGAATCTGTAAAATGGGAATAATCTACCACTTCCCAGGGTAATGCAAGGAACAAGGGAGGTGATGCACACGAAGATGATGAAGCACATTGTGATTTATAAACTGTCACGTACTTCCCACTCTTGCCGGCTGCGTTTAGGCTTCTTCTCAAAGACAGCAGGAGAGAAATGGATTCTGAGTGGTGGGAGTCGGGGACACTGACAGGGCACAGGGGCCACCTTGTTGTTTCTCGCCCCTGGACTGGGCCACCTTCAGACCGCATTTAAGAAACATTTCCTGCATACAGGCAAAGCACTCACTGGGCCAGGCCGTCTGGGACCAGGGCATGAATGAGGCTGAGACTTGGCCCTGAGTTCACAGCCTTACATCTCAGGACACCTGCATGAGCAGCCAGCTCGAGAGAGGCGCCCTGAATGGATAAAGGGGTCTGCACTCTAAGCCTCTGCAATCATCCATTCCAGCCAGGCTGCTGCTTGCTGTCCTGCTCACCTCCACGTAATTAGCAGGGAAGATGCCCAGCCGACCATGGTGCTCCCCTTCCAGCCAGTTCTTGTCCACCTCCTTGTGGATGTAGACAATGTCACCCTTCTTCAGAGTCAGCTCCCTGCAGGCCAGGGCCAGGACAGGTGGCAAGCTCAGGTCCTACCAATCCTCCTTCCCTTCAGAACCTGTCCAGCGCAACCAGAGCCCGCTCCACCCTCTCGCTGTCCTCACCTCCCTCCCCCAGGGCACAGACACTGTCCCAGAGGAGGGGAGGAGAGAGAAGGGCCCTTACTTGGGGGACTGAGCCTGGAAGTCAAACTTGAGTCGGGCGGCCTTCTTCTGGGCAGGGGGAGAGGACAGAGGGATCACCTCAGTCAAGCAGGTGGCAGGTCTGGAACAGCAGTCACCAGGCCCAACCCTCGGCCCCCCTTGCACCCTGACCCTAGTGGTCCCCCCCCTTACCTTTTTCTCCTCCTTCCTGGCTGGGCTGCCCCCTCGTTCACAGGCACTAGAGTCTGTGGAGAAGCACTGCCTCAGCTTGGGAAGGCCGTGTCTGGGGGCTGGGTTGGGATGGGGTGATGTCCCCTCCCCCCAGGACAGGCCCCAGGGTAAGCACGGGGTGCTATGACGTTCCTGCCACCCCAGGGCACCAGCATATCTGATGTGTGGTGTGGGTATGGTGAAATAAACAGCAGGTTCTGATTCTTACCTCGGCCTGAGGAGGGGTAGACAAAGTCCCTACGACCTAGGAAGGGGCTTCCCCCATCCGCCATTCTGCGGGGGCTCAGGCACCGGGAGAAACCCTGGTAAAGTGCATTCGGGGAGCTGGAGCTCCAGGCGGAGGCAGGGCTGTGCAGGGACACAAAGTCAGCCACCTGTCTGGGGCTTCGCACTCTACCTGGCTCACCCTGCCCACCCAAATGCCCCCTATCTCCCACTGCCTCCTCCCGAGGCAGCTCCCAGGTCCGGGGCTCCCAGCAGGAGGTCCTCCTTCCCGAGCAGTCGCGGCCGGGAAAGGGTGCGGCCCAGGCCGGGGAAGGGCGCGCGCGCGTGGGAAGCGCCAGGAGCCCCGCCGCGGCGGCCGCCTCCGGCCAGGCAGGCTCCTCGGGGGGCGGGCGGGGGCCGGGCCAGAAGGCGGCCGCCGGCGGCTCCGGGCCCTAGTCGTGCGCCCACCGCGAGTCCGGCTCATCCTCGCACCGCCCCCGCCCCGCGCCACGTCCCCGCCGGCGCGCTCCCCCCGCCCAGCCGCCCGCCCGGGGCCCCGCCGCTTACCGGACGGGAGGCCGCGGCTCCCGGAACGGACGGGGCGCCTGGGAGACCTGTGCGGGGAGACAAGGCGCGGTCAGGGTCTGGGCCGCCGGATCCCGGCGGCAGCCGGGACGCAGCCTCCGGAAAAGTTTGCGGCCCGGCGGGGAAGGAGGGACGCAGCGCAGGCGGGGACCGGGAGCAGCCGGGGAGGAGCCGAGGGGCGGAGCGACAGGGGAGGCCGGCCGGGACAGCCGCGCCGGGCTGGGTCCCCTTGGGCGGGGTCCAGGGGCTGGGGTGAGGCGGGGAGGAGAGCCCTCGGCACCCGGACGTCAGGCTGACGTGGAGTCGGCCTGGGAGGGTTCTTGGGAGTCACTTGGAAAGTTCAAGCCCTGCATTTTATAGAGGAGAGAGCAGGCGGGGATGAAGTCTGCCCAAGGTCGCGCCCAGGGCTGAAGGCGACTCCTCTGGTCGGCCTGTCCCTCCCAGACAAGCCCAGCTGCTGCGAGCTCCGGGTTCCAGGGTCCCCAAAGATGGGTCGGGAAGGCCAGTACCTTGGACGTCGGCTGCCCGGTCTCAATTGCCCGCAGGTCCTTGTCCAGCTCCGCGCTCAGCTCGGCCAGCTCTCTCTCCAGAAGGACCTGGGTGCCGGTTATGGGGAGAGACTTGGGCGGTGGGGGTGGGGCAGTGGGAGCGCTGGCCAAAGGTCAGATGTGAGCAGCTCAGCGGGCAGGAGGACAAGCTCAGGGTACAGGGCCAGGACAGGCTCCCTGCCTGGGTGCCTGTGGGGAGGTGTGTCTCAGGGACACACACACACACACACACACACACACACACACACACACACACCACCCCGCCCCCCTCCAGCCTTTGCTTCTGCATCTCCCCAGGCCTGAGCCAGCACCCCTCTGTCTGCCCGGCCAAGCCCTCCCAACTAGAGCCTAGGTCCATCTCCAAAAATCCTTGCTGACACTTCAAGTTCACTCTTGCAATTCCCTTCTCTGCTCCTGTTTTGGTCAACACACATTTTTTTCAACACATGCTTGAGTGCCTACTGTATGCCAGGCACTGTCCCAGGTGCTGGGGATACAGAGGTAAACTGTATAGGACTGGAGAAGAGCAGAGCTTGGGGTCTGTGGCCTTTGTCCACGGTCACTGGGGCAGACACCACCCAGAACGGCCCTTATTTGTCCCCTAACATTGTGTCTCTGCTCCCCCACCCCAGCTACCCTGCAGCACTCACCTCAATGGGCTGGGAGGGCTTCTCAACGGGGTCATCCACCAGAGGTTTCTTAGGCTAAGGGCAGGAAGAGGGAGTCAGAGGGGTGAGTCTGCTTCCCAAAGCACACTAGCTGACAGGTGCATCCACTCCCACAGGACTAGGCCCACACTCGCCTTCTGCCCAGATTCTAGTTCTTGCAAAAACTGATTCCAAGAATCTTCTGTCCAGACACTGTCTGCTTTCTCTTGGCGTCTGGGCACCTATGTGGAAGGGGTGGGCATGAGCTTGAGCAGAGGGGTATGGGGATACTGGCCAGGCGTAAACAACAGTCTTTCAGGCCACTGCCACACCCCACTGGCTGCTGGTTCCCTCCTGAGGACTGGGACTCTCCTGGCTGTCCAGGGCCACCCCAAGCTGAAAGGCACCTGGCCACGGAGAACAGCATGGCCCCTGTGGGGAGCGGGCGGTGCAGGCTACCTGATTTGGGGTCTGGAGCAGGGAGGAGGGTGCTCCAGGATTACAGTTGAAGGTGCTTCTAGGAAACTCCTGAGAGAGGCCCCAGCTCCTCCTAAAGAAAGGGAGGAATGCTCTTCAGGTTCCTTTTAGAGAAACCGAGGCATAAGTGAGCACACAGCCCTGGTAGAGGGAGCTGCACTTACCTCCCCACCAACTTGGAGCTGCAGGAGCATTGTTAGATAGTGGAAAATCAGGAGCTCCAAGTTCAAATCCTAACTCTACCACTTAGCTGTGTGACCCTCTGGCAAGCTACTAGACTCCAAGAGCTTCAGGTACCGTAAGGACAACTTCCACCTTGTAAGGTTGTGGCAAACCTTAGGTAGGGGAACATATGGGGGAACTTTAGCGGGGAGAAGGCCTGGCATAGGCAAGTGCTCCAGGAGTGGCCAGCCCCTTTCCTGCTGGCGTTGGTGAAATAACCTGCATTTGTGTTCAGTGTGGCCCCAGGACCACAGCGGTTTGTGCAGCTTCACTGAAGCTAGCCTTCCCAACTGCCATGGCCTGAGGGGTCTTGCACACATGCCCAAGGGTACAGGGCTACAGCCTAGTCCCAGGAAAACCTGGGGCAGGGCAGAGAGCCTGCAGCCCTGACACAGGAGCCCTGGGCAGGTTATTTCTGCTACCCGGGCCTCAGCTCCCTGAGTGCACTAGATTTAGTGAAATCACCCATAAGACCCTCCAGCCACCAAGGCACTTCCATGTCACATTTGCTTTAGTTCTCCGGCACGGCTCCCTGCTTGGCTACTTAAATGTTCCAATGTCTGTTGGGTTTGAATGTCTCCACCAAGTGTAACCACTGTACCAACTGCTGTACGGCCACCATATCAGAAGATGGAACGTCTGACCGGAGGGCCAGGATTTGTTGGCTGTAATTATGACCGTTTTCTACTTTAGAAATAATATTAGTAATAATAGTAATACTGAGAACAGAATATGTTGTTCCTAATTTAAGGAAGCTCTAGTCTGTATATTAATAATGTCCGTGGAGACATGTGCCTTATCCTCAGAGTCATTCTGTGATTCCCCACTTGACAGGGAGACTGAGGCTTAGACTGATTAAGCTGCCAAGGTCACACAGCTAATGCAGCATACCAGCTTGAATCCAGAACTCTGAGTCCAAATCTTGAGCTCTTAGCCTCTATCTTATCGATGATGCCTAGAGCCACAGACCAGCTATGGCTATACTAGTGAGGTTAGCATATTCCTCCCATAAAGAAACAAGAAACTCATTAATTTTACTTTAAGAGCAAAGCTGCTGATTCCCGAGGTTGGTTTGAGCCCCTCCAGGGCCCTTGCAGTCCGGGCTGGGCCTGTGTGGTTTGCACAGAGAAAAGCAATTACATCCTTCACCTACCAGGAGGGGTTCCTCTCTCAGCAGCATCTGGGAGGAAACTTGGGGTCCTCTACACCCTTTGTTTCCTCCCAGGCTTCAGAGGCACTGCGACAGGTCCACGCCTAGCCGTGGGCCACCCCACTCTCCACCCCATATGACTTGTGGGCCTTCGGGGTGATGAGTTCCTGCTGCCAATCACAAGAGCTTCACAGGCATTCCTGACCAGGAATGGGTGCAAAGTGCCCCCCACCCGCGCTGCCATGCCTCTTTGGCCCTGGCAAGGAGAGGAGTACCTGAAGTGGTGGGGAGCCAGACCCAGGCCTGCCTGCCCCGAGGTTTCGCCGGCTGTGGCCACCAGGGGGTGCTAGTCCCAGCAAGGAAGCCAACCCCCCTCAGCAGCCCTCAGGCCCTTCCCACGAGGGCTCACCCGCTCCGAGAGGAGGCTTGGGCTGGCCTGAAGGCAGCACGTATTTGCTGGGGCCCTGGGTGGCTGGAGTCTGCAGAGGCGGCACAGAAAGAAGCCACTGAGAGTGGGAGACGACAGGCAGGGGCAAGGGAGGCGAGGGCTGGGGCCGAGGGCACCTGCTTGTTCACTGATAACCAGTTGTGGCACCCATGCCTGCCACGCTCCTGGGACGTTTGTGGGAACAGGGATGGGGCTCTGGACCACTCAGCGTTGGCTTTGCACCAAAGGCTTTACACTCTTTACTAAATCCTCAAAACAACTCTGGGGAAAGTGGTGTCCCCATTTTACAGATGAGGACAAAGGGACCCAGAGGAATCACAGCCCGGGCTAGGCATTTGCTGTACAGTGGAGCTGAGGCTCTTAATTGACCTCCCAGGGGATTTGGAGCTCACTGAAAATGGGCTCTACAAATTAAGTTGAACCAAGCCAACTGGGGAGCTCCAAAGCCAGGCAGGGCGGCAGCAAGGGGCAAATGCAAGCACTGAGCCAGGGCAGGCCACCTGTACCCCTCACCTTTGGGTGCTTCCTTAAAGGTCCAGTCCAGCTGTAGATCTGTGGGAGCAGAAAGGACCAGGTCAGGGACAAGGCTGTCCCCTGAGGCTGTCTCCGCGGTTCCCAGCCTCCCCCCTGCCCAGGGCAGGCTGAGGGGCCTCAGGAACGTCCTGAGGGAGGGAAGGAATTAGGAGGACAGTTCTCTGGAGGGCTTGGAGTGCCTCTGGCAGACTCGGGGCCAGAGCAAGCCAAGCAGGCAGTGGGTTTGCTCAAACCCTCCGGCTCTTCCCTCCCTGTGTTTCCCCACACACCCTCCCTGACCCTCGTAAACCTGCCCTCACTGCATCAGGTGGGGCAAATTTCACCTCCTCGTCTCCCTCTTTCCCTTTCTGCACCCTCTTCTAAGTGCCTGTCCTTCCCCTTGGCCCAGACCCTCTCTTCATGGTGCTCATGCCTTCCAGGGGCCTCCTAGGAAAAGCTACTGACCAGCCAACCCACTCCATCCCCTTGGCATGCAGGCATCTATCTTAAATGCAAACCAAACACCTCTCCGCAGACCCCACACCTCCCTGCAGCTCCTGGATTTCTCTGCTTGCCTTCACAGCAAACAGTACCTATAACTGATGCGCTGCCTCCAGTCCCCCGGTCGTCAAGCAGGCTTTCAGCACGCTTGCCCCAGCACTCCTGGCAAGGACCCCAGGGACCTTCCCATCACCAAACCACATGGCCAGTGTACTTGACCCAGAAGCGGCATTTGTCACCATGGATAGCTGCCTCCCTTTGAAGTGACTTTTTCACTTGGCTTCAGGGAGACCACTCTGGTTTTCCTCCCACTTCCCCAGCTGAACCTTCTCAGTCTGCTTGGCTGGTTCCTGCTCATCTCCTGAATCTCTAAACATTCAAGCATCACAAGGCTCAGTATCGGGCCTCTGTCTCTCCATCTCCCTCAGTGATCTTGCCTAGTCATCTGGCTTACAAAAAATACCATCTGTTCCAGGGATTCAGAACCTTGGCTTCACATTAGAATTACTTGGGGAGCTTTAAGTCAAAACCTCTGAGTCCCAGGTATTTCCATCTGTAGCTTAGGCCTCACCCCTTGAACTACAGGCCTGTATACTAACTGCGTTCTAGACATCTCCACTCAGATGTACCTACTGTATGGAAAACCGAATGCTTCCTAGGCCTGCCCCTCCACAGTCTTTGCTGTATCTATACATGGCAATTGCATCCTTCAACTTGCTTAGGTTCGAAGTTATCCTTGACTCTTCTCTTCCATGTCTCCAGAGTCCCTCCAGGCCTGCTGCTACTACTCTGGCCTGAGACACTGTTGTCTCCAACCTGGATTAAAGCCAGGCCTGCTAACTGGCCCTCTGTGCACACCCCCAGTACATCTCTTCCCAGCCTGGCAGCCAGAGTGAGTCTTTTCAGCCAGCCCTCATCAGAGTGTGTCACTCTTGTGCTCAGGACCTCCTGGTGGCTCCCTGGCTCTTGAAGAGTAAAAGCTAACGTCCTCATGCTGGCTCCACAGGCCCTTGGTGACCCAATCCCATCACTCTGCGATGCCATCTCTCACGACATGCCCTCTCACTCCATCCAGACTATCCTTGCTGCTCCGAACCAGCCTGGCTGCTCCTGCCTCTGAGTCTCTGGGCACCCCTGCCTTCAAGGCCCCTGCCCTTCACCCCTCCAGCCCTCTGCTCTGAAGCCTGTCTCACCCTGAGCACTCCCTGGCCTTTTTCTCATGCCCTTACTGCCATCGCCATATTAAACACTTATCTGTTTAGATGGTCTACCTCTCTCTTAGCTCCACTACCCGGGGACGTTCTTTTTTGTTCCATTTCATGTCAGTACCTAGAATAGAGCTCAGCACACAGTAAGTGCTCAGTAGACAGTCAAGGGACTGACTGAACAAATGAGGACCTCCTGGCTTCCCAATACCCTCAGAGGCCACCAGGAACAGTGTTTGGTCATTGTGCCCCCAAGTACAAAGGGGATTGGAGATTCCTTCCTTTGGCCCTTTTTGGGGTCCACTCACCACAGAGCCTGGGCTTGGTGGAGAAGATGTCCTGGAGGAGATAAGTTCCTTTTTCTGCCCCTCCCTCCCCAAGCCCCAGGCCAGAGCCCACTCAGGCAAAGAGAGGGCCCTGGAAGAGTGTCAGATTCACCTGGCATTTTCCGGTGAATCTGCTGGAACATTCTCCGGTACCAGTCCCTGGGGCTGTCAACGCTCTGGGATCAGAAAAGGCAAAGTCAGGCCACCCTCCCAGTGTCGAGTCACAGAAATTTTTCATCACTGAGTCCTTTCTTTGGCCACCCTTGAAGCCCCATTGGGTGGGCTATTGTTATATGAATGAGGTGCATGGAAGGGTCTCTATCAGTGATGGTCATCAGCTGTGAGATTTGGGTGGTTTATGTTTTTATCGCTCTGCTTTTCTATATTTCCGGTGTTTCTACAAAGAACGTGTGTTTCTGTGTAATGAAAAATAAATGCGATAATACAGGGATCAAATAGTATTTCACATTCCTGTCTCCCCTGAGACTCAAAATGGCCCCTGGAGGCAGAAAGGAGATGTTACAAACTTGTTTCAGATGAGGAGATGGAGAACTAGAGGCAGGTGATGGCTCAAGACAGGCACCAGGAGGAAGAAGGGCAGGCCCCTCAGAGCCCGGACCCCTGGTCCTTCCGTGCCTACCAAGGCATGAGGCCTTCTCACTCAAGAGTCTAGCTCCCTCATTCAGCAATCATTTCATGAGTGCCGTGCCAGGCCCTGGAGCTGCCAAATACGAGGGGCTCCCTGCCAGGATCAGCCCTTCCAGCAGTAGCTCTCCACCCTGAGGAACCTGGGGGACATTCTGGATCCCCGCGTCTGGCCACAAACCACTTGTGCAACTCAGACACACAGAGCGCCCGTGATGCTCTGAGGTCACGAGCCCCCAAACCCACCACAGTGGAGCCCCTGCTTTAGTCTGGAATGGTTTGGGTACAGCCTTTGTCACCCCCACTTGAATTCACAGAAGTGGAGCTCAACATGGGCCCCATCTGTCAAGTTGCCCCCAACCCTGGACTCACTGATCGGGGAGCAATAGGCATGCCGCTCTCATCCACGGGCCCGATTCCCTCATACTTGACCCAGCGCTTGTCCCGACGTTTACTGTCCTTGGTCCACGTGGCTGACCAGTTCTGGGGATGCTGGGAAGCAGGGGCCTTCTGGCTCGCAGAGGGCTGGCTCCCAGGGCCCGGCCAAGTCTGATACCAAGCAAGGTCTGCAGGCCGTGTGCAGGAAAGCATTAGCAGAGAGGGCTGGGGCCCCACCTGAACTGGCTCTGAGCACTGATCCCTGTGGATTCAAACCTTTCAACATTTCCTTGTTTGTTTGAGTTGATGATAGACTCTACAAACCTCCCCATTCCTAGTAGGACCACAGGCCTCTCTGATTGTTTACTTTCTGGTTAAAGTAAATGAAAATGGATTTTGTCTTGAGAAATCCATACCCTCACCCACCCTACTCTGCTTTCCTGGGGCTGTCCTAAAAGTTTTTAGAATGAGGGCTGGGAATCTCTTTACCTGCAGAGAATGTTGGGGACATCCCAGTTGGGGAGGCCGCAAGGTGTAGCAGAAAGGACACTGGGCTTGGAGGAGGCAGACATGAATTCAGATCCTGGCTCTGCCACCCACTGGCTGTGTGACCTTGGACACAGCAAGCATCCTCTCTAGTGCCTCAGTTTCCCTTTCTGTACAATGAGTGTGATTGTGACAAAGATTCAGGGAGGTCTGGTATGTGCGACATGCCCAGCACAACACCCAACACACAGACAGAAGGCTCTGGACAAGGGACAGAAACTCATCCACCAGACACAGCTGCTTGTCCTCAACTTCCCCAGAACCTTCAGCCCCCAGGTGGCCAGGGTAGCAGCATAGGGCCTTCGGGGCTGGACAATGGTTTGAACCTCAGTTCAGCATCTGTGACTGAATGCCCTGAGACTTAGGTTCCATGCTGGGAAGATACTGATAATCACACCCTACCTTGCTAGGCTATCGAGGGATTAAATGAGATAAGGCTTTTAATGTGTCTTTATAGTGTCCACCATACTCTAAGTTTCAACAATTATTTGTTAAGTGACTAAATGATTAGACACAGTGCCTGCCTCAAGGGAATCCTCAATAAAGGATGCCACCCTCCTCAGGAGAGGGCCCTCAGGGTGTGCCTGCACCCAGGGGGTCCCAGGATCTCCCAGACCCCTTGGGCCAAGCTGGGGTGACTCAGAGCTGCCCAGGAATTGACAGGCTCTCAGAGCTGGCCCCCCAAACTGCTGCCGGGCCACTGGACACAGATGGGACAGGGCCTTCAGGCCTGTTGTGGTGTTCAGCCCCCGCACCTTCTACAGCCAATACACACAGCATTTCTCCACCTTTCCATCCCCAATCCAAGCTATTCCCTGGCACCCAAGGCTGTATCCCCTGCACACTTCCTTCCCCTGGCACTGGAGGAGGAAAGGGGAAGGGATGTGTCAGCCTGCTCTCTCCCAGCACATTTTTGCTCTCCCTGCCAGCAGGCTCACACAGGGAGGGGCAGGTAGCTGAACTCAGAAGCCTGGGCCTTTGGGGTACCCCATCCCCCTCCTGCACCTCCTGTTCTGCACAAGGTGGTGCCAGATGGTTACGGCCCAGGGGTGCTGACCCCCCAACCCTGACAAGGGGCTCCTGGAGCAGGTTTTCCTGAGCAGACCCACCTGGGTGCTGAGAAGCAGCTGTCCTCTGTGAGAACCACCCATTGCACACCGTCCTGGGAGCAGGGTCATGGAACTGGAAATTAAGGGTGTTGGAGCTCCCATTCCGGATCACAGGCACCTGTGGGGAGGGCCAGGAGCAGCAGCTCAGGCCCGAAGGTTCTGCAGAAGGGCGGAAGGCAGGGGTCCCAGGCACAGCCCTACCCCGTGGTGAGGGCTGGAGGGCCAGCCGGACTTTTGCACACAGCCAGTGAGGCTCTTGAGAGCTGCCTTTCCCCCCTTCCGTCCATTCCTTTAATCCTCCTGCCCTCCCCCCCGCCACCCCTGCACCCTTCCTGGAGGCCTCAGCCATGGGCCCACAGTAATGCTCTCCTCACTTTCTCACTCACCCGTGTCCCCCGGGACGAGGACCCCACATGGGCCCGCAGGTGACTGGGGATGAAGTCATCCAGGCTGAGCCCAGTGGGGAGGCTGCAGGGTGGGGCCTGCATGCCTGGGTCAAGGTCGGAGGACTCCGGGTGTGCCAATCGTTCCTCTGCGTGTCCTCTGTGGGGAAGGCAGGAGGAAGGGAAAGCCCTGCTGGGCCCAGGCTGACTGCCCTCTGGGCCTAACCTCCAGGAGAGAGGAGGGGGTTAGGCCAGCTGGGTGGGAGCTCAAGGACCCAGGAAACAGGCCACTGTGGGCATCTGCCTACAGGCTGCCCGTGCCGGCTCCCAGAGGCACAATGGGCCACTTGTTAGGCCCTGGGCAGGAGCTTCGGGTGGGAGTGGGGGAAGGGGAGGCCAGGGCAAGGAGGCGGGGAGGCTGCCCAGGAACCTGCTGGACAAAGCCTGGGGCATGCAGGCCTGCTGGCCAGCCCCTCTGGGGTTCTTGCTGACCAGTGTAGCCCACTCCCCCAGAGGGAAGGCAGAGGGAACTGGGGCAGCTGGCAGAGGAGGGCCTGGGCACTCAGGGCTTTGATTAAGTTCCCCCTGCTTCCCCCAGGCCCTGTGTGAGTGGCTGCTTACCAGCGGGCACAAGAGGTCACTCAAGCCAGGGGAGAAGCCCGGGATAACAGCAAGGCCACCACCCACTGCCCAAAGGGCCAAGGTCCCGAGGAGGAGGAGAACGTGGGGACACTTCCAGTTAGCAGGAACCACTCCTGAGCTCAAAGGGGTACCAGCTCCCTTTGGCCTCCTTCCCTCAGGCTGAAGCCTCCGAGGGCTCACGTGCCAGTGTGGGCTGGGATGGAGAGTGAAACAGGCTAAGGGCAAAGTTGGCCTTGCTCACAGAAGGGAGGTGCTGAGTGTTCCTCACTCGCTCCCCCAGTCCCCCAGCCCCCCACTTTATCCTATACTTCCAGGCAGTTGTATAAACAGAGCACCATGTCTGGACTGGCCAGCTGGGTTCTCTGCACCTGCAAAGGTTAGGTCAGGGGAAGGGGGCTCCATCCCTGAGACGGAGGCAGCCTGGCTGTCTAGCAGGCTTTTCTACCCGGAAAGCCGTGGAGCGGAGCCTTTCCCCCCTCACCTGCACAGGTGGACTGGGCCAGAAGCTGAGCCCACCACCGCCACCTCCCCGGGCTGGACCAATTCAGGGGTTTTTGCTCACGTACGCTGTGTGTGCCCGTGGGTTCCAGGGGCCCATGTGAAGACCTCAAGGGCCTTGCGAGGTGCTGTATGTGTGTGGTGCAATGTAACTGCAGTGCTGTGGATGTGACTGTGGCGGCCACCCTGGGGGGTCATGGGAGCGGTATGGAAGTTGTGGGTACAGAGGGGTGTCAGCTGAAGAGTAGGTAAGGAGTGTGCAGTCGGGGGGTCACATGAACAGCACATAAGCTTTGGAGACCAGAAGGGATGAAGGTACAATAGGGGCCGTGATTAGTCCTGCACCCAGCTCCAACTCAGGCCACAGGGGCTGGAGGGCACAGCAAGGCTGGGGCAGCTCCCTGTCTCTGATTTAAACGGGATTCCTTCTGACATGTGAAAGACCTTTTGGGGACACAGCTTTTCTGTGCTGTGGGGGGAGTGGAGGTCTGAGGCTAGAGGAGGGGCAGCTCACCAGCTGGATCCAATTAGGACTCCTAACAAAAGCAAAACTTGCAGGCACACCCCAGTTCCTGCTGCTCTCCCTCCCCTTGGAGGAGAAATTGAGGCAGGGGAGGCCTGGGGAATCCGTGTTAGCAGTGCCCCCGCCCCTTCCCGGCAGCTGCTTGAGGCCAAGTTGCTCAGTCAGCATCAGCAGTCCCACATGTCATCTGACCCGGGCTCTGTCCCACCCTGCTGTGCTTGGGGAGAACTGCCCTCTCCGAGGATGGGGAGGGCAGGAGGCCGCCCCACAACACCCACTTCCCAGGGGTTGCTGATCCTTGTGGCCCAGTATGCCCTCCCCGGCACTGTTCCCTGTGGCGTATCCCCAGGGACATACAGCAGTAGGTGGGAAAGGTGGGCTGCGTTTCCCAGCTGGCGCTGTGCCTGGGGACACTGACTTCTCATAGCAAGAAAGAGGCCCCAGCATTGGTCCTGGATTGGGCAAGGAGAGAGGGTGCCAGGAAATCTCAGGGGTTCTCCCAGAACTCAGGCAGCCCTTCACCCTGGCAGCCAGCTCCAAATGGCTGGAAGAGGTGAAGCAGCTGCTGTGGTCCGCGGACTCCCTCCGCCTCCAAGTCCCGTCCTGACCTTGGGGGCTTGGCCCTAGGTGCTTTCCCAGGTATTTACCAGCTACAGGTCTACGTGGACAAGGGCAGGTTTTCTCAAATTTCTCTTTTTTTGGATTGAGGGGTGTGGAATTCTCACCTTTTTCCATCCCAGAGTTTGGGACGAGGACCCCAGAGGGAGGGCTCTCAGCCCTTCCCTCGGGTCGGGCGCGGGTCCCTCCCACATTGCGCCCGCCTCCTCTCCTTCCCGGCACCTACCTTCCCCAGCGAGCAGGTGGCGGGGGCTGCGCACGCCCGGGGGGGCAGAAGCATCGCTGCCCGGCTCCCGCCTGGCGCGGCGGCGGCGGCGGGCCCTCGGGGAGGGAGGGCAGGGAGACGTCAGGGCTGTGCTGTCCGTCCTCGTGACCTGGTCGGAACGGGCTCCGCGAGGCTGGCCGCCCGAGGAGGAAGAGGGGGATCGACTGGCCGAGGGCCTGCGCTGGGAGGAAGGCGCGAGAGGCGTGCGCGCGGCCGGCGGAGCTGCTCTCCGTCCAATCTGGACTGTGGGCGGCGCGGGTGGGGTGCAGGGGCGGGGGCTCGGCCGGCCGGGGGCGTGCGAGGGCCCTCCGTCGGGCCGCGCCTCGGGGACGCCGTGGCCCCTGCGGAGTGGGTCGGGCCGGTCGCGCGGCGGCGCCGGGAGGGGCCGCCAAGGGTCCCCGGGGAGCCCGCTCTGGTTCCCAGCTGTCTTCCCCGGCCCCCACCGCTGGGCTGGCGTCGGGGCGGGGGCGGGGGCGCCAGCGAGCGCCACTCAGAGTTTCCAGGGACGTTTCCAGCGTGTGGGAAGGGGAGCCGCTGCACCGCGGAGCCAGGACAGAGGGCAGGAATGATTAAAGAGACCGGGTCGAGCCAGCAACTGATACGGAGCCGGCAGCCTGGGAGACAGGACCGAGATGCAGACAGGCTGGGCCGAGATAAGGGCGCTGCACAGGCCTCTAGAGCGGCCTAGCGGACCGAATCGAGGGCCCGCCGCCTTTCTCCCCACTTGGGAAGAGTTTGTGCCTGCATAAGCGCACGTCCCTGCGTGTGCGAACAGACACGCGCGCGTGCATTGCCACTCGGCCGGATGCTCACACACGTGCAAGCCCCGCGGAGGGCAGCCCCGGGAGGAAATCGGCCTAAGGGAGCGGCCCTCTGGGCGTGCCGCGCCCCCAAGAGGATGAGGGCGGGATCCCTTTGGCGGGAATGGGGTTACCAGGGTCTCGGTGTTCCCACAACCGTATTTGTTTTGATCTTGCTTTTCCGCTCTTCCCGCTGCTCTGACACCAGTCCCAAGAGCCCGCGCCCACTGGCTTCCGATTCCTCTGGCCACCCCGTCTCCCCTTTTTCCCCCAAGCCTCTGGGTCCACCCAGAGCCTGGTATAGAAAGTGAGGGCGCGGAATGAATGTTCACTGCTAATGGATAGGCGCAGGAGTACTTCCAAGCCCTTGGCTTGGCTCAGGGAGGCTCCAAGCCCCAAAGCAACCACATAGCTAATAGTTATTGGGCAATTTCAGATCTATTTTGGGAGTGATCAGTTACACACTATGCAAATACGAAAACATTTATAAAATACCTACTGGGTGTAAGATCCGTGCCTGAAACCACCATGCACTTTAGACTGCTTTCCAAGTTCATCATTCAACTCAAAAGTTGAGAAGGAATAGAGAAAAGATGAAACAAAGCTGTTTTTTCTTAATTCCTACCATCATTGATACTATTAGCTTTCCCTCTGCCCAGTTCAAAGAGATATTCCAGTTGTGAACCAGTGTGAAATATTATCACATGTGACAAGGAAGGAGACACAAGGAATGCTGGCTAGCTTCCAGGAGCTTGGGGGCTACAGGGCTGCAGGGTGGAAACAGGCTAGGTGCATTAGCAGAAGTGGGACTATTGGGTACATACTTGGAAGCAGACCCAAGGTTTCCAAAGAAGAGCTCTTAAATGATTATCGGGTTCAAAGTCTGCCAACTGGGGGCATCTTTGTAGAGGCAATGATTGCACTGAGCAGGGAGCTGAACTTGATTACCTTTAAGGCCCCTTGCAAGAATCTCTGATTCTCCAGGGAAACTGAAAGGACAGGGATGTGATGGGTAGCCCATGCCCACTCAAGACAGCGGCAGAAAGGAGTGTAGGAGCTCTGGGACTTCTTGAGCACAGGCAGCAGTGCATCGGCCCTCCCCTAAAGCTTGGATACTTATGTACCCACCCCCTACGCACCATCCTCTTCCCTCCCTCAGAGACAAACTATGTGCCCATTTACCTCATCACCAGTTTTTTTCCCCACCTGTCTGGATCCTTGTGACTAGGAAGGGGTACATCTCTTTCATGTTTGTCCTTGTTCTCCAAAGATGGTGAAGCTGAAGCTCTTCCAACTCCAGGAATCCTGGCCATACCCTCTTTCACCAGCAGCAAGCTTCTCTTATTCTCTAGGGCTCTGACCTGGACTCCAAGATAAATATTTAATGTAGAGGGTGCACCTGAGTTCACAAAGGTCCCAGCTTCCTGTTTCTCACAAAGGCAGGTGGCAGCCATGGCAAGGAGCTGGGGACTGGCTACCCATTTCATATCTATGGGAATAGGGAGTCCAGTAAACAGCTTGTAGGAGGAGGCGGGGTAGGCCTGCTGGAGACCTGAACCTTTCTCCTGAGCTGCTTTGACTTCTGCCTGTGTACGCAGGCCCAGACTCTGCTGGGCTTACCACCTCTTCTAGGTTTTGCCCTAGCACCCGTGGAAATCACTCTCCTTTCCAGGATCTTAGGCTCTGTACTTGGACCGAGGAGGAACTATAGCATTCCTCCACATGTGTCCATCCAGAGTCATAGCAGAGAGGATGGGAGGCTGGGGAGCATAAAGCATTACTAACCTTGACCAACTCCTCCTTTTCCACCTTTATTTGGGGAAAAGAATCCTTCCTTTTAGAAAAATGAGAGATGACGTCAGGGAGAAAGTAGCAGAGGCCAGAGATTGAAGCAAGAACCAGGTGTCTGATTTCTCAACTCCTCCCTCCAGCCTTAGCTCTAACTGTGGTTGGCCCAACACGCAGACAGCTGTCGTGGCTTAGGGAGAGGCTGAGGATAGAGAAGCCTGTCTATCCTATGTGACCTGGCTGTTGTCAACTACAGAGCAGATTCCTTTCATCCCAATGCACTATTTCCTCCTTATCACCTAACAGGGACATTCTCCTTGTGACTTCCTCATCTCTGGCATTGCTTTTTGTCAGGGGGCTGCTTCTGCCTTCTCGGAGCCACCTGAACCAAAGTAAACATGTTACGTAACTGCTCTGGTTTTCCCAGCTATCTGATCTGGTCGGCAGTGTGCCCCAGCCCCACTCGCTCCTTGAAGCTGCACCTTTTGTTCGTGGATCATCTCCCAATGGCACCTGTGTCAAAGAAGCCTGTCCGCACCCAAACTCTAAGGGATGACTAGCCAACAGACTACCAACACATGTGGCTCCGCACACAGGAGAAGAAGGTGGCTGTTTATACAGGGATTTGGGCCCCAAAAACCAACTTCTCTCAATAGAGGGAGGCTGAATGGAAAGAGCACTTAAGTAGTTTTTTACTGTAAGTGAGTAGGGTGAGCAGAGAATTCTCAAGTTTTGTCTCTCAAGTGGGAAAAGGGAAGCAAGGGATCCAGGAAGGCGCACACCTGAACTCTCACTTCTTGAGGAGAGTCTTTAGTGTTGGGAGTCTGGTATTCAAGTGTCACACTCAGATCACCCTAAGCAGCCAGCCGTGTGCGGCAGTCCCCCACATTAGACAAAGGAAGAACGCCTGCCCTTCCTTGTGCTCTCGAAAGAGTCATTTGACTTTCCAGGGGAACTGAGCAAGCAGGGTGAGTGGAGGAGTAAAGAACACTGTCCTTTTCAAGGAGTTTGGACTCTAGAGGGGACGGCCACAGTGACCCAATACTGAGGACTGAAACCAAGCCACATCAGACCACCAGTACAAATCTGGACTATTTCATCCCCTGGAATCCAACCTTCTCCTCCCCCTCTCCTGATTCCAGCTCCTGCCTCTCCTTGTTCTACTGATGGCCCTCATCTATGCCAAACATTCATGAGAACAGGACCAACGGAAGAGGAACACAGATTACCCCCTGCGGGGCTTGGAAGACCCTCCTGAGCTGACAACAGCATGACCGATCCTCTAGAATCCAAGTCTTTTGGTATAAAACACTGTAAAGTAAGGGATTTTCTCTGTGAATTAAAAATACCCAATACAAGTCAAGTATGGTCAGTGTCAGGGCCTGGCAGCCAGGTTAAGTGGATCCCTGTGGAACAGAGAATGAGGCTCGCAGGCCTCCCTCGCACAGATGTTTCCATAGCACACACGATATAACAGGCATCTGTTCTGGGTTTGCAGAATCAAGCGGGAAAAGGGAAGCAAGCAATCGCATCCAAACCCCAAAGTTGTGTGAGAACTCAGCCTTTTGTCCAATTATCTAGTCCATCTTCACGGAAGCCTTTACGCTTACATCACATCAACTGTTCTCTCTCCCTCCTTTTATAGATGAGCAAACAAGCACAGTGCACAGATGCGGTGTCTCTGAGAATAACTGAACTGGATGAACCTCTTTTAGTTCTAAGGGAAGAAAGAGTGAGCAAGTGGCTGTCAGCTCTTTAGAAAGCTGATTTTGTAAGGGAAGGATAAATAAGCGATGACCTCAGAAGGAAAACCCAGCCAAGTTAACTCAGCCACAAAGAAGGGCAAAAAGCAGGAGCTGGAAAACTAGGTCCACAACAACCTTTTTGCTCGGCACAGGTAAACTGAGATAAGGAAGATAAGGGGGCTGATTTGTTGGCCAGTGGCCACCGCAAGGTAGTGCTTTGGCCTCCAGACAAAGAACAACCTTGTCTTCCCACCTCCTTGAATCCTGAGGAATCTTCTCCTGAACTGCAGCAACATTAAGACTGCCTGATTTACCATTAGGTTATTAATCTGTTGTATCAAAATTAAACAGACTTTCCAAGACCTGAAGGTTGTGATAAAAAAACAAAAAAGACCATGCAATTACATCCAGCAGGCAAGAAAGGGGGGATTTTATCTAGATGTAGTGTGAGGTAAATACGAATTTATAGTTGAGGTCTTAATTTCTAGGCTTTAAACATTTTTTTTACACAACTCTGGAAATAAGGGCAAATGTTATCTCATGGTACTGAAGGTTTAGCTGAGGTACAAGGACACTATTAGGCTAACAAAGATCCCAAAATGCATACTCAGCTTATTTAAAATTAGGAATCTGGGCTCATTTTCCAGCCCATAAACTGCACTGTGGCCCCTGCTGTGGCTGCACTGCCAGTAAGAAGTACATCCTGACAGGTCAGGGACTCAGACTTCCTCTGTCTACTGCCATAGCTGATAGGATTCCCTCACTGATAAAGTTTCCTCTCCGAGGGCCCTGGGCACTCTCCCCATCCCCATCCCCCACTTGCCCAAAGGTTATTTTTCCTTGTGAATCCACAGCACCTCGTGACATTTTTACTTTTCAGAGGAATCAAAAGACTGGTCTGACTCTTCTTGGTAGTGTCTACTTCACCGTTCAACTTCTCTGGCTCTTTGGCCTTTTCCCAAGATGGAATTCATCCATGTCTATTATTAGGATCATATGCAGAGTTATTAAATTACTATAATAAAAATTATTTTTATCTTTAGTTAAGAGTGTATGTTTTCTGGGATGTCTTTCTTTTCTTCAAGCAGAGGCCTCTGCCAGACAAGCCACAGAGGAGCTAGGCCTTGGGCATGAGTTAGTGGTGGGCAGGATGCCAGGAGGAAGGCCAGGGCAAGGTAGCAGATTCCAAGTGGAGAAAAAGAAACCCCACTGTGGCCACCAAAACCAGTTTAAATAAAGGGCTGAACAGTGAAGGAAAGAGGTCTTTTTGCTTGTGATGGAATTCCTTTATCAGGGACTAGACCAGACATCAAACGTCAGGCTTTCCCTTGACTTCTGGAATCATTAAATGAGTAAGAGCCAAACATGAGGGCCTTTATCAGGAAATAAAGAATAAAGACACAGAAGCCGATAAAGTTATCATTTAATTTTAAGAGTGTTCTCTTCTTTTTTTTAAAAGATCACTTCCAATTTACAGTAAGAAATGTTTTAACAAATTAATTTGTTCACAAAAAACTTATTAAATGATTTCTGCTAATAAGTCACATTTCCACCATTTTCTTTAATGTAACTGAAAACAAGAAAAAGAAAAAGTACATAATCTCTAAGCACAAGCAAGTACCCATTCTTCAGAAAAGCCTTTTAAAACAGTTATAGCACCAGCTAGTCTCTTATGTCTGATTACCTCATTCAGGAAGCAAAACCAAGATTTTTCCTTGGAAAATGCCTGCTAACCTATCTACTAGGAAAAATAGCTATTGGTCACAGGGCACTGAGAAAGGAAAAACAAGGTGTTCCTGATGGTTATTCTCAAAAGGGTCGTTGACAGACAAAAGAAACTCATCTCTGTTGCTGCAGATCAGAATCTGTGGTAGGCCTTCTCCTATTACAGGCACTTCACTTCGATGTGCGAAATAAAAAGTTACCGGAAGACGGCTATGTCATGGGGTGAAGGGAATCTGGGCAAGAACTTACAGGAAGGCAGTGTGCGTGGCCCTACTTTAGAGCTGCTCACAGGGATGGTCCACATCCACGTCCTTGTTTCTTGATCTTAAGCCACAGAGACTTGCCATGAGGGTGTAGAGAAGATGCATAACCCTGTTTCAGGCAAAGGTGTTATTTAGCGAGTCCTTGCATGGTTACTGGGGCATGAGGCCAAGGCCTCCCAGGAGGGAATGTACTCTCCGGTATCATCTTTACCTTTGTGACTGCATAGATGAAGGCAGCTAACCCTGACCCCATTCATTTTGGCTGGCTAGACACAGGCAGCCAGCTCACAAGACTCAAAGTAACATAGGTTCCCTCTTTCACACGGTCATCGGCACAAAGCTGTTAGTGCAGTTCTCTGCCCCACTTAAAATAAGAGTAATATCCCTGTTTTTGACTACACAACTTTCTTCCCCTACACACATGCTCTTTCCAATGGCTTTCCTACGAGCATTTATCGCAGGGGTGCTGAAGAGATATTGCAGCAAAACAGTGCTTTTGGAACTGTCCTCCAGGTAATCCAGACGCTTCTCCAGTCATTGTTGGGGCTCCCTAGGCCGCCTTTCACTCCCTCTTACAGCAGATTTTAGAAAAGATGTGGACGGGTGCTAGATAAGGTGGTATCCATGGTTATAACCACAAATGACAGGAAACTGGAGCCTCTTCCCCACAAGTGGGGCTCTGGGTTCGCCCTTCCTCTGAAATCTTTTCTGCCTGCGTAGAGAAAGTTGAAAAATGCTTTGAGAAAACTCGGGTTCCACTGTTACTCTAACAACTGTATTAATATGGGGATTCTAGAATGATGTCTGAACAAATCTTTATGGGTTCAGAAATAATTTTCAATATAAAAACTAGAGAGTAGGCAGAGAAAGACAAGTACCAAATGATTTCACTCATTTGCGGAGTATAACAACAAAGCAAAACTAAAGGAACGAAACAGCAGCAGACTCACAGACTCCAAGAAGGGACTAGCAGTTATGAAAGGGAAGGGGGTGGGGGAGGTAGAAGGGGATTGAGGAGCATTATGATTGGCACACATGCTGTGGGGGGGATCATGGGGAAGACAGTGTAGCACTGAGAAGACAAGTAGTGACTCTGTGGCATCTTGCTCCACTGATGACAGTGACTGTGGTGGGGTGTGGGGGGAACTTGATAATATAGGTGAATGTAGTGACCATGATGTTGCTCATGTGAAACCTTCATAAGATTGTATATCAATGATACCTTACTAAAAAAAGAGAGAGAAACTTGATAATTAATACAGAGAAAAACTATGAATTAGCCAATCTGTGGCAAGCTCTTCCTAAACCATTTTAACAGACTGGCCACCCATATTGGTCAGAATGAATTTAATTCTCAAGAACTTGAGTTTTTTATTTGTAGATAAGGTACAGTAAAACATTCTGAAGATCAGCTATAATATTTACATAAAATAAGGAGGGAAGATTTCAGCCTTACACATTCCAAGAGGTTGGAGAGACCCTTGAGTAATGACCGAGCAGGAAGCCCACCTACAGCTCACATAAGCATGGTCTTTATTTTTCTCAGAGAGCAGCAGCCTCAACCTTTGGGTTTTTTAAATTATTCAGGAGAGGATCTGAGGGACAATGCCAAGGTTGAAAAGCCCCAAAGTTATCCAGTTGTAATAAATCCCACCCTTGCTCCTTAATTACATCATGTAATAATATTCTGATGACAAAACAAATGAGGGTTTTAGTTCCCTATTTTAAACAGTGTCAGGAAATCATATGTAGGATATTAGTTAAGACAGCAAATCTTCACTGTTGAGAGAAGCTTGCTTCATTGAACTGCAACCATTAGTGTAGGAATAGAAAAGGCATTGTAAATATAGATAAATGGATATGAAAAATACTAATATTCCTGGAGAGTCTGATTCTTCTATTGTTAGGCAAGGAGCCGCATCAAGCCCATCAGAGTGTGATAAGCAACCTTCACTTTGCTGGTCAATGTCTGGTCACAAAAGGCCGGTGGATCAGCAGTGTCTGTACCCAGAACCGAAGTGTCACCTTGATGTTTTAAAGAAAACAGACTGCTTTTGTTTTAGCATCCCATTAAACATACACATACATACACACACACACACGCCCTTGGCTTATTGGGTTTTTTTGGTCAAAATATTCAGAACACAGATTTTTAAAGGATGTATGTTTTGAACTTTTAATTTGCATTAAAAAAACAGTCATCTGATTAATTTGAAACTTCATAAGACATGGGTGTAAGCAAATTGGGAAAACTGGTCCTTGGGAATGTCATTTCTAAAATGGTATTTCAGAAAAGTTTACAGAAGAGCCCTCCAACATGTCTAGGGAACTGATCTAAGAAGTGATTTGGTTTTCTGCCCCTGGATGAGAGAAGCTGAAGAAAGTTAAGGGCCCCGTGGACCTTGAAGGAGAAGGGGAACAGTATTTTTAGTGTTTTTAGAACATGGAGGGGAAGATTTAATATAACAGAAGGGGCTTAAAATCAGCAATACTGCAGAGCTCTGACAGTGGTTAAAATATGTTTGAAATAATGGCCTTAGGTAAACCCGGGTGTTTTGCCTGAGAGTTTCAGCCCTGCACAAGTTCACTATAGAATCAGTGAGATGGAGGAATGACAATGGAATATTCTTGGGGTAAAAGGGTTTACCCTCAGCTTTATTCTCCTGGTGGTAGGTTAAGCCCTAGAATCAGGTCTGCAGGTCCGTAATCCACCTCCATCCGTTGCACTGGGCAAAGCGCTTTACAGTGACCCAGTCAATAATAGCTTATTGCCTCCCGGTATGGAAGCAGTAGCCTAGCAGTGGGCCAATTATATCATCAGGTAGTTTAGGGTAAGGGGAGGATTCTGGCCATAGGAACTTCCATTTTTCCCACAGCAGGGCAGGCAACCAGCTCTGAACAGCTACTCCTCAAATTAAAACATCAATTATGTTAAAACCCTCCAGTGAAGTCTAAAGTGAAGAATGAGTACTGTTATTACATTGTTTTCCTAAGGTTCATACCTTCTAAGCTGTGTTGAGTCACAGGTGCTAATGCACATGTAGGTCCCCTGACTGAGCGTCTCACTTGAAGATATCTTCTTAAAGATATATAGACACACATACCACACAATTTTATAAATTGTTGAAATACACACCCCAGATTTCTACAGAACATAAGAAATACCCTTACCTTTGGCATTCAATAGAATTTTCAAACCCAACTTTCTTCAAGAGCTATTGTTGCTCTATTTTAAACTTGCTCTGTGTTTTCTTGATTCATGTCTTCTTATTCTGGCTGACCTTTCAACAGCTCAAAAGGTACCTGTAAAGTACAGCCCTTTGCCATGCCTCTTTCAAGGACACTTGTTTTATTGTACTTCTTTTTGAGAAGATAATGAAGACATTCCTAAATAATCATCCTTTTTTACTAGTACAATATTATTTTTTGCTTATAAGGATTTATAATAACTATAATAACCACTTGCCGGCTGATTGAAGCCCTAAAAAATGGTTTCCATCTGTGCAGTGTATGTGCATAACAGCCCCAGTAGAAAGGAGAAGGGGAAAGGGACTCCCACCTACAAATCTGTCATGAGGACTGACCTTCATGTTAGGTAAGATTTCCCAAGCAGTGGCCCTTTCTGTACTGGGAATGGGGAGGGAGGAGTATGAGGACACCCAGGAGATGGATTCCCTCTTTGAGAATGCAGAAATGGTGATCAGTAAAGACAGCTACGCAAGTTTTTCTCCCTTCTTTCACAAGTTTTACTTGAACCTGGTAAGAGATCTTTTATCTCCCTCCCCAAGATCCTTCCTATCTTTTTTATTTACAGAGCAATCCTTGCCACCAGATTCCAATCCCCAAAATGCTTTTATCTGTCATAAACAAACTGGAAACTGTTCACAAAAGGTATAGAAAAATAGAGATAGATGGGCTAATTTCTCATTCTTTGAATGAAACTATGTTTTTCAAGAAAAAGGTTTCTGATGTCTTTGAAGCTCCCAACATAAGGTACTACTGTCTGAGAGATTTGCTTCAATACTGGACTCCTACACTTCAATGACATTAAGGAATTCCATAAATATGCCCTTTGGTATAGTGTTGCCTAGACAAGCACATTCTCTGCAAAGCTGACCAATGAGTATTATATGACATGGCCCCTGTCATCAGTCAAAACCACAACTGGGAGCCTAAGGATCCTCAAAATTTCCTCTTTGGTTGGTTGTGACCTGAAAACATAAGAGATTACTTAAACATTGTATCTGAACACTTGGTTTTGTATTCCAAAATATGCTGACAGAGCTTGACATACAGTTCGACCTAATGAGTGTTGGAAGATGGAGAAACATCTCAGTAACTGACACAGATGATACAAAATCCTTGTTTGTCCAATGCCCGTTAATACTTCCAACTCAGAAAGGGGTCATTCTCCCTTAGGCAGTTTCTGTTACCCTAGCTGGTTTCAAAAATGTTGTCCAGAAAAACAGAAGGAGGACAGGGAGAAGAGATGCTATGGCTGATACAGTAACATTAGAAGGGCATAAATTCTTACTATAGGGGGGATTTATAAAATATTTAGAAACGTAGTTCCCTTTGCAGTTGGTGTAAATCACCTGGGGTTCAAAAATGAAAACAAAAGGAGCTGGCAACAGTTACAAAACCCCCAAAGTTCTAAGGGAAGTTAAAACCAATCATGTCCATGGTTAGATGAACACATTTTGAGTAATTCTAAGAAAATCCCTCATTATTTTTTATTTCGTCTTACTAGAATATACATATTAAAAGGAACTGAGTCCAGAAGAACGTAAGTTATTAAGGAAAACATTTGCCTTAGCCCTTAAAATCACAGGGTTTGGTTATTTACTTAGAAGTTCTACTATAACCAAGTTTTCCTTAAGAAGAGAAGTTTTTGACACCGAAATCTAAGAGACCTTTAATGGCGCTCTGTAGAAAGGAAGGGAAAAGAAAAAACCCTCATGCATTTGAAAAGTTATTAGTCTTCAGAAATATATTACTTTCTAGAAACAAGACAAAAGGCTGGTTAGTGCGAGTCAGAAACCCAGCAGGGAGGTCTCCAAGGCCCTTTTATTAGGGGAAGGCCCCCTTTATCGCACAAGATTTCACATATGTATCAATCAGATCAGTCCCTAAAAATTAGGGAAAAACAAAGCAGATGTACTTTTTATATATATTAAACATAAATTAAAAGAATTTATAAAATGGTCACCTTTCTTAACAGAGTATATTATGAATGCACCTCCAAGTTTAAGTTGTTTAAGCTGTTTCTGTTTTGTTTTCCAATAATAAATAAATAAAATGTGTTCTTAAGTCTTGGATCCACCTGTGCCACAACTGGACTCTGAGTCACGACTGGCTTTTCTCCCCTTGTCACTCCTGTGTGCAGTGTGTGGCTGTACAGGGGTTACCAATTTCACTGGCCCATCAGGGTATTGGCTATCTTTTCGGGGTGGCATCCGCTCATTGATTCGGTCCAGACCTCGGGCTTCTTCAAAACTCCGGATCCTGTGCTGAAGTGAAAACCCTCTGATGGCTACAGAAAAACAGGAAAGGGTGGAGCTCAATTAGACAGCAAAGCAACAAGCTTAAAATTTCTTAGCATATAGCACCCCCCACCCAGAGAAAAACCACAGAAGGGTGGCTATGGAGCACATGTCTGGTGAAGGTAATAGGCAATATTTTATTTGAATTAGACTTGTCTGAAGCTACTGTTTCCTTAAAGGACCAAAGGGCAGCTGAAACTGTGAAAGTAACTTTGATAGCTCAACACAATTCATCTCAGCAGTATACCTGACAAAAAGATAACAAGCTCTTACTTAGCCCCCTTACATTTGAGAAAGAGTTTCCTAAAGGCCAGAAACGTGCTCACTGTGGGAGAAAAAAGGCAATACTAGAATAATAGAGCAAGCTGAACAGAATAGCTACTCTAGCACAAACATCACCTTGACCACAAAAAGTAACAAAAGAACTCATCTTTTTGTTTAAAAGGACAGCTTTTTATCTTGCACAACCAGGAGCTGAACATAAGTTAAAAGCCATCTAAAAACTAGCTTCTAGATATTTTCTTCCTGATTGAACTTTTGTATCATCCAGGAAAAAGCATTCCTATTTTGAACCACCTTACCCAACAAATTTATAATACAAGTTTATCAGTTTCAATGGCTTCACCCTCAGATTCACAGGAAATTTTTACTTAAAATATGTTTTCACAGAAACAAAGGTAATTTAGCTTGATCGCCTCAGAAATGAATCACACTGAGTCTTGTCTACTTTTGCTTCAGCTCTTGGTATCCTTTAGAATTATTAGGTAAAGAGGCTGGCCTGTTAGGACCTCTAGTAATCAAACGGATGTTTCTGATATACAGAAGAGCTATAGGACCTAACCACTTGATCCCTCATGACTAGTTACTTAAACTTCAGCCATGTATCAGAACTGATTGAGCCCAGAAAGGACTTCAGCTGCAGACTTTAGGGTCATTTAAATTAATACAAATACAAGATACAAAGGAAACACTTTGGGAGTATAACTAGAACTATCTATTCCTTTTCTCACTGTTACAGTTCTGGTGATGCAATAATAAAAGGTTTCAAATGTTGACAAAGCTTTTTAAAGCTAGTAGACAGACACATGATCACATCTATCATAGGAATATGGCCATACCTTCCCGGGCCTCTACCGCTTCTACTGTGGCTGTAAGAGGCAGGAGCAGTGGCATGCAAAAATGAAGACAGAAATAGAGTGAGTAAACCAACAGCATTGCTGCCAGCACAGACATCCCAGGCACCTGCCTATTTCCATCTGTAATAAAAGTCAACTAGTTAGAGAAGGGAGAGGATTATTGCAAAAAACTAAATTGGGTGGGAACATGAGTGGGGAGCATTTCTAATACTTTTAACGTTTCAATGTGGCATGGAAACTTTTTGCCTAACAGCATCTATAGTTAAGACAATGGTATCAGTCAAGCTGACTATAAGGAAGCAAGAGTTAAGAGTTATGGTGCTTTCTTCATTTTAAATAGCCAATTGCTAATTTATGTGTTGACATTTACATATCAAAATAACTGGTAGTCAATTTAACACTACAAAACTATTTTTTAGTTTGTAGCAGCTCAGATGGTATTAAATGAGCTGCTGCTGGGTCCTATTCAAAAAAGGTATTTAAAACTACTTTTTATTACTCTCAAACAACTTATGTGGGATCCAACTGTCCTTCTTAATTATTTAATGAAAAAGACTGGCCTTTGACTAACAGACAGGCAATTGTAAGGAGACAAAAATGGACTATACGTGAGGGGTTATTTCTTGCCCAGAAGTGGAGTACTAAGATAGTTAAGGCATAAAACTATTCAATTTGAGATACAAATTTATGTACCATCTGGGATTAGAGATATAGCAGAGGCTGACATTTCCAATTCATATGGCTTCCAGTCACTGTGTAAGAGAGGAGGCCAGTTGCTAAGAAGGCCTGTTCTTCATAGAGGGAAACAGAAGCAATTTAAAAATTAGTACCAAGAGTTAAACTTTCTTGCATCTTCTTTTTAATATGGTAAAAGCCCCAATACCCAGAAAGGTCACAGGTTATAGCAAGAAAGATCCTATTAGGAGAACCTTGTCAGTTCCTCTAGTACCATCTTTTTTAAAGAAGGCAGGGAAGAACAGTGAACAGAAAGAGTGTGCTGTTCCCGAGGCTTTATATATCAGTAAGAAAGGAGAAACTAGAAGATCTGAAAGTTCACTTCCTAATGCAACATGAAAAATGGAAACTTGGAATCAACCGATTAAGTGCTTGCATTTGTCAACCATATGCAGGCACATTATAAAGCCATGTCATACCCTCTCTAATCTCTCAAAACAGAACAAATAAATCTTCACAAGAAAACAATAGCGTCTTCAACCAGTACATCACTGATGTAACTGTTAGGAAGTGGGAGAAGAAAAGCATTGCCTGAAATTTTACAGAGTGTAGGTCTAACTAGAGTTTAAAAGCTATATGGTAAAGTGTGTACTAGTACTACATTGTTCTGGGTCTCCTTAGAGTTGCTTTTTGCATTGGGTAGTAAGATACCAGCCTGTACTGCAGGCCATTATAAGATTCAGTCATATAAAACTGAGAAGACTGTTTTTTCTTTATTACATATATACTTCTTTACTGATATATAATTCATATACCATAAAATTCACTTGTTTAAAGTGTACAGTTCAATGATTTAGTGTATTTAGAGTTGTGTGACCATCACCACAATCTACGGTTAGAACGTGTCATCACCTCATAAAGAAACCCATTTCCCTCCCTCATCCCTCAATCTTAACTCTGGAGTCAGCCACTAATCTACTTTCTGTCTCTATAGATTTGCTTGTTTTCTTTTCATATAAATGGAATCATACAGCATAAGATTTTAGTGACTGGCTTCCTTCACTTAGCATATTTTCAAGGTTTATTCATGCTGAAGCATTTATCAGTACTCCATTCCTTTTTATGACTGCATAGTACTCCATTGTGTGGATATAGCACATTTTATTTATGCACTCATCAGGTGATGGACATTTGGATTGTTTCCACTTACTGGCTGTTATAAAGAATGCTGCTATGAACACTGTGCACAAGTTTTTGTGGTGAAGATTTCATTACTTTGGGGTATATAACTAGGAGTGGAACTGCTGGTCATATGATTAACTGAATGTTTAATCATCTAAGGAACTGCCAGATTGGTTTTCAAAATGCTGTACCATTTTATATCCCCACAAGCAGTGTTATCAGCATCCTGATTTCTCCATATCTTCACCAATATTTGTTGTTATCTGTTTCTTCGATCATAGCCATCCTAGTGAGCATAAAGAGGTATTTCATTGTGGTTCTGGTCTGCATTTTTTAAATGTCTAATGATACTGAACATCTTTCCACATGCTTATTGACCATTTGTATGTCTTCTTTGGCAAAATGTCTATTCAAATTATTGCCTATTTTTAACAGAGCTGTCTTTTTATTATTCAGTTATAAGAGCTCTTTGTATTTTCTGGTATGAGTCCCTTATTAGATATGTAATTTGTAGATATTTTCACCCATCTTGTGCATTGTCTTTTAACTTTATTGATGGTTCCATTTGCAGCACAAAAGTTTTTAATTTTGATGTTGTCTAATTTATAACTGATCTGTTTTTTTTAACTCAGGGTCTTTGTAAATCTTTTTCAGTTCTTGGCTTTCTTCCTTATTTTCCTACTAGGAAGCATGGAAACAAATTTTGTGTTTTCCTCAGTGCTCCAATTTCCAAGTATACTTATTTTACTTCACTATGCTGTATGCATACTGAAATCCCTCTTGGAACAAGGTGAAGCATAAGTGAATGTATCCTATAAAGCCATACAGGATATTGGTGGTTAAAAGCTTTCCAAGTAAAGTTATATGCACAATAAAAGATATTTTTCAGCTAATATTCCAATTTGCCAATGAGCCTAACTGAGACTCTGATGGGAAAATGACAAACTCAGTTCCTGTCAATCAGTAAGAGAATAAAAACTCTAGGAAGCTGGCTCCAACTTTAGTTTTGTTCTTACACATTCCTAAAGATTTCTATCAATTTCAGAAGTATTAATAAACAATGTTATGTTTATTAAAACACTCATTCAAATTAGGAATGAAGAGAAACTGGATATATTTGGGGACTGAGAACAAAAGATAGACCAAGGATAAACAAACAAACCTCTAACACATCTGTAAAATTCTGTTACTTATCCAAGATTTGCAGATTTGCAGATCTGCTCTTTCAAGGTCTAGGAAAAACTGGTTCAGATTAACACAACAATTTTGTAGATCAGCAAATTTTCAAAACTTTTAAAGTAAGGATGTTATAGAACATCTCCTTTTTTTCTTTGCCCATGTTACTTCCTATTAACTCTTTAAATTTCCTTGTCAGAGTTGCCCTCAGAATACTTCACAAAGACTAGTTACCAAGCAAAGTAATGGTGGAAAAATATTTTGCTTACAAGAAACTGCAATTTGGGAGAAAAAATTCAATTTGAAATAGTTTACTGATCCTTGCCATGAAACTACAGAAATTAAGAAAATTAATTATATACTTCCAAGAAGAAAATGTTCATTCTTTCTTCTAAATAGCTGAACTCTAATGTTCTAGTATTCAGTTTGAAAGAGAGGGAGGCACTCAATCCTACAAAAAGGGAGGAGGGGAAAAAAGGGATTGGTCTTATTAATCAATAACAGTAAACTTTCCACAAAAAGCAAAGGATTCCTGTAAGTGGCACGATGACAAGGACAAAGAAAAACTTAACCACTTCAGTAAGACAAGGGGGCAAAACAGCAGTGAAACTCTAGTTTAAGTTGTTAACATTCCCACCTCCAGTATTCATGCCTAAGATTAGTCATCCAATGATATGCTCTCATGTGTCTTCCCCCTTGCTTGACCAGATCTGTGTTTATTCTGACAAACACTAATCTTTTCATTTCAGGCTTCCATAAAGCCCTTTCTTAGAAGTCAGTGCCCATACAATTTTTAGAACTGACACTCTGATTGCAGAGGTGACTGTGGCACTGGAATAGAATATGGTTTGCAGGCAGAGGCAAACTCCCTCTCTGATTGAGAAACTCTAACCAAAAGCAGCAGGTATAAAACATACACAAGTGAGGTCTATAATGTGCACAAATCTAAAGTGTGTAGCTCAATACATGTTTACATATGTATACATGTGTGTAACTACCAGCCAGATGGTGATACAGAACATCCTCATTACTCCAGAAGTCCCCTGTGCCCCTTCTGGGTCAGTATTCTCCCACTAGAGGAAGCACCATTCTGACTTGTACTACCATTGACTAGTCTGCCTGGTCTCGAATGTCATATAAATCAGTCTATGTTCTTGTGTGTCTTGTTTTTTTAGTTTACCATAGTGTTATGAGATTCAATCATGTTTTGGCATGTATTCATAATGTTATTTTAATTGCTATGCAGTATTCTACAGTATAAATATAACAATTTATTTATCTATTCTACTATTGATGGACATTTGGGTTGCTTCTCATTTTACACGATTATGAATAAAACTGAGGTGAACATTCTTATGCACACACACCCTTCGGTGGACATATGCACTAATTTCTCTTCAATAGATGCCAGGTGTGGAATTGCTGGGTTATAGGGTAGACATATATTTTGCTTTACTGCTCAATAGTTTTCCAAAGTAGCTGAACCAGTTTATAAGCCCACTAGCAATGTATCTAGTCCCAGTTCTCCACAAACTCACCAACACTTCATGCTGTCAGACTTTTGGCCATTCTAGTGAGTATATGGTGGTTTGTCACTGTGGTTTTAATATCCATTTAGCAGATAAGTAACTACATTAAGCACCTTTTTGTATGCTCCTTGGCCATTCTGACACCCTCTTTTGTGAAGTGCCTGTTAAAAAATCTTTTGGCCATTTATGAAAAATCGGTTGTGTTTTTCTTACTGGGTTGTAGTTCTTTATATATTTTGAATACAAGTTCTTTGTCAGACATATGTACTGCAAAAATATCTCAGTTAATGTTTTGCCTATTCCCTTTCTTAATCATGTATTTTTGTGAACAGAAATTCTTAATTTTAATGAAATTTTCTTTATTAATTTTTTTCTTCTAAATGATTACAAGTTCTAATTAGTATTTTTTTGTGTCCCACTGAAGACTCAGTTATCTACCCCAATGCCTACTTCCATACTTTCTTTTATGGTTTTACCTTTTACATTTAAGTTATAATTCTTTTTTGATTAATTTTTTTGTGTATGGAGAGAAGGGTCAAGAGTCATTGTTTTCCACAGATGGATATCCAATTGCTCCAGTACCATTTATTGAAAGAAGCTCCAATTTTTATTTTACACTGACTGCTAGGTAATGGGAGCATGCTTTCCATGAAAGAAGCATTCTCATACTCACCCGTCTCAATAGTCTGTTTTCCTCCTGAGAGGACCCCCAGAGGGAGGGTACCTGTAGGAGTCAGGCCCTTGAGAGTCAGCACACTCTCACTCTCTTCCCTGCAAAGGAAAGTCAAAGCCCTGGGTTAATTCCAGGGTGTCTACCACTCAGCAATGCAAAGATACTTGAAGGAGTTAAGAAAAGATACAGAGAGATGGCCAGGTTCTCCTCCTAACCTTTCCTTAACCCAAAGAGAGGGATGTTTCCTGTAAATATTCCAATTTTAAACAATCAGCCAGGTCTTGGTTTTCAACTAGAGGCACTTAATAGCCAGGTGCTGTTCTAAGGTTCCCCATATATTATCACATTTCATTTTCCTAATAACTGTGTAAGGCAAATCCTGTTATTATCCCTCTTTTACAGACAAGGAAAATGAGGCACAAGATCATACAGCTAAGAAAAGGTGGAGCCAAGATGTGAACACAGGCATCTGGCTCCAGAATACACATTAAGCCACTATATTTACTACATGTAAGCTTGCACCAAGTGAATGTTTGCCAGAACATTTCTAGTCACTTTAACATGTAGGTCTGATTCAACCTGCACTCAGCCTAAGGCCCTACACCTCTCATATCAAATTCCATCCTAAGAAAACTGTTCTGAAATCAACCCCTAACTTACTCTCAAAATGCTATGTAATGACAGACTTCTCCTTACCGCAGAATTGAAAAGACCCGTGCCATCTTCCCAATGGCTCTGATTTTATTCTTGATGATCTCCTTTCGAACTGTGGTGCCTCCTTAGAGAACACAAAGAATAAGTGAGTTAAAGGAATGTGTCACCAGGTAAGCTTTAAAAAATGCAGGATGGAGTATCTTTAAATTCAAGAAACTGTTGTTTAAAAAAAAAAGAAATCAAGGCCTAAGTTTGTTTAAGCAAACAAAAATCCCAGGAAGTTCTAAGGAGCAGGAGAAAAATAACCCGGAAGAGGGGAAAAAAAAAGATGAAGTAAAAAATGGAGGGGCCACAAAAAAGACAGACTGGGCAGATCTATGAGAGGTAGGAACTTACTTGTGGTTCTGAAATGCAGAACACAGTGAAGAATGCAATACACACATATAAACAAAGAGAGTCGCTACAGCAAAGATCCCTTTTGAGAATGCTGGGGGCCACCTTAGGATACAGGGTTTGGCCTGCCAAAGAGCAAGTGATGATCTGAGCAGTTGTCTTCTGCATGTCAATGCAACACACAGCTATCTCTCTGGAACTTAGTGAGGGCTGCTTTCATTCTATAATCCTCACTTAGTCACAAACTGGTGAGTCATTTCCTATCATACACAACTGTGCAGTGTAAATTATGATGATGGGTAAGGTATTTTGTAAGGCAACATCAAGAAGTCAACTCAAGACTCTGTGGCCTTTTTTCATCTAAGAGTCAGGATACAGCTCATACACGAGAAACCAAGGTCCAGACATGCACCAGGTGACTGCATTCAAAAGTCAGAACAAAAAACGTGGCCTCTCCTTCCTCACCCCACCCCTCAACCAGCTCTCAATATCCTGCAGGATCACATAGCAGGTCCAGAGAAAACATATACATTAAAACAGAAGGGGAGGGTGGAGAGCCTGTCTAAAATTATTCAACTAGAATTTAAAAAGTCTAATAATTAATAGAGTGTGGTGGGACAGACAGCGAGTATTAAGCTCTTAGCACATTTTAGTTGGATACCTTTCTGATAGCTTGAAATGTAGTGATCTTCAGGAAGAAGAGACACCAAGAAACAAGGAGATGAAGATAGAAATGTGGGAAGAGAAATTTAAGTTTACATGGAAGAGAGAAAAAAACCAAAGTGAAATGCAATGAGAGAAGCAAACATTATCTTTTATCAGCTCAGAAGAGACACCCTTGGTATTATGATAGAATATTAAGTTACAGATTTCTTATCAGTAGTTTTTCCATTTCTTAGAAGTTTATAGTTTTACATTAATCCACATCTATTATTATCCAGCATACTGAATCCCCACAGATCATGAAAATAAAATTAGACAAAGAAAGATATTATTTGTGAAACAAATGATGCTGAAAACAAGGAACAAAAACAAAGGACAGAACAGCTTACAAATCTCCTAACAGCACTGTTGTCGTTTAATGGACTCAGTATCTTCCTATATCTTTTTGGAGATTATAAAGTTTTTCCTTTTTTAAGTTATGTGTTTGCTTCAGACTCTCAAGCTCATTCACACTGCATTTTGCTGTTTCTGTTCTTGTCTCTCTTAGAGACTTCCCTGAGGTATCTGATGGTAATTGCTGATGTTTGCTCATGATTAAGAATGAGGAACCAAAAAGCTTTCAGAGTTGGGTGGACTGTTGATTTGTAGTTTATATAGTGATCAACGTGGGCTTTTGTTAGGGGATTCTCTGTATCAGTATTGACTTTGCATATGGCCACTTAATTCACCTGTTTTTGACAAGGTATTGATGCTTTGGTTTGTACTTTTCAGAGATCAGCCTACGTACTTGGAGAAGAGGCAGTTGTCTGGTGGCCATTAGGATTTTAACAGCTGTCCAACCAGCTTTCACCTAGTCTACTTGTTTTAACTCAGTGTCCTTCTCCTCCCTGCCCTCTAATCCAGTCCTCAGTTCTAGCAACTGGTGCTACCAATTCCTATGCCCATAAGGATTGTGTGCTAGCACTCAGCATTCCCCATTACTTAGTTGGGGGCTTTGGCTTCCGTGAAACAGCCAAGTGAGCAATATATATTCATTTGTTTTCCAGCTTCCCAAAAAATCCTACAAACACCTCTGCTTTTTTTAGGCTTATAACTTAAACCTTTTTTATTGTGAAGTATGATATACAGAAAAGTACACAAAAAATATAACTCCATGACTTATTAAAAAGCAAATAGCTATATAACCACCACACAGGTCAATAAATAGAACCTTGCCAGGACTCCCAGATGCGCCCCTGGTGCCCCTCCTAATAATTAGATTGCCTTTCTCCTCAAAGAAAATCATTCTCTTGACTTTTCTTAAAATCACTTTCTTGCTGTTTTTTAGAGTTTTACCATGTTAGCATGTATCCACAAGCACTACAGGTTTCATTACTTTACAACTTTATATACCTGGAACAATCAAATATGTATTTTTGTGGATAGCTTCTCTTGGTCAACATTATGTTTGTAATATTCATCCATGTTTTCCCTGTTGTAGTTCATTGTCATTACTGTATATAATTCCATTTTACAAATATGCCACCATTTATTTATCCCATTTTTTACCATCAGTGGCCATTTGGGCTGATTCCAATTCTTGGCTATTGTGAATTAGGCTGTTATGAATATACCTGTGCATTTCTCTTTGCTGCATATATTTGTTAAGTATATTCCTATAATGAGAATGCTGTTATAGGGTACACATATGTTCAACTTTGGATAACAGTTTGGCATTATCTACTTCAGTGTATGAGCATTCCTGTTGCTATATATCCTGGCCAACACTTGATGTTATTCATCTTTAATTTGAGCCAATCTGGTGGATGTGTAGAATCATCTACTGTAGCATTAATTTGCATTTCACAATTACTGAAGTGGTTGGACATCTTTTCATATTTTTACAGACCATATTGATATCCTTTTGTGGAGTACTTGTTCAATTCTCACCTAATCGATCTGTAGCTCTTTACATATTCTGCAAAGGAGCCCTTTGTTGGCTGTATTGCAAATATCCTCTCCCACTCTGTAGTTGTCTTTTCACACTCTTCATAGTTTTTTCATGAATACAAGTTCTTACTTTTAATGCCTGATTTATTAATAGTTTCCTACATGGTTAGTACTTTTTGGGTCATATTTAAGAAATTTTCCTCTACCCCAAGGTCATGGAGATGTTCTGTATTATTAATACTAGAAGCTTTACTGTTTTGCCTTTCATATTTGAAATCCATTTGGAATTTATTTTTGTGTTTGGAATATGATAGGGGTCAGGTTTAATTTTTTTCTCAAATAGGGATCCCCAAACCATTTATTAAAAATACCAACATTTTCCTCTGACTCTGCAGTGTCACCTCTGGTGTAAATCAGGTGTCCATAAACGTGTGTATCTTATTTCTGGATTCTCTATTCTGTTTCAATACTGGTCTGCCTTTGCACTAATAATTCTAATTACTCTAGCTTTACAGTAAATTGTGATATATAGAACAAGTCCTCCAACCCTGTTCTTCCTCAACACTTAAGCAATTTCCATATGAATTTTAGAATCACTTGTCTGTTAATATTTGACTTTGTATTGAATCCATAGATCAATCTGGGAATAATTTTTATCTTTACAATAGCAAGTCTTCCAATAATCAACGAACGTGATATTTTTCTATTTGTTTGGATCCCTCTTAATATCTCCAATAATATTTTATAGTTTGTTGCTTAGAGGTTTCACACACCATTTGTTAGATTTATTGCTAAGGATGATATTGTAAATGACATCTTTTTAAAAATTCCATTTTGTTATTGCTGGTAAATAGAAACAAATTTGTTTTGCTTATTAACTTGTATCCAGTAGCTCTGCTACTGCACTTGTTAATTCTAATAACTAATCTATAGACTCTTTTAAATTAATAGTTAACCTAATAGTTATAATTAACAATTATAAACTATAAACATAATTATATGCTAATATAATTAATAATTAATCTAATAATCTGTAGGCTCTTCGGTACATAATCCTATCATCTACAAATGATGATAGTTTTGTTTCTTCTTTTCCAATCTTTATACCTTGTGTTTCTTACTTCTAATACAATATTGTACAGAGGTATTGATAACTGGCATTCTTATCTGTTCCCAATCACTAAAGAAGTTTCAACATCTCACTGTATCTTGTTTCCTAGTTTTTTTTAATGAAGATATTGGATTTTTCATTTTTAAACTGTTCTTATTTCCCTGTTAAGGATGTTGCTTTGCTATATAAAAATAGCACCAGTAAACACTGTATATTGCAAAATTAAGGTAGTATTGTTCTTAAAACAGCAGTAGACTCATAGACACTGAAAAGTGACTAGTGGTTACCACTGAGGAGGGGTTGGGGTGGATGGGTGGGGAGGGTGAGGAAGATAAAAGGGCACTAAAATTCTCAATCATAAAATATAAGCTGGTCATGAGGACGGTAAACAGCATGGAGAATATAGTTAATGATTCTGTAGCATCTTCCTATGTTGACAGATAGTAACTGCACTACTGGGGGTGAGGATTTAATAATATGCGTAACTGCTGAACCACTGTGCTATATACTTGAAACCAATATAAAACTGTATATCAATAATACAAAAAAAAAAAGAAAATATAGTATTGTTCTTCATTTGAGAAAATACAACAAAAACTTTTCTCCACTGTCAGGTATTCCCAATGGAAAGATCATTAAGTATTTTGACCCAACTGCAGGGATGGGTATAAACAAGTTATATTATATAAGGCTTAAAATGGCAATGTTATCCTTGAATTACATAATTTTTATACCTAGTTTTTACACAGATAATTTTAGCAACTCTGAATACTATAACTGTAGCCTAACCTAAAAATCATAGGATATTCTGGAAAAGATGCATATTGGGTTTACCTGCAATCATTAAGGAAGTTAAGGGGTATTTTCTTCCGGCAGCATTGTTGCAAGCAGTTTCTTCTTCCACTGGTACTGCTGAAAGTTGCTATTTAGTTTTCTATCCACCCCTAATTTAAGACAACTATGCTAGATTTAGTTGTTTCATACTAGTTTATCTAGGGCTTCCATTTTCACTCCTCAATAGATAATGTTTTTCTCATGTGGTTCTTCACTCATTAATTCATCTGGTTCTGAAGGATTACTCAGTGTCAACTTAATCAGCCAACCTTCTTTAATGCATCCCTCAAATTTTCTTCTTGTTTAAATATGTTTCTATTTCTCATTGTACTGTTAAATTTTGCTTTATATATTATTGTTATTAGCATGTTGTTAATGTTATTAATTGCATACAAACTTAAAAGTATTACATGTTATTTTTTAGAGGCATCATGTGATATTATTTTATCTACAACAGTTTTGTTTGGCTGGTGTTTGCATTATATATTTATTCTTCTTTCATTTTCCTTATGCTTTAAATGTCTCCTATAAAAGATCATAGTTTTTAAAAAAAATTCTCCCTGACAATCTGTTTTTTATCTATTTACATTTAATAAAATTACTGATATATCTATCATAATTTATTCTATTTGTTCTGTTATATGAAACTTCCCCTTTCTTGCCCTTTGAGTTATTTTATCACTTCATTTTTTCTGTAACTTTAAAGTTATATACTTAAAAAAAAAAAGAAAACTATTTTCTTATAGGTTACCCTAGCAATTACTACATGCATCTCTTACTTATCAAAGTATAGTGTTAAGAGGTACTTTCCCCTCTTCCTAGGTAATATATAGTCCTCACACACTTTATTTGTGCCACTGCCAAATACTCATATATTTTAATTTTGTCTTTTAAATCCAACAAAACATATTAGTATTGTTTAATAGAGTCTACAATCATTTGGTTTACCCACATATTTTCTACTATTTTTACTCCTTGTTTCTTCCTGACTCTCCAAACATTTATCTGGTTATTTTCCTTCTGCTTGAACAATATTCTTTAGAATTTCATTTAGTGTGAGTCTCCTGGTAATTCTCCTAGTAAAATTTTTAAGGGAGGGATATCTGAAAAATGCTTTTTATCTCTTCTTCATTCCTGAAGAGTATTTCTGCTAGGTGTAGAATTCTTCAGTGCTTTAAATATGTTATTCCACTGCTGTCATTGTTTCCATTGAGAATCCTCGGTCAGTTTAATTGCTTCCTTTTGAAAATAACCTTTTTTTTCTAGCTGCTTTAAGATTCTTTGTCTTTTGCCTGAAGCACTTTTACTATGATGTGTTTAGGTGTTGTTTTCTTTCTATTCATTCTGCATCGGCTGACAGGGCTTCTTCAATCTGTGGCTCACTGTGTTACCAGTTTCAGAAAATTATCCATTATCTCTTCAAATACTGGTTCTACCTTATTCTCTCTCTCTTCTCTAGAACTCCAAACACACAGATGATAAAACTATTTTTGGAGGGTATTTTACTTTTTCTCCTCATGATTCATTCTAGATTTTTTTCTTCTAATCTATATTCTGGTTCAATTATTCCCTGTTTAGCTTTATTGAATCTGCTTCTAATTCATCTGTTAGGCTTTTTAATTTTTATTTTATTTTGCATTCCTAGAACTTTCTTTTGGTGCTTTATCAACTTTGTTACATTCCCTTTCATAATTCATAGTTCTCTGCCAAAATTTTCAAGCCAGTCTTTTATGTTCTTGAACACAGTAAGCATTGTTTTGGTTTGGTTTGGTTTTTAGCATAGTTATTTTTTAATTTGGTCTGATAAAGCCAATGTCTGGAAAACCTGGAGGTCTGTTTTTATTTTTTCCTCTTTCTGCTGGTTCTCATTCATGTCATAAAGTCTCCTCATATGTCAAATTTTTCTTTTTTGGTTGTGAGCCATATACTATATTTGAAAGACTGTTTGTAGTAATTTAAGGTCCTACCTGATGTTGTCTTAGTCTAGAGAGGTTTGCTTTTGCCAGGTGCCTGGGACTATCTTATTTAAATTTCATGGATTGAAGTAATTTGAAGGTAGACTATAGTCCCTTCCAGGGCTATTCAATTTCCAGTTCACCATTTTACTGTTACACAGGTGCAACTTTTGTGAGTCCCAAACCAATGAGCAGAAACTTACTAGCACTCACATTATCCTTGACAAGCTATGAACCCTAATGTTTTTAGCTTCTGTCAGAGAAGATAGAGATTTTAGCTATTCAACTTCTTAGGCCCCCCCTTTTTTATTTTGGTATCATTAATCTACAATTACATGTGCAACATTATGGTTACTAGACTCCCCCCATCATCAAGTCCCCACCGCATACCCCATTACAGTCGCTGTCCATCAGTGTAGTGAGATGCTATAGAATCACTGCTTGTCTTCTCTGAGTTGTACAATCCTCCGTGCTCCCCCCTACATTATGTCTGCTAATTGTAATGCCCCCTTTCCCCCCTTGTCCCTCCCTTCCCACCCATCCTCCCCAGTCCCTTTCCCATTGGTAACTGTTAGTCCATTCTTGGGTTCTGTGAGTCTGCTGCTGCTTTGTTCCTTCAGTATTTTTTCTTTGTTCTTATACTCCACATATGAGTGAAATCATTTGATACTTGTCTTTTTCGGCTTGGCTTATTTCACTGAGCATAATACCCTCTAGCTCCATCCATGTTGTTGCAAATGGTAGGATTTGTTTTCTTCTTATGGCTGAATAATATTCCATTGTGTATATGTACCACATCTTCTTTATCCTTTCATCTACTGATGGACACTAGGTTGCTTCCATTTCTTGTCTTAGCCCCCTCTTTTTGAAATTAATGTCTTCAGGAGAAAAGTAGTCCCAAATGTTGATCTTCCCTCCCTCGATTTATGCTTTTTTCCAAATCTCAACTTGGTAATTATTTATTTTGCTTTGTTAGCTTTCTAAATGCCTTTAAAGCAAATTTTTAAAATATTTTGTCTAGCTTTTCTAGTTTTCTTAAGAGTTAGGATTGGCTCAAACTATCTAGTCTGGCATTACTAAAGTGGAAATCCTTAGTTTATGTCACTAAAACAGAACCAAAATTATATTGTGGTTTTGGTGTGGTTTCAGGAAGTGTGTTCAATTCACCATCTTAACCTAAAAGGTTATTCTTCATTTCCTTTCAAGAAAAGATTTAAAAAGCATATATCAGCTTATATCTATACACCTTGTAAAAAATGGGAATGAGAGGATTCTATCCATTTACTTTTGCCCTTAACAGAATATCTCATGAATTATCTATATTAGCACCAGTAACTACTTAATTTTTTTAATAGTTGCACTTCATATCATTCGACCTAACTCAACAAATATTTATTTGCTATGCCCACTGCCCTATACTTGGCTTTAGGACTATAATGGTGAACAAAAACCAATTTTGTCTCCACACTAAGGCAGTTTACAATTGACAGGGGATAAAATATACAGACATACCTCAGAGATATTGCAGGTTTGGTTCCAGACCACTATCATAAAATGAATAGGGCAATAAAGCAACTAAAATCAATTTTTGGCTTCCCATTTCATATAAAAGTTATGTATACAATGTACTGTAGTCTACCAAGTGTGTAATAGCATTATGTCTAAGAAAATGCACATAACTTAATTTAGAAGTGCTAACCATCATCTGAGCTCTCAGTGAGTCATAATCTTTTTGCTGGTGGAGGGTCTTGCCTCAACATTGAGAGCTCCTGAGGTTGCTGCTGGAGTTAGGGTGGCTGTGGCAATTTCTTGAAGTAACACAACAATGAAGTTTGCCACATTGAATGACTCTTCTTTTCAGGAACAGTTTCTTTATAGCATGCAATGCTGTTTGACAGCATTTTCCCAACAGTTAAAGATGTCTTTCAAAATTGGAGTCAGTCTTCTCAAACCCTGCTGCTGTTTTATGGACTAAGTTTATGTAAACCTTCTGTTGCCATTTCAACAATCTTCACAGCATCTTCACCAGAAGTAGGTTCCATCTTGAGAAGCCACTTTCTTTACTCATCCTTAAGAAGGAACTCCTCACCTGTTCAAGTTTTATCATGAGATTGCAGCAATTCAATCACATCCTCAGGCTCCACTTTTCATTCTAGTTCTCTTGCTGTTTCCACCACATCTGCAGTGACTTCCGCCACTGAAGTCTCGAACCTCTCAAAGTCATCCATGAGGGCTGGAATCAACTTCTTCCAAACTCCTGTTAACATTGATATTTTGACCCCTTCCCACGAATCATGAATGTTCTTAATGGCTAATGGTTAAGAATGGTTAATCCTTCCCAGAACATTTTCAATTTACTTTACCCAGATCCATCAGAGGAGTCTCTACTTATGGCAGCTATAGCCTTACAAAATGTATTTCTTAAATAATAAGACATGAAAGTCAAAATTACTCCTTGATCCATGGGCTACAGAATGGATGTTGTGTTAGCAGGCATGAAAATAACAGGAATCTCATTGTCCATCTCGATCACAGCTCTTAGGTGACCAGGTGCATTGTCAATGAGGAGCCATATTTTGAAAGGAATCTTTTTTTTTCCTGAGCAGTAGGTCTCAACAGTGAGTTTAAGATATTCAGTAAACCATATTATAAACAGATGTCATCCAGGTTTTATGGTTCCATTTATAGAGCACAAGCAAAGTAGATTTACGTAATTCCTCAAGTCCCTGTGATTTTCAGAATGATAAATGGGCATTGGCTTCAACTTAAAGTCACCAGCTGCATTTGCCCCTATAAAGAGAGTCAGCCTGTCCTTTAAAGCCAGGTATTGATTTCTCTCCTCTAGCTATTGTAGTTCTAGATGGCACCTCTTTCCAAAAGTCTGTTTCATCTACATTGAAATTTTATTGTTTAGTGTAGCACCTTACCTAGATCTTCTGGATAACTTGCTACTGCAGCTTCTACATCAGCCCTTGCTGCTTCACCTGCACTTTGATATTTAGAGACAGCTTCTTTCCTTAGACCTCAGAAACCAACATCTGCTGGCTTCAGACTTTTCTTCTGCAGCCTCTTTACCTTTCTCAGCCTTCATAGAACTGAAGAGAAGGGCCTTACTCTGAACTAGGCTTTGTCTTAAGGCAATGTTGTAGCTGGTTTGACTTTTTATCCAGACCACTAAAACTTTCTCTATATCAGCAATAAGGCTGTGTTGCTTTCTTATCATTTGAGTGTTCACTGGAGTAGCACTTTCAGTTTCCTTCAAGAACTTTCCTTTGTTTCTTAACTTGGCTAATTGTTTGTGCTTGGCTAGCTTTTGGCCTATCTCAGCTGTAGACATGCCTTGCTAACTAAGCTTACTCTCATTTCTACCTTTTGATTTAAAGTGAGGGATGTGTGACTTTTCATTTCACTTGAATGCTAGAAGCCATTGCAGGGTTGTTAACTGGCCTATTTTCAATATTATTTGTCTTAGGGAATAGGGAGTCTTGAAGACAGGGAGAGAGATGGGGGAATGGCTAGTCAGTGGAGTGGTCACAATACACACAATATTTACTGATTAAGTTCACTGTCTCATGTGGGCACAGTTCATGGCTCCCAAAACAATTACAATAGTAATATGAAAGATCACTGATCACAGATTCCCCTAACATATGTAATAATGAAAAAGTTTGAAATATTCCAGGACTTACCAAAATGTGATACAGAGACATGAAGTGAGCAAATGCTATTGGAAAAATGGTGCTAATGGACTTGCTTGACCTGGTGTTGCTATACACCTTCAATTTGTAAAAAACACAATATCTGCAAAGCACAATAAAATGAGGTCTGTATTGTAAATAAATGTAAAACTGCAACTCTATTAAATGCTAAAGAGAGGTAAGTGGTGATATAAGAGAACAGGATGGGGTATTGGAGCTAGTCAGAAATGTCTTGCATGAAGTTAAAATAAGCTGAACAGGAGCTAACTAGAAGGGAAGGAGAGAAAGGAGGCTCGCATAAAAGAAATAATATTCCATGCAGAGAATCTATTATATTGATATATCATAATTGACTTACCCAGCTATCCACTGAGAGATATTTAGATTGTTTTGAATCTTTTGCTATGACAGACTATATACTTCAGTAATATTACCATATACAATTTTTACATAATTTTATAAGCATATCTTTATAATAATCAAGAATCCTTTCTTAATACATACAATAGAGTATACTATTTCCACTTAGATTTGCATATAAATTCTACTAGACCTATTTCTTACATATTTCATTTTCCTCTAACTTAAATTCTTATTTGTTTTAATTTTCACTTAGCTGCACTAATTCCTCAGAACAGGTTCCCTGTAGTGATTGCCTATCCCATACATAAAGGTACTCACAAGCTATGCTCCATCCGCTCTGCACCTTCAATGTGGACTGTGAAACTTAAGTATGTGTAGGACTCTCCTCCATATTTCCCAAACAAGCTAGGCTTTCTCCACTATGCAGATAGTGTATCTTAACGGTTGAATGAATCACCTTAGCACAGACATTGGAAAGAATGAAACAGCCAGAGCTTTGTACTCAGGTACCACCATCTTTCCAGAATCTTATGCACTCTCAGAACTAAGTTAGGACCCATTTTTAAAATCAAACCTCCCACAACACATTAGGAAAAAGATAATTGGCTGCATATACAATAAAATGTTACTATATAAAGATCCCTCACAGGCCAATAAGAAGAAAAACAAACAAACGTACATATAACCGAGTAGAAAAATGAGCCAGTATGTAGAAGGTATGAATTGATAATTCACAAAAGAGAAATAAACATGGTCAATAAGCACAAGATAATGTTTGTTAGCACCATAAAAATACAAATTAAAAAATTTTAAGTGCCAGACTATAAAAATTACAGTAAACAGCACTGGAGACAGCATTGTGAGCTATGCATTAGAAACACAAATATAAATGGTACAGCCTTTCTTGCAGTTATCTGTATCCGATTTAAAATTTAAACAACTAATTGACACAGATATTCAATTTCTAGAAATTATCCTATGGAAATAATCAAGAAAATGTTATTCTCTATTCATTTCCTAACATTGCTTTGCTTTGTTTTGTACCACAAATCAGCACCTGACATATTTATTTATTGTCTTCCCTCCACAAGAATATAAGCTTATTGAGCGCAAGGACCTAAGCCCTACTTGGCACATAATAGGCATGTAAATATTGGTTGTTGACAGAGTGTGCAAAGATTTGTCTATAAGAATTTTCAAAACTATGGAGTTTTAAAAGGAGAAAATTGGAAAAAATCCAATATCCAATAGCAGGGGAGTGGTTAAAACAAAGACTCATTGACAAGGACAACTATGTAACTACTGAAAATTAGTCTATAAAAAAGCAGTAAATGCTTGTGCTACTCTCACATGACCTCATTTTTGTTAACAGAAAAGAGAGGGAAAAATAAATGCAAAGATAAAAGACAGCTAACGTAGTACATACATCAAGATGTTAACAGTAGATAGCTATGAGATAACAGGATTATGGATAACTTTTTTGTTCTTTCTTATGTTTTCTTATATTTTTCAAATTTTATTTTTCTACAATGAACACAATTCTTTTTTAATAAGACAAAGAAAATTATTAAAACTAAAACCAAACCCAAAATTCTTCATTTCTAGTTCAAATGAGGAAAAGGCAAGTTTACCTTCAATTTCATCATCGGAAATCAATTCATCATCAGAGCATATGTTGAGAATGTTAACCAGCATCTCTGTGACTAGATGATAAAACAAAATAACCCAAAATTTATACAATTAATGAGGTACTCACTCTAAAATAATGTGGATATCTAAATAAATATACATGTTAAACAAACATACATAAAAATGATTTTCTATTGAGTAGTTATAAAGAGTAGCATTTAAGGCAGACCTTCAGGTTTACATAGAGTTTGAGGAGATTGCTTGCCCCAGTAGAAGTCTGGGGTCTTTGAAGGCACTATTGCATAATTACTTAATTTCATTAGACTTCTGTCCAGAGTCTTTTCCTCACTGATGATGCACATGAAAAGATTTCCTCCTGTTTTACAAGGAAGTTAAGCCACCAAGTCTATGTATAACAGGCTTATTTTATATTTTCATAGCTTATTTCTATAGGTGTACAAATAAAATCCTAAGGAAAATTTAAAGTATTTCCTATTTAAATCTCTATAGCTGAAGAAATCACTGAAAGAATGGTATAGTGATGTGCACTGCACTATTTCAATATCTTGATCACAGTAGGACAGCTACTTTAAACTGGTATTTGGGGTTAAGAACATAGTCAACTAGCACTATAATTTAAAAGCCAATTAATAAGTGCCATTTAAAAGTCTTTGTAGAGAACAAAGAAAATTAGAAAATATTTATGATAACTTTAAGAAAAACATTTCTGCACCACTGGGAGTTCATGCAAATTTCAGAGTGTGTTCAGGCACTATTAAGGCAAATAATAGTCCATCTAGATGCTTTAATTCTCTTACCTTTCTCCCCAACAAAAGGCAAAGACCATGTGAAAACATCCATGAAGTTTGGAAGCCAGTAGGGGTGTGGAGAACAGTTAAACTGCCTGATATTCATGACATTGTTTTCATATTTTAACACAGCAGCTAAAATGGAAAAATCAGGAAGATCTGGCACAGAAGAACATGACATGGCAAATGGCATGAATTGTACAGTTGTGTACCTACTACACACAACTCAGGAACTTACTTTCCATTTGTAAATTCAAGCCCCAGTATTTAAGGGCAGATGGAAAAACCTTAAAGCAGTTTATGTAGTTCATTCTTTTAAGAATTATCCCACTATCCCACGGAACAAAGTTACCTTAAGATCCATAACATAAAAGTACAAAAGAAACTGAGCTCTGAAACTTCAAAGGGTCGTTACACAGTAACTACAGAAACCTCAGGATCCACAAGAGAAAAGTGTCATGATAATTTCCCTTTATAGACCAAATGGTTATAATTATAACTCTCCTTTGAAGGCAAACATTTCTCATTAAATGGACACAGCCTGTTTTGCTTGTCATTAGCCAGAGCCAAAGATTTTATAAATTCTCAGAGTTTATAACTTAGCAATTATCAATTCATAGTGGGGGATATAGGTGGTAAACTTGGAGCAATTTACGATAATGTTCACTAGTAGATTAAATCATCTCTGCATACAATATAGTGGACAAAAGAATACCAAGCTCTCCTTTGCAGTCAGTACAGTATATTGTTAGCACTCTATAAATGTTTACTATTAAACAGTTCATATATTTGCACACATACTTTGGTACCAAACTGATTCTTTATATTTTAAAAGTTTTAAAATCCAATTCCTTAGTCTTCATCACCAGCACTGCAAAATTGTATGCATTATTCTCTTAATTATTCTTACTGCAATCATAAATAGAATAGGATACAATAGTTCTTTAGAAATGATAGATATTGCTCAACTCCTGGTTCCTGTTTCTTTGCTTTTTAAAGGATAGCCTCGTGTTCTCAAAGTTTAGGTTACTGAAAATCTAAAATGTACACCATAGGTTATTAATACATGAAAACAGGATCTCCAGCTCTTAAAAACCTAACTCTGGTTACAATGTACATGCGCTATTATTTTCTGTGTGTATTTTTTATTTAGGTTAGATGAACATATAATTTTTCAACAATTCCCCCAATCTGCACAGAAAAAAAGGTGAGAGGTGGGTCTCAACAGTAGATGATTAGAAACTAGAGCTTTAAAAACTAGGTATGTTCCCAATGGACATAAAAAAATAGGAACAGAAATCTCTAAAAATTATGACTTGAGGGTGTTTCATATAACCAATGGAACTAAGAAATACCTGTTGGTACCGGTAAGTCTAAAGAATATGCAAGACAGAAAAGCAACAATAGGAGAAAGAGAAGAAGGAAAGGGGGATAGAGTTGGCTTTTTCAAGAAAAGACGTATTTGTATGGGGAGTAACTGAGACCACCAGATATTGTTTCAGATGCCACATTTCCTGCCTTTTTCTTTAAAAAAATGTTTAAGAAACAAACAAGGAAGTAAGATTATTTCAAGATAAAGTTACCAATTATGTCAAAGCCAACAGGAAACTCAGGTAGAATAGACTACGACTTTAAGTCTTCTAAAGGAGCAATCAAGAACAAAATCAGATTAGAATGGGGCAAAAAATGAGCTGGCAGTTTAGTAAAGTGATTGCTGATTTCAGTGACATGTTTCAGCTTAGCCCACTGGGCAATCAAGAGATACTCCTAATAGTGAGGTTTAAAAATGAAGTGAGAAGGGAATGTCCTCCTCGCAAATACAAGTACGAGGGTCACTAAGTGTCCTTGGAGAAGTTTAACCGCTCAAGCAGCACATACCACCCATAAAGGAGGAAGCAGAACAAAACTAAGTCTTAATATATTGGAACTAGTAAGAAAAGGGAAATTTTTAAAATAGAGTTAGGGAGAAGGAGAGCATTGTAGGATAGGAGAGCTATGACTCAGAAAAGAATGATGAGAAGTAGAAAGAAAACTTGAGGCTGGAAGAAAAACTTAGTCAAAGAAATGCTTTTTGAAAATAGCAAGTCACTGAAGATACACTGAGATGACTGATCCAAATCAGATTTAAATTATATGTGCCATTCCAGAGTTTACTTTTAAATAGAGTAAATAGTAAGCATGTTGAGGAGCTCTCTTAAACTTTCTTCCCAACTGCGTGTACAAGGTATGACTATAAAGTAATGAGACTTAAGAAACTACCAACTAAAACACACCAGACCTTACATTATCAGATGAGTATGGTCCTTTGATGTAATTACACGAGGCACTAGGACAGTAAAATGTAATAGCATCAAAGCAATTTATAGTTTGACCAATGCTTTTAATATTCATTCCTAACATTCCAACTTATCTTCAACAATCCTGCATGTCAGGTATTTTAAAGATAAATGAGGCTCAGAGAAGTTGATCATCTTAACTGAGTTTGAAAGTAGAGTGAGATTAGACCAGGCTGACTCCTAGTAGTGTTCTTTTCAGTACACCTTGCTGCCTTATCATATATTCAGTCCAAAGCTGCTGCCTTTACTCAAAACGTTTTTGGAACTCCTCTTTCAGCATTGCCTCCAGAGCCATGTTATAAGCAACATGAGAGGAACCAGTAGTCTCATTCCCTTATAATCATACCTTGTTTTTGACCCCTATTGGTGCTACCTAGCTTGGTCACTCACCTTATTCATCAGTCTTGACTCCAAATGACTTTTGGCTGTTCAAAAAATCAAATCCACCCTCAAAGGCCGAAGATTTCCCATCACTGAGGATAATCAAAAGAATGTATCACAGACTCTGAAGGCAATGCCAAAAGAGGAGTTCCCAAAATGTTTCAAACAATGGCAGCATTGTTGGAAGAAGCATACAGCCTCCCAAGGTAGTTACTTTGAAGGGACAATACTCACTTGGATATGTATGTTCTGGCATGTTTGCTTAGAAGTTCTATTATTTTATAGTCATACTTTATAAACAACAAAATAGTTACAGAAGAAGTTTTAGGGGACCACAGCCTTGATACAAAACTTAAGAACTATGAATCAGAAAAGTTAAATTAAGGAAAAAAAAAGACTTCAATAGGATAAAGTATTAGAAGTAGAATTTCTGGCTCAAAAGGCATGTGTATATCCAATCCTCTTTTTTACATGGGAAACTGAAGTTTAGAACAGTTATGTGACTTCCCTGAAGTCACACTATTAGTTTCCAGCAGGGCTTGGACTGAAGTGAAGGTTCTTTTCACTTTTTGTTTAGTATTCATTCTACTTATCTATTGTTTAGTACCATTCCTCAAGAGTAAAAACAGTTTAATAATTCACAAACATTAAAATACCATAAGGGTGACATTTTATTGAGTACTGTTATAAATAAATTCAGCAAAACAAATAATTTATGCTGACTATTCTAACTAGAATCTGAACTAATTTATTCTTTTTATAAAAGGTAGTACAAATCAGATCTATTATGCTCATTCTTTATACTCACAGAGCCCAATAAATTCTTAGGAGATGAAAACCAAGTAGCAGCCTAAATCCTAAGTTTCTTAGCCTTTGTCACATAAGACTTTTCTTTCTTATTTAAATTTTATATATATTTAAAAAATACATAGACACATACATTTGATTGAACTAGAGCTCACATCAGCTCACAAATTCAACTCAGATACTGCTGGACTCCTTTACCTTTATTGTTATAGACATCTAGGTAATTGGGGGCAGAGAAAATTGTAATGAGTGATGGAAAGCCTGTTGTTTGACTCTTCCTATACATTCGATACCTGAAAGAAAAATAATAGCCCATTTGTCTTGATACTAAAGGCAAAAACTCTGTGGTAATATTTGGTGCAGTTTTAATAACTTACCCAGCATCTTGGGCTTCATGGGCTCTGATTATTGATAACAAATTATTGTTCTGCAAAAATTCACAAACTGCAGGGTAACTGAAAAATAAAATTAGAAAACATCCATAATTAACACTCTTTTTTTAACATGAGGAAGGGGAAAATCATGAAATAAATTTGTTTCAAAATTATAGGTCTTATACAACACTGAACTTTTTGCCACAGGATTGTGTTTTAGAAGTAGAACTTCGGGATCAAAGACCACAGGCATTTGAGAGACACTGTTAAGGTCGCTCCATAGAAGTTGTACCAATGTATATTGCTTGAACAATAAAAAAGTATTATGCTCTTTATTTTAAGCAATGTAAAGAGAAACAAAATTTAAATGACTTCATCATATTAGTCACTGCTAAAGGCTTCAGAAAGGAATGAAACAAGGTTGTTAGAAGAATGCTAAAACTATGGCAAAATTGAGGTTTCTTACTTTGTATGTGTGGATTTCATTTAATGAATGCATTATCTTAGGCATTTAACAGATTTTTAGGGGACTAAACAGATTTATTATTTGTCACAGTAAAATATTGGGAATAAAAAATTTAGACTTCAAACTTCCCTATATCTTCCTAGTTTTGAGCGGCAAAGCACAATGAAAGGTCACATATGAGATTTAAGACAACACCCAACATCCAGGAAATGTCCAGGTCTTAGTTCACAATGCCCTGCTCTTTTTGTATCTTTGCCTATACCAGTGCTTCTAAAAGCTGGAGCTTTTTAAAAATAACAGAATTTCCCTGCTTCCGACCTCTGGGGGGAAGGGCCAAGAAATCTTTATTTTTAAGAGTCTATAGATGATATTTAGGAACAAATAATCTAGATCATTTAGAGTCAGATATCATTTAAGCATTGCAAGATGTTCTGTTCAACCATGTTTGGTATATTATACTTATTACGAAACAAAAACTAATGAAATATAAAAAACAAACAAGAGCTTTCTGCTTTCTATTAATCACACATTAAACAGAAGTCCCTATCCTACACAAATTCAAGATAGAAAATACTTAAAAATAACTTGATAAAGTATATTATAATTTCCTTTCCTAATTTTATAACTCTGAGGATTAGCTTACCTGTAGAAATAAGAGCACCCTCGGACAGTGTTGTGGGTATAGTGCTCCAAGGACTTTTCATTGCCATAATCCTCTGAGGGATCAGACCAAAGCAGGTCACACACTGGCCCAAAGGCCGGAGGTTCTTTAAACCTGTCTAACTGGAAGACATGCAAAAGTCAAAAGAAGAAAAATCATGAAAGCAAAAGCGCTTTTGGAAACTGGTATGGGTCCCAAAACACCCCTTCTACCCACAAGAATGTATTAGGAGAGAAAGTAAAAAAAAACCCAAAAGGATTTTCCTTTAGAAAGAAAACAAATATTTAACAACTTCAGACACACAGTTTTTGTTGTTTTTTGTAATAAATTTTTATAAATATCCCTGTCATCTAATCATATGATAGAAAAGGACCCCCTTACATCCTAATCTTAAAAGTGATACTTATTTAATTTGAATGTGAAATCAACCACTATGGAGATGTACTATTATATGTAAAGACTATGTAAAGTTCATTTCAATTGACTAAGTGAGCCAATGACCATGGAGAGCAGGAAGGGTTTTATAATAGTTTGGTTCATTGTTTATCTCATTCCAATGGACATTTCTTTATTTTAAAGAACTCTATAGTTTTATTTTGTAAAGGGCTTTCATCCTCCATTCTACGCAGTGGAAGCATTTCAATGTAAGTTACTAACTTAAGTCTTTGGTCACTGCTGCTTTGGTTAAAAGCATAAAATCCAAGAGAAAACAAATAGCTAAAATAGCCCAGGGCTAACAAGAGGATTCTACTAAGTGAAAGGGGAGCTTCTCATTAATACAATTGATTCAGAATTGTAAAATTAAAGAGTTACTATGTAAAGAGAAGTGCTGGTTATTTAAAAGACAGCAATGCAGCAGAAAAGGCAGTGCGGGTAGGCACACCCTTTTACCCTGGGAGAGTAGCTTCAATTCAGAGAAAAAAAGATTTACAAAAAAATCTTTAGTTTCAGCAACTATATGGTAAGAGAATACAAAGGTAGAGAAGATAGTAAAATAGAATAAAGTCGGTATAGAAAGACTGATCATCTTTTTTTAATCATTACGATACAGAATCCTAAAAATAATAATCACCAAGTCAGGTAAAGTGTAGCAATTCTATCATCTGAAATGTCTGTAAATGAATTTCAGGGCTGGAAGAGTCCTGAGACTATCCATTCCAACTTCCTCATTTCACAGATCAGAAAATGTGACTAAGAGCATTTGGTCAAAGTTACACAATTAATGGCAGGACAGGGATTGGGACCTGGTTTCCTTCCTTCTTCACTGTATATCAGGTTTCAGGGCTCTACTAAAAAAAATTATGTTTCTAGTTGGTAGAAACACAGATTTCATTAAAAATTGCAGAAATTTTCTGGCAGATATATAGCAAATGTTAACAGTAAATATCTCCCAAAAACAAGATGACAGGTGATTTCCATTTTCTTACTTTATTACATCTTCAGCAATAAAGACATATTAGTTGACTTCAATAAAAAACAAAATTAAAAAAATTACCCATGAGACTAACAGAAGATTACTTACTTTCCTAATGTCATCTAAACAAGTAATTTCAGGTGACATTCCTCCATGTACACACAGAAACTGTTGGTTTAAGAGGGCAGCAAGAGGAAGACAGTCAAATGTATCCATACAAGCATCATACACCTGTTCAGAATATTTGATTCGACCTATCAAAAAAGGAAAAATAATCAAAGGAAGAAGGCTAAAATTTATCACATATGAAAAGGATATAGGTCAGAAGACTATGAAGCCACTTTAAAGCCATTTATTTCAGGCAAATTTGAAAACACAATCATCTTTGTAAGATAGATTTTTTTCCTTTTTTTAAAAGTTTATTTTGATATCATTAATCTACAATTAAATGAGCAATATTATGGTGATTACACTACCCCCTTCATCAGGTCCCCCCCACCAACCCCATTACAGTCACTGTCCATCAGCATAGTGAGATGCTATAGAGTCACTACTTGTCTTCTCTGGGTTGTACAGCCCTCCCTGTGCCCCCCTAACATTACATCTGCTAATCGTAATGCCCCTTTTTCCCCCTTGTCCCTCCCTTCCCACCCATCCTCCCCAGTCCTTTTCCCTTTGGTAACTATTAGTCCGTTCTTGGGTTCTGTGAGTCTGCTGCTGTTTTGTTCCTTCAGTTTTTTTCTTTGTTCTTATACTCACATATGAGTGAAATCATTTGATACTTGTCTTTTTCGGCTTGGCTTATTTCACTGAGCATAATACCCTCTAGCTCCATCCATGTTGTTGCAAATGGTAGGATTTGTTTTCTTCTTATGGCTGTATAATATTCCATTGAGTATATGTACCACTCTTCTTTATCCATTCATCTACTGATGAACATTTAGGCTGCTTCCATTTCTTGACTATTGTAAATAGTGCTGCGATAAACGTAGGGGTGCATCTGTCTTTTTCAAACTGGGCTGCTGCATTCTTAGGGTAAATTCCTAGGAGTGGAATTCCTGGGTCAAATGGTATTTCTATTTTGAGTTTTTTGAGGAACCTCCATACTGCTTTTCACAATGGTTGAACTAATTTGCATTCCCGCCAGCAGTGAGATAGATATTTTTGAAAAACTGGAGATAAAGGGTAAATAAAATTGCTATCCTTCTCTAAAGATAAGAGTGACCTTGGATCAACTTTCTAGTTCTGTTGCCCTGGAAACCTGACAAAGTGAACTCAGCTGTGTTATTAAGCAACACTGCTTATGGTAAAAATTACCCAATTACCTGGTGGAAAGCTAAGCTTTGGGCTCCCCTGAGTGTGGTGACTCATATGGTATATCCTTATGTGACGCTGGAAGCTATACTATAAAGCTTTTACAAGAGGTATTGGTGATTGTGATGCAGAATGTTTCCAAGTCAGGGTGACTTCCTAATCTGCCCCATGTGGATGTTGTTTCTTTGCACCTCAGCTGTGACTTGGAAGGGGTTGGGGGAAAGTGAGGGAAAAGGCAGGAAACCTTCAGACTGCTGTATGCACTCCAATGAGGACTGGTGCTGCCCTCCCAGAATGTATCCTTCTAAGTTAATGATTGTCAAATATGGCCCATGGTAGACTTGTGAGTCTCAATTTTTTGTTGGATCTAAGAAGTCTCCCTGGGGGTACTGAGGATATATAAATGGGAACTGAAATTTTAAGAATTATCAATGAAATATCAACAGTTTCTTTTGCTAATGATTTTTAAGGTTGTTTTGTTTGAGGGTTTCAGCCCCACAAAAGTTCACTATGGATTCGGTGAGACCGAGAAATGACAACAGAACATTCTTGGGGTTAAAGGTTTATACCTGGCTTTATTCTCAAGGAGGTAGGTTAAGCACTAGAATGACACCTGCATCCAACAGTCTGTAGGTCCATAACCCGCCTCCATCTCTGCCTCCGCCCAGAGCTCTGGGCAGATCTTTACACAGTGACTCAGTCAATAATAACTCATTGCCTACAGATGTGGAAGCATTAGCCTAGCAGTAGGCTAATTACATCATCAAATAGTTTAGGGCCAGGTGAGGATCCTAGCCGTAGGAATTTCCATTTCCCCACAAAGGTCTTTAAGCAAATTATGTCCTGATTCTATTTTATGCATAAAAGTTCATCTTATGAATTGTATTTAGATGTGATTGTCATGTTTGGGCTACAGAACAAGGAACTACTCCAGTGTGCAGAGGGTAGGATCTCCACAATTATCCAGAAAGAACAGGTGTGGATAAAGTGAAGGTTCCTATGGCCAGGATTCTCACCCTGCCCTGGTTGGCTAGCTCACTACACACGTGTGGGCAATACATTGCTGACTCTATATAAAGAGCTCCACCCAGTGCTCTGGGCAATACACTGGCATGGCTGCAAGGCTGCAGGAGAGCGAAGACAAGACTGGAGTGGTGGCAGCACCAAGGACAGAGACTGAAACAGCTGCTGGGGTAGAGAGGCCCAGAGGCAGAGACTGGCTTGCTGCATGCAGGCTTGCTCTGAGTGGATGGGATCCTAGTGGATTGACCTGCCACTGTGGGAATAAAGTTGGGTATAACCCTTTCATCCCAAGAATGTTCCACTGTCACGTCTTTGGTCTCATTGAATCCATAGTGAACTTGTCCACGGCTGAAATCCACTGGCAAAACAATTGGCAATAGTCGGCAGGATTCATTGTTGACCAAGGAAAAGAACAGGCCGCCCTCATGGGAGGAGTGTTGCAGTGGGCTGCGCTTATGGATGGGAGACATGCGGTCCCCAGTGGACATGCAGTCCGATGTGGCTTGCCTCCTAGAGGACTGGGCTCCACCCCAAGACTGGGAAGGGGTGAAGGCAACACCTGAGGCAGTAAAGCTGGCCCTTAGCAAAATAGGGAATTCCTTAGAGAAACAGAGTGCCTGTGAGGCCACAGGAACAGTGGGGAGTTTTCTTCTCTCAATATTGGGAAAGGCTGTAAGGGAAAAAGACATCCTCCTGCAGGAAGCACAAGAGGCAGCATGAGAACGTGAGCTGCGAGGTGCTGATGAGGAGGTAAAAAAATTGTTGGTGACTGAAATGGCATCACTATGAGGTGCTGTGAAAATGGTAAAGGATTTCCATGGTAACCTGAGAGGAAGCAGCATGAGAAGGAGCAGTGGCCCAAGAACCAGCAGCACGAGAAGCAACAGCACGAGAGTGCAGGCTGCCAGGTGCCATGGGGCAGGTGAAGGATGTAGTGGAGCCGTCAACCCCAGAAATGGAGGAGCGGAGGCTTGACGAACAGGTGGGAGTGGAGGCCTTGCCAGTGCTGGGGGCATCAGCCCCTCCTCAGTTGAAACCCCACCTGGTTGAAAGCTGGTGGAAAGCCTGAAGGAAAAGAAAAACTCAGAAACTGTGGGTTCTTCCAGGAGAGGTGCAGCCCCCTCCCCAGGTTGTAGAGCACTCTATGCTCCGCTCCTATACCCAGGTTCAATCAATGAAAGCACAAAAGGAAATATGGTCTGCTTCTCGAAAGAAGAATTTCAAGGACCCAGATGTGGGTTGATTTGATTAAGGCAGGAGCAGACAGAAAGAAACTGGATGGAAAGTCAAACAGATTTTTACTGGAGCTGTGGCAACAACTGAGACTGGAGCAGTGGTTCTGGCCACTGAGGACGAAGCAGAAGCCAGAGACAAAGCAGTGAGATCGGCCTGTGTGTCTGCAAGACTTTCTGCTGGAGAGGCTGGAGAAGGTGGTTATTGTAGGGCCCACCCATGGTTCTTTTGGTTAGCTCATTTGAGTAGAACTGGTTTGAATACAGCCAGCCAGGATAACCACTTGGTGGCAATGGATCTCCTCAGGCTTGGGGGTTATTATAATTTGTCATAACTTGTTATTTGTATGGAATTTGGTTACAGGGTTCCAACTTCCTCGCACACGGACCACTGCAGAGGATTGAGGGCACATAGATTGAGAGGTGAGAATCCTGGAGGGATGGAGTGTGGATAAAGTGAAGGTTCCTATGGCCAAGATTCCCACCTGGCCCTGGTTGGCTAGCTCACTACACACGTGTGGGCAATACTTTGCTATTGACTCTATATAAAGAGCTCCACCCAGTGCTCTGAGCAATATAGTGGCATGGCTGCAAGGCTGCAGGAGAACAGAGACGAGACTGGAGTGGTGGCAGCACCAAGGACAGAGACTGAAACAGCTGCTTGGGTAGAGAGGCCCAGAGGCAGAGACTGGCTTGCTGCATGCAGGCTCGCTCTAAGTGGATGGGATCCTAGTGGATTGACCTGCCACTGTGGGAATAAAGTTGGGTATAACCCTTTCATCCCAAGAATGTTCCACTGTCGCTTCTTTGGTCTCATTGAATCCACAATGAACTTGTCCACGGCTGAAAACCATTGGCAAGACCACAGGTCATGAAATAATAGGTGGAAAACTGGAAGATGACTGTAGTTTAAAAAGAAAAGGAATATTTTCTTCTTCCTTGGCCTTGGATGTCAAAAGTCAAGCCATGCTTGGAGGTGCATTTTGGGAGGGAAGGCCAGAAGTCACACAGACAGGCAGCCCTCCAGGACTGTGAGCTGCTTCTCCTCTTACAAGATTCTATGAAAATGAGACAGAGCCTACAAGACCTAGAGAATAAAGCTATAAAGCAAGTAAGTCAGATTATCTATAATTGGTAATTATGTCTGTGTTTATGTTCTTCTCATAATTTCCAAGCTTTTAGAAAAGATATGTTTAACTATCAGAGCCCAGTTTGGCAAGGCTTTGGGGAATAAAACAAAGGGTAATGGGTCCAGATTTGGCCCTGAGTGCAGTACATATATGGCAGGAATGACTGGAGACACATCTCTAAAAATAAAGTGTAAAACAGTAACCCACACTTGAGGTTGGTTATAAGGCTTTCCATCCCTGAATGTGAAGATTCTCTCTTCATTGCCAGTGCTGAGTGATTAGGGTTAGAGGGCATTAAGGTAGTCTTTGGGTTCCTTTAGAAATTTTCAGAGCATTCTGTATTACTATGACAGCAGGTAAGACCACCTATTTCACAACATATGCTAAGTCTATTATGACATCCAAGTTAACAAGAGCCAATGTCTTATGCATCTTTGTATCTCCTTACAATTACATCTTATAGTCTGCTTTGTATTTGAACAGTGTAAATTTTGGCTATTTTAAAAGTACACCCAACAATGGCCATAACATCTGTTGAAGGAAAAAAATCAAACAAAAAACCCTTTTCATTTGTCGCCAGTGATCAACTTTTTCTCCTGAAAAATCCTTGGAGTCAGAATTCCCTCTGTTGCCAACATCAATATGGAATTCCTTTGTAAGAGTCCCAAGCTTGCATTTAAATAGGGATTTGAACTACTTATTCTTTCATGCTTCAAACACCATTTTACATCAATAAAATGCCTTTCAACCTTAAGAATCACTCAGAAGAATTCCTTAGCCTACTTCCAAAAGGATGCCTAGTCTGGAGAAAGATGGCAAGGAATACAGTGTCTTAACCCATTTTGTAAATTAAAATAAGCAATCACAAGTGAAATTAAGCAAAAGAAAACTCATGTTTATATTGATGCAGAATGAAAATAGGTTACAAAATGTTACCATTTTTATTTTCTTAAAGTATATGAGTATGTATATAAATACTAGTATTTTTATTTTCTGAGGGGTCATATTGAAAATGCTACCTATCTATATTCTTCTTTGACACCATTTAATTATATTTTCTATGATGGATATATAATCTTTGTATAGTAATATTTATTATTGTATCACCTTTCTTACTGAAAGTGATTGGAGGCTCACACCATTACCATCAGAGAGCTAAGTATTAAACACAGCACAGTAGTCAAGACAGTAGAGTCTGGAATCTGACTGCCTGGATTTGAACCTCAGTTCCACCACTTACTTGCTGTGGTACCTTAGACAAATTACTTAACTCTGTGTCTTGATTTCCTCACCTACAAAATGGCCATAGTAATAATACCTACCTACATTACAAGGTTGCTGTGAGGATTAAATGAGTTCATAAGTGTAAAATGCTTTGAATAATGTCTGGCACACAGCAGATGCGATGTGCCAGAATAAATTACTTACAACCAAGGAAGCAACTACAGCAAAAATAACTAACTCTGAAAACAACCCAAAGGCTGCAGAACAGATAATTTACAACTGGTGAAGAAGAGAAGACCAAAAAGAGAGGGGTAAAGTGGCAGAGCCACGACTGGAATCCAAGCCCTTCCCCCATTCCAGTCCACAAGCAGGAGGGAGAGGATCACAGTGGAGAGGGGATAAGTACTCAGGAACTATGCACACCTGACCCTGAGCTCTGCTCTGGGAACACAAGTCCATATTGTGTCAGGCTTTGGTTATTAACAGGACTGGATACCAGTGAGAGCTGGAGCACTCTGGGAGACTAAGTCTCCTGCTGCTTGTGGAGGACTGGCATGCTCTGTCATCACCCCAGTGAGACCCAATACAGAGATGGCAGTGTGAAATATTTACCAGAAGCAGGAACAGTGCCAGAGGGGTAGGGGTTGGATGGAGATCTCTCCAAAGAAGAAAGGGCAGGTGGATGATACTTCCCCAGGTTTTCCTCAGCCCAGGTGGTCAGGTACTTGTGAGAGCCAGCCCCAAATGCTCCATCCCCCTCCTGGAGGTTCAGCCCTGAGGCAATTTCCTGCATATCTGCTTCAGTACCTGCCCAATACAACAGCAGACTGCTGCCAAGCAGACAGAGGGAGACTTTGTGGCCTGGTAGGTTGAGGGAAGATTTTCCAGATTTCCTGGCCTTCTCTCAGCCAAACTGGGTCAGCAGCACAGGGAGCCAGCCTCAAAAGCCCCATCCTGCTCGCTGCAAGTTCAGCCCCACACCTCGCTCCCCGGCATGCCCTCTCACCCAACCTATCACAGTGGCCCAGAAGTGTGACAAACACTGCTGGCAGGCAGAGGGTGGTCCCTCCCACAACAATCCCCACAGAAGCAGTGCTACATGGCTCACAGAGGGCATCTGTGAACAGAGATTAGCCACTGACAGCAGACAGGCAGAAAGGCATCCCTACCGACAGCCACCAATAGCAGCTGTGGTTCCACCACAAAGTAGAACCAGGCACAGATGAGCAAAAAGCCTTGAGCTTCTGGGCACCATAGGAAGCCTTCCTCATAAAGCCATTAGTCTCTAAACCAGTAGGCATAGCAGATATATCTAATACAAAGGAAGAAACACAAAAACACAGACAAAATGATAAGGCAGAGGAATATGTTCTAAACAAAAGAAAAAGATAAGACATCAGAAAGAGGACTAAATGAAGTGGAGATCACCAATCTACCTGACAAAGATTTCAAAATAATGGTCATAAATATGCTCACTGATTTTGCAGAAAAGTTATTGACAATCACAGGGATGACTTTAAAAAAGAGGTAGAAGAGTTGAAAAAGAGCCACTCAGAGCTGAAGGATAAAGTAATGAAAAATACAGTGGAGAGAATGAATAATAGATTACTGCAAGTAGAGAAGACAATCATTGAGACAGAAATTACGGAACAGGAAAACAACGAAGCTGATGAACGGAGAGAAAAAGAATTTCTAGACTCTAGAGGACGCTAAGAGAGCTGTGTGACAACTCTAAATGAAACAATATCCACATAATAGGGGTACCAGAAGGAGAAGAGAGAGACAAAGGGGTAGAAATTCTCTTTGAAAAAACAATTGCTGAAACCATCCCCAATCTGGGAAACAAGCAGATACTCAGGTCCTGGAAGCACAGAGAGCCCCTAACAAAAGGAACCCCAGGAAGACAACACCAAGATAAAAAGTAATTAAAATGACAAGTTTAAGGATAAAGAGAGGGTAATGAAAGCAGCTAGAGAGAGGCAAAAAATTACTTATAAAGGAAACCCAATCAGGCTACTGGCAGATTTCTCAGTGGCAACATTACTGGTCAGAAGGAAGTGGCATAAAATATTTAATGTAATGAAAAAGAAGGCCCTTCAACAAAGAATCCTTTACACCAAGATTATCATTCAGAATTGAAGGAGAGATGATAAGTTTTCCAGATAAACAAAGTTAAAGGAATTCACCACAACTAAACCGGCCTTACACGATATGTTAAGGGGATTCTGTGGTAGGAAATGTTCTTAAGTCTAAATGTTTTTCACCAACAAAAATAAACTTACAGTAAAGGTAGTAGAAAAATTACTAACTAAACAAGTATGAAGTTAAAAAAAAAAAGGAGGAGGAAAAAGATGGTGGCATAACAAGTGAGGCAGAAACCTCCTCCCCAAACCACATATAACACAAAAATACAGCAAATACAACTAATCCTAAAAGAGCAACTGGAAAGAAGGCTGCAACAGATGGCCTACATATGGGGAAAAGAGAAGACCTCATGGAAAAGGGTAAAGCAGTAAGGCCACAATCCTGTGGAACCCAAGTCCTCCCCCCGCCCCAGCTCACAGGTGGCAGGAACAGAAATGGAGCAGAGAGAGAGTATAGGCCCAGAACTGCTAAACATCCACCCCTGGAGACCTGCTCCATGAGCATGAACACATATTACATGGTGCTCTGGAGATTAGTGGGGTTGGAAAGCAAAGACAGGCAGAATACTTGGAGAGACTGAGATTCCAGCCACTAGTGGAGAACAGGTACCCACAACTGGCCACTCTGGGACAAAGGAAAGGCGGGTACTTTGAAAGACTTTGCAGCAGCAAAAGGGTAGCTAAAGAGGCAAGGAATACATAGAGCTCACTGCTCAGGGGAAAAGATAGGTGGACAAAACCATCCCGGCACACTCAGCCCAGCAGGTAGGGAACTTTCTGGAGCTTCAGGAGCTTAATCCCTCTGGCTGGCACTGCAGCACCAAGGTCACCCACTGTGATACACAGCCTGCCGCTTCTTCCTTCCAGCTGGCACAAGGTCACACAGCTGCTGCCCCCCGCCATTGTGCCAGGCCAGCCAGAGGGCAGCTGTGCCCATGGTAGGTACAGAGACATAACGCAGAGGTTTCTCCCTGCACACTTGGTCCACTGGCCCTGGCAGTGGAGGCAGCCACTGCAGCTGGGAAGTGGGAAAGAGATCCTTTCTCCCAGCAGGCAATGGCGCCAGTCACCTGTGACCTGCACTATCGCTCCAGGTGCTGGGCAGCTCCAGAGAGTAGAGCTTCTGGGCACTAGAGGGCACCACCTACACAAAGTTATTACTCCAGAGTACTCAGAAATATGAAATGGCAGAAAATATCCTGGTAAAAAACAAAATCCCTCAAACAGCAGAGAGGGCTAAGTGAAACTGAAATCATCAATCTTCTTGATAAAGATTTCAAAAGTAAAAATCATAAACATGCTTACAGAGCTACAGAAAAATATTCAAGATCTCAAGGAGGACTTCTAGAAGAGAAAGAAACTTTGAAAAATACAGTATCTGAAATGAAACCTACAATGGTGGGATTTAAAAGCAGATTAAATGAAGTAGAGGACATGGTAAATGAAATAGAAATTAGAGAACAGGAATACAAAGAAACTGAGGCACAAAGAGAAAAAAGGATATCTGGAATGAAAGAAAAAGACAACTCTGTGACCAATCCAAATGGAACAATATTCGCATTATAGGGGTACCAGAAGAAGAAGAGAGAGAAAAAGGGATAGAAAGTCTCTTTGAGGAAATAATTGCTGAAAACGTTCCCAATCTGGGGAAGGAAATAGTCTCTCAGGTCATGGAAGTCCACAGATCTTCCAAAACAAGGGACCCAAGAAAGACAACACCAAGACATATAATAATTAAAATGCCAAAGATTAAGGATAAGGACAAAGTATTAAAAGCAGCCAGAGAGAGAAAAAAGATCACATACAAAGGAAAATCTATCAGGCTATAATCAGACTTCTCAGCAGAAACCTTACAGGCCAGAAGGCAGTGACATAAAAAATATATTTAATGCAATAAAGCAGAAGGGCCTCGAACCAAGAATACTCTACCCGGCAAGACTATCATTTAAATTTGAAGGACGGATTAAACAATTTCCAGATAAGCAAAAGTTGAGGGAATTTACCTCTGACAAACCATCTCTACAGTGTATTTTTAAAGGACTGCTATAGATGGAAGTGCTTCTAAGGCTAAACAGCTGTAACCAGAGAAAATAAAACCACAGAAAGAAAGTAGACCAATTAATTACTAAGCAAATGCAAAATTCAATCAACTACCCACAAAGTCAAAGGATATACAAAGAGTATAGAATATGACACCGCATATATAATGAGTGGAGAAGGAAGAAAAAGAAAGGAGAAAAAAACCCTTTTAGATTGTGTTTCAGATGGCATAATAAGCAAGTTTAGTTAGACTGCTAGATAGTAAAGAAACTGCCCTTGAACCTTTGGCAAACACAAATATAAAGCCTGCAGTAGCAATAAGTACATATCTATTGATAATCACCCTAAATGTAAATGGACTGAATGCACCAATCAAAAGACACAGAGTTTCAGAATAGATGGAAAAACAAGATCCATCTATATGCTGCCTACAAGAGACTCACTTCAAACCCAAAAACATACACAGACTAAAAGTGAAGGAATGGAAAAAGATATTTCATGCAAATAATAGGAAGAAAAAAGCAGGAGTTGCAGTACTAGTATCAGACAAAATGACTTCAAAACAAAGAAAGTTACAAGAGACAAAAAAGAACATTACATAATGATAAAGGGGTAAGTCCAAAGAAACGATATACCATTATAAATACCTATGCACCCAATAAAGGAGCACCTAAATATGTGAAACAAATATTAACAGAATTAAAGGGGGAAAGAGAAGGCAATGCATTCACTTTAGGAGACTTCAACACACCACTAAAAAGGACAGATCAACCAGACAGAAAATAAATAAGGAAAAAGAGGCACTGAACAACACATTAGAACAGACGGATCTAACAGACATCTACAGAACACTCCACCCAAAAGCAGCAGGATACACATTCCTCTCAAGTGCACATGGAACATTTTCAAGAATAGATCATATACTAGGTCACAAAAAGAGCCTCAGTAAGTTAAGAAGGATTGAAATTATACCAACAAGCTTTTCAGACCACAAAGGTTTGAAACTAGAAATAAATTACGCAAAGAAAACAAAAAAGCCCACAAACACATGGATGCTTCACAACACGCTCCTAAATAATCAGTGGATTTAATGACCTAATAAAAACAGAGATCAAGCAATATATGGAGATAAATGAAAACAACTCAAAACCACAAAATCTGTGGGACGCAGTGAAGGCCGTTATAAAAGGGAAGTATACTGCAATACAGGCTTATCACAAGAAAGAAGAACAATACCAAATGAACAGTCTAAACTCACAATTAATGAAAATAGAAAAGGAAGCACAAATGAGGCCCAAAGTCAGGAGAAGGAGGAACATAATAAAGATTAGAGCAGAAATAAGTAAAATGGAAAAGAATAAAACAATAGAAAGAATTAATGAAACCAAGAGCTAGTTCTTCAAGGAAATAAATAAACAAAATAGGTAAACCTCTAGCCAGACTTATCAAGAAAAAAAGAGAGTCTACACACAGAAACAGGATCAGAAATGAAAAAGGAAAAATCACTATGGACACCACAGAAATACAAAGAATTATTAGGGAATACTATGAAAAATTTTATGCTAACAAATTGGATAACCTAGAAGAAATGGACTTTTTAGAAAAATACAACCTTCCAAGACTGACCCAGGAAGAAACTGAAAATCTGAACACAAAAATTACCAGCAGTGAAATTAATTTGGAAATCAAAAACCTACTTAAGAACAAAATCCCTGGACCAGATGACTTCATGGCTGACTTTTACAAAACATTCAGAGAAGACCTAATACTCATTCTCCTTAAAGTTTTCCAAAAAGTAGAGGAGGAGGGAATACTTCCAAAACCATTCTATGAGGCTAGCATCACTCTAATACCAAAACCTGGCAAAGACACAACAAAAAAAGAAAATTACAGACCAATATCCCTGATGAACACAGATGCAAAAATACTCAACAAAATATTAGCAAACCGAATTCAAAAATACATCAAAAAGATCACAGATCATGATCAAGTGGGATTCATCCCAGGGATGCAAGGATGGTACAATATTCGAAAATCCATCAACATCATACACCACATCAACAAAAAGGACAAAAATCACATGATCATCTCAGTAGATGCTGAAAAAGCATTTGACAAAATTGAACATCCATTCATAATAAAAACTCTCAACAAAATGGGCAAGTACCTCAACACAATAAAGGCCATATATGACAAACCCACAGCCAATACCATACTTAACAGCAAGAAGCTGAAAGCTTTTCCTCTAAGATCGGGAAGAAGACAAGGATGCCCACTCTCCCCACTTTTATTCAACATACTACTGGATGTCCTAGCCACAGCAATCAGACAACACAAAGAAATAAAAGGCATCCAGGTTGGTAAGGAAGAAGTTAAACTGTCACTGTTTGCAGATGACATGATATTGTACATAAAAAACCCCAACACGACTAGAAATAATAACTCAATTCAGCAAAGCTGCAGGATACAAAATTAATACACAGAAATCTGTTGCATTCCTGTACAGTAACAATGAGTTAGCAGAAAGAGAAATCAGGAAAACAATTCCATTTACAATAGCACCAAACAAAAAAAACACTTAAAAATAAACCTAACAAGGAGGTGAAAGACATATACCCTGAAAACTACAAGACACCCATGAGAGAAATTAAAGAAGACACCAATAAATGGAAATACATCCCATGCTCATGGATAGGAAGAATTAATATTGTCAAAATGGCTATCCTGCCTAAGCAATCTACAGATTCAGTGCAATCCCTATCAAAATACCTACAGCATTCTTCAAAGAATTAGAACAAATAGTTCTAAAATTTATATGGAACCACAAAAGACCCCAAGTAGCCTAAGCAATCTGGAGAAAGAAGAATAAAGCTGCAGTGATTATGCTCCCTGACTAAAAGCTCTACTACAAAGCCACAGTAATGAAAACAATTTGATACTGGCACAAGAACAGACCCATAGATCAATGGAACAGAACAGGGAGCCCAGATATAAACCCAAGCATATATGGTCAATTAATATACGATAAAGGAACCAAGGATATAAAATGGGGAAATGACAGGCTCTTCAACAACTAGTGTTGGCAAAACTGGACAGCTACACACAGAGAATGGAACTGGATTATTGTCTAACCCCATACACAAAAATAAACTCAAAAATGGATCAAAGACCTGAATGTAAGTCATGAAACTATAAAACTCTTAGAAGAAACCGTAGCCAAAATCTCTTGAATATAAACATAAGCAACTTTTTCCTGAATGCATCTCCTCAGGCAAGGGAAGCAAAAGCAAAAATGAACAAATGGGAATACATCAAACTAAAAAGTTTCTCTACAGCAAAGGACACCATGAGTAGAACAAAAATGGTATAATATATTTGTAAACGACGTATGCGACAAGGGGTTAACGAACGCCCAAAATATATAAAGAATTCACATGCCTCAACACCCAAAAAGCAAATAACCTGATAAAAATGGGCAGAAGATATGAACAGACACTTCCCCAAAGAAGAAATTCAGATGGCCAACCGGCACATGAAAAGACGCTCCACATCACTAATTAACATGGAAATGCAAATTAAAACCACAATGAGATATCACCTCACACCAGTTAGGATGGCCAACATCCAAAGACAAGGAACAGAAAATGCTGGCAAGGATGTGGAGAAAGGGGAACCTCCTACACTGCTGGTTGGAACGTAAATTAGTCCAACCATTGTGGAAAGCAATATGGAGTTTCCTCAAAAAACTCAAAATAGAAATACCATTTGACCCAGGAATTCCACTCCTAGGAATTTACCCATAGAAAACAAAATCCCTGCTTCAAAAAGACATATGCACCCCTATGTTTATCACAGCACTATTTACAATAGCCAAGAAATGGAAGCAACCTAAGCGTCCATCAGTAGATGAATGGATAAAGAAGATGTGGTACATATACACAATGGAATATTACTCAGCCATAAGAAGAAAACAAATCCTACCATTTGCAACAACATGGATGGAGCTAGAGGGCATTATGCTCAGTGAATTAAGCCAGGCGGAGAAAGACAAGTACCAAATGATTTCCCTCATTTGTGGAGTGTAACAACGAAGCAAAACTGAAGGAACAAAACAGCAGCAGACTCAAAAACTCCAGGAAGGGACTAACAGTTACCAAAGGGGAGGGGTGAGGGAAGACAGGTGAGAAGGGAGGGAGAAGGGGATTGAGGGTTATTATGATTGGCACACATGGTCTGGGGGGGTCATGGGGAAGACATTTAGCACACAGAAGACAAGTAGTGACTCTGTGGCACCTTACTATGCTGACAGACAGTGACTGCAACGGGGTGTAGGGGGACTTGATAATATGGGTGAATGTAGTAACCACAATGTTTTTCATGTGAAACCTTAATAGTAAAAAAAAAAGAATACACAGTTTAAAAAAATCAACCTGTCATAACAACTGTTTTCATTACCAAAATTACAGGAGTTTTTGGAACCTGTCAGTAGGTTATTTAACCACACATCAAAAAATGACTCATGGAAATTATTTTACTTTAGAATTTTGGACTAGAGTTATGAGATGGAATCATAAAAGCACTACATTTCTTGCATTCTAAGTATATAACAATAAAGAATTGCTTTTGCAAAGATAAACGACATGTCTTTGCAACAACATGAATGGATCTAGAGGGTATTACGTTCAGTGAAATAAGCCAGGTGGAGAAAGACAAATACCAAATGATTTCACTTATTTGTGGTATATAAAAACAAAGCAAAACAGAAGGAACCAAATAGCAGCAGACTCATAGTCACCAAAAAGGGACTAGTAGTTACCAAGGGGGCCGGGTTAGGGAGGGCTGGGGGGAGGGGGAAGGGGATTAAGGAGCACAATAATTCACAATCTCTGGTTACGGGGACTGTACTACAGTACAGAGAATACAGTTAATGATCCTATAACATTTTACTACATTGATGGACTGGAGGGGGTGAGGACTTGATAATATGGGTAAATGTTGAAGTACTGATTGTATAGCAATGATACTTTAATTTTAAAAAGATAAATGACATGATAAAAATGAACTATTATAATTTTCTTTGCTACTCAAATTATCCCTGCATTTGAAAGGAATATAAAAAATAAAAATCTCTGCACTATAAGACAATTTAAGAATTGATATACAGAAAAAGCCTCCACTGGCTCCCCTTACAAATACTAATAAGGTTGGAGCTAAACAATCTGGAACTGAGCATCACTTAGTAGCAATTTTTTTTGGTATCATTAATCTACAATTACATGTGCAACATTATGGTTATTAAACTACCCACTTCATCAGGTCCTCCCCACCAACCCCATTATAGTCACTGTCCATTAACATAGTGAGATGCTATAGAATCACTACTTGCCTTCTCTGAGTTGTACAGCCCTCCCCGCGCCCCCTCCAGCATTACGTCTGCTAATCATAATGTCCCTTTTCCCCCCTTGTCCCTCCCTTCCTACCCATCCTCCCCAGTCCCTTTCCCTTTGGTAACTATTAGTCCATTCTTGGATTCTGTGAGTCTGCTGCTGTTTTTTTCTTTCAGTTTTTTTTCGTTGTTCTTATGCTCCACATATGAGTGAAATCATTTGATACTTGTCTTTTTCGGCTTGGCTTATTTCACTGAGCATAATACCCTCTAGCTCCATCCACGTTGTTGAAAATGGTAGGATTTGTTTTCTTCTTATGGCTGAATAATATTCCATTGTGTATATGTACCACTCTTCTTTATCCATTCATCTACTGATGGACACTTAGGTTGCTTCCATTTCTTGGCTATTGTAAATAGTGCTGCGATAAACATAGGGGTGCATCTGTCTTTTTCAAACTGGGCTGCTGCATTCTTAGGGTAAATTCCTAGGAGTGGAATTCCTGGGTCAAATGGTATTTCTATTTTGAGTTTTTTGAGGAACCTCCATACTGCTTTTCACAATGGTTGAACTAATTTGCATTCCCACCAGCAGTGTAGGAGGGTTCCCTTTTCTCCACATCCTCGCCAACATTTGTTGTTGTTTGTGTTTTGGATGTTGACCATCCTTACTGGTGTGAGGTGATATCTCATTGTGGTTTTAATTTGCATTTCTCTGATGATTAGCGATGTGGAGCATCTTTTCATGTGCCTGTTGGCCATCTGAATTTCTTCTTTGGAGAAGTGTCTATTCATGTCCTCTGCCCATTTCTTAATTGGATTATTTGTTTTTTGTTTGTTGAGGTGAGTGAGTTCTTTATATATTTTGGATGTCAACCCCTTTTTGGATATATCATTTATGAATATATTCCCCCATACTGTAGGATATCTTTTTGTTCTATTGATGGTGTCCTTTGTGGTACAGAAACTTTTCCGCTTGATATAGTCCCACTTGTTCATTTTTGCTTTTGTTTCCCTTGCCAGGGGAGATATGTTCATGAAGAAGTCGTTCATGTTTATGTCCTAGAGATTTTTGCCTATGTTTTTTTCTAAGAGTTTTATAGTTTCATGACTTACATTCAGGTCTTTGATCCATTTTGAGTTTACTTTTGTGTATGGGGCTAGATAGTAGTCCAGTTTCATTCTCTTACATGTAGCTGTCCAGTTTTGCCAACACTAGTTGTTGAAGAGGCTGTCATCTCCCCATTGTATATCCAAGGCTCCTTTATCATATATTAATTGACTATATATGTTTGGGTTAATGTCTGGATTTTCTATTCTGTTCCAGTGGTCTGTGGGTCTGTTCTTGTGCCAATGCCAAATTGTCTTGATTACTGAAGCTTTGTAGTAGAGCTTGAAGTCAGGGAGCGTAATTCCCCCTGTTTTATTCCTCCTTCTCAGGATTGCTTTGGCTATTCAGGGTCTACTTAGCAGTAATTTTAACGTGCTTACTATAAAAGCCACAGTGGCCCTTTAAGAGAGATCAGCTTATCAGTAAAAACACCCATGCAAAGCAGCACAAATGCTCTTTCATTATATAGAAATAAAATTTGAAATTGTACTTGAATTTGTGAGCTTGTTCCAAGATTTATTTACATTTCAGATGCAGCATTAGAATGAACCAGGAGTATCTTGACAGATAACAGAAAAACAAAGAAACCTGGTTTAACTAAATTAAATCATGTGAAAAACAAAACCTGAGATAAGAAATTCTGTGCAAAATGAGATGCCTAAAATATTTCACAAACCTATTGTTCCATCTTCTAAAAATAGTCTGAACCAATTATACTAGTCAAAAAAAAGAACTATGAAAATACAGAGGAAGTATCAGATAAAATGTTATATAAAAATCTCTGAAGTTTAATTCAGATCAGAGACATCCATGGACAGTGTTCATTACTTATCTATTGCTCGATATTGAGCATTCCAGGGCCTTTGTTCACTGTTTGATATGCATTACTTAGTTTTCTAAGCTAAAGAAACAGAGGTATGAGGAATGCCCCAATATTTGGCTAATAAAAAAAAAGCAAAGTATTTTGAATTTTAAAACTATTTGGTAAAGTGTTTCTCAAATAACAAATAGACATTTTCCAAGACTCTCAAGCAGATGTTCTTAACCAGCAGCATACAGCACACCTGGGACCCTTTAATAAGGCTTTTAAATGCTTTTGCCCCATTGGGGAATTTTTAATTTACCAGTTTAAGAAATTATATCATCACATGGTGGTGATGAAAGACGGTTCACGCACAACTACAGGAGAATATAAAATTAAAAGTACTAGTCCTCCTGACCCAACTCCCCACAGATAATCACTGTTACCAATTTCTCATGCACATTACATTTTTTTAATTTACAAATGAGACCACAGTACACCTTCTCCAAATGGCTTCTGTCGCCTAACAATATGTTTGAACATCTCTCCATATTGGTACATCAAGAACCACTTTGGTCTTTTAGTATCTGTCTAGTATTCCAGTTTTTAAGATTATTACTTACTAAAACAGTCCCTTATTGACATTTAGATTATCTCTCTGTCTTTTTTTGGAGGGGGCGGCTAGTAAAATTAACACTATAATGAGCATCCTTATACATTCTTATCTTAACAGCTTTTTATGAGTATATAGTATGTCATTCCATAAATGACCTGCAATGCCCTACTTCTCTATATAATCTGTGCTCCTTTTGAGTGGGTGGAACTTGTGAATTCGCTGAGACTCCCAAGATCCTGTATTGTTATGGCAAAAGGGAGATACTCCTGGGTGGGCCTAACGTCAACAGATGAGCCTTTGAAAAGCAGAGGGTTTTCTTCAGGTGGCTGGTCACAGAAAAGGAAGGCAGAAAGATGCATGTGAGGTGCTTGGCATAAAGTGAACAACCACGCTGTGAACTACCTATGCGGGCACGTGGCAGAGAACTACAAGCAGCCTGTTTAAGCTGAAAGCAGTCACCCTAGCCAATAGAAAGCAAGAAAATGGTGACCTTAATCCTAGTCACAAAGACTGCCAACAACTAGTGAGCTTGGACAAAGATCCCAAGATCCAGGAGAGAAATGACAATACTGTGATTTTGGCTGAGTGCTGACCCAGGACACCCCTGGACCATGATGCACCACCCTCACTGCCCTGCCAGCAAAGCCCCAGTCCAGTGCCCAGCCAGGAGCTCCCTAGACTGCACCCCTTCAACACTGGCTGCCTTGCCAGCATGGTTCCAGTTGACCACTGGCTGACATCCTGGAAACCCTGGCACTGGGGCACCCTAGCCCACAGCCACCCGGACTGCAGCCAGGCAAATCGCCATGTGCATGCAGTCTACCCAGGGGATGTTCCTATACAAGGCCATGCCTTCAAGACTTGGAGCAGCCCTTTTGCCTAACCTACAGAAACAAACACAGAAAGTCAAACTAAATGAGGAGACAGAGGAATATGCTTGAAGCAGAAAAATGACAAAACTTCTGAAAGAGAACTGAATGAAACAGAGTTAAGTAATCTACCTTGACAAAGAGTTTAAAGTAATGCTCACCAAACTTGAGATAAGAGTGGATGAACTCAATGACAAAGTCAACAAAGAGAAAACATTAAAAAAAATCAGAGATGAAGAATAAAATAAATGAAATGAAAAATACATGAGAGGAAACCAACAGCAGATTAGATGACACAGAAGAATGGATGAGCAATTTGGAGCACCAAGTAATGGAAAGCATTCAAGGTGAACAACAGAAAGAAAAAACAAAAAAAGAATGAAGATAGGTTAAAAGATCTCTAGGATATCATCAAATGTCCTAACATAAGAATTATAGGAGTCTTAGAAGGAGAAGAGAGAGAGAAAAGGGTAGGACCTTATTATTTTTTAATTAAAGTATCACTGCTATACAATCTTATGAAGGTTTCACATGGGCAACGTTGTGGTTTTAACATTCACCCATATTATCAAGACCTCTCACCCCATTGGAGTCACTGTCCATCACCATAGTAAGATGCTACAGAGTCATTACTTGTCTTCTTTGTGCTATACTGCCTTCCCTGTGACCTACCTATATTGTGTGTGCTAAGTATAATGTTCCTCAACCTGCTTCTCCCTCCCTCCCCACGACCCTCCCAAACCCCTTCCCTTTGGTAACCACTAGTCCCTTCTTGGAGTCTGTGAGTCTGCTGCTGTTTTGTTCCTTCAGTTTTGCTTTGAGTGAAATAATTTGGTACTTGTCTTTCTCTGCGTGGCTTATTTCACCAAGCATAATACCCTCTAGCTCCATCCATGTTGTTGCAAATGGTGGGATTTCTTTTCTTTTTATGGCTGAATAATATTCTATTGAGTGTAGGTACCACCTCTTCTTTACCCATTCATTTACTGATGGACACTTACGTTGCTTCCATATCTTGGCTACTGTAAATAGTGCAGTGAAAAACATAGGGGCGCATATGTCTTTTTCAATCCGGGATCTTTTTTTCTTCGGGTAAATTCCTAGGAGTGGAATTCCTGGGTCAAATGGTATTTCTATTTTTAGTTTTTTGAGGAAACTCCATATTGTTTTCCACAATGGTTGAACTAATTTACATTCTCAAAAACAGTGTAGGAGGGTTCCACTTTCTCTGCATCCTTGCCACCTTTTTGTTCCTTGACTTTTGGATGTTGGCTATCCTAACTGGTATGAGATGATATCTCATTGTGGTTTTTCTTTTTTCTTTTTTTTTGGTATCATTAATCTACAATTACATGTGCAAGATTATGGTTACTAAACTCCACACTTCATCAGGTCCCCCCCACCTACCCCATTACAGTCACTGTCCATCAGCGTAGTGAGATGCTATAGAATCACTACTTGTCTTCTCTGAGTTATACAGCCTTCCCCGCGCCCCCCCCCCGACATTATGTCTGCTAATCGTAATGCCCCTTTTTCCCCCTTGCCCGTCCCTTCCCACCCACCCTCCCCAGTCTCTTTCCCTTTGGTAACTATTAGTCCGTTCTTGGGTTCTGTGAGTCTCCTGCTGTTTTGTTCCTTCAGTTTTTTTCTTTGTTCTTATACTCCACATATGAGTGAAAGCCTTGTATTTATTTGTTTTGTCTGATTGCCGTGGCTAGGACCTCCAGTACTATGTTTAGTAACAGAGGAGAGACTGGGCATCCCTGTCTTGTTCCCGATCTTAGATGAAAACCTTTCAGCTTCTCACTGTTAAGTATGATGTTAGCTGTGGGTTTGTCATATATGGCCTTTATGATGTTGAGGTACTTGGCCTCTATACCCATTTTGTTGAGAGTTTTTTTCATGAATGGATGTTGAATTTTGTCAAATGATTTTTCAGCATCTATGGAGATGATCATGTGGTTTTTGTTCTTCTTTTTGTTGATGTGGTGGATGATGATGGACTTTCGAATGATGTACCATCCTTGCATCCCTGAGATGAATCCCACTTGATCATGGTGGATGATCCTCTTGATGTATTTTTTAATTCGGTTTGCTAATATTTTGTTGAGTAATTTTGCTTCTACGTTCATCAGGGATATTGGTCTGTAATTTTCTTTTTTGGTGAGGTCGTTGCCTGGTTTTGGTATTAGAGTGATGCTAGCTTCATAGAATGAGTTTGGAAGTATTCCCTCCTCTTCTATTTTTTGGAAGACTTTAAGGAGCATGGGTGTTATTTCTTCTCTATATGTCTGCTAAAATTCAGACGTGACTCCATCTGGCCTGGGGGTTTTGTTCTTGGGTATTTTTTTGATTACCGATTCTATTTCATTGCTGGAAATTGGTCTGTTTAGGTTTTGTGTTTCTTGCTTGGTTAGTCTTGGAAGGTTGTATTTTTGTAAGAAGTTGTCCATTTCTTCTAGGTTTTCCAGCTTGTTAGCATATAGATTTTCATAGTATTCTCTTATAATTCTTTGTATTTCTGTGGGGTCCGTAGTGATTTTTTCTTTCTCATTTCTGATTCTGGCTATCTGTGTAGATTCTCTTTTTCTCTTAGTAAGTCTAGCTATGGCTTTATCTATTTTGTTTATTTTTTCAAAGAACCAGCTCTTGGTTTCATTGATTTTTTCTATTGCTTTATTCTTCTCAATTTTATTTATTTCTTCTCTGATCTTTATTATGTCCCTCCTTCTGGTGACTTTGGGCCTCATTCGTTCTTCTTTTTTCAGTTTCCATAATTGTGTCTTTACACTATTCATTTGGGATTGTTCTTCCTTCTTTAAATAGACCTGGATTGCAATATACTTTCCTCTTAGAACTGCCTTTGCTGCATCCCACAGAAGTTGCGACTTTGTGTTATTGTTGTCATTAGTCTCCATATATTGTTTGATCTCTGTTTTAATTTGGTCATTTCTCCATTGATTAGTTAGGAGTATGCTGTTAAGCCTCCATGTATTTGCGAGCCGTTTTGCTTTCTTTGTACAATTTATTTCTAGTTTTACACGTTTGTGATCTGAGAAGTTGGTTGGTAGAATTTCAATATTTTTGAATTTACTGAGGTTCTTTTTGTGGCCTAGTATGTGGTCTATTCTGGAAAATGTTCCATGTGCACTTGAGAAGAATGTGTATCCTGCTGCTTTTGGGTGTGGAGTTCTGTAGATCTCTGTTAGGTCCATCTGTTCTAGTGTGTTGTTCAGTGCCTCTGTGTCTTTACTTATTTTCTGTCTTGTTGATCTGCCCTTTGGAGTGAGTGGTGTGTTGAAGTCTCCTAAAATGAATGCATTGCATTCTAGTTCCTCCTTTTATTCTGTTAGTATTTTTCTCACATATGTTGGCACTCCTGTGTTGGGTGCATATATATTTAAAATGGTTATATCCTCTTGTTGGACTGACCCCTTTATCATTATGTAATGACCTTTATCTTTTGCTACTTTCTTCGTTTTGAAGTCTATTTTGTCTGATACATGTTCTGCAACACCTGCTTTTTTCTCCTTGTTGTTTGCATGAAATATGTTTTTCCATCCCTTCACTTTTAGTCTGGGGATATCTTTCGGTTTGAGGTGAGTCTCTTGTAAGGAGCATATAGATGGGTCTTGCTTTTTTATCCATTCTGTTACTCAGTGTCTTTTGATTGGTGCATTCAGTCCATTTACATTTAGGGTGATTATTGATAGATATGTACCTATTGCCATTGTTGGCTTTAGATTTGTGGTTACCAAAGTGTTAAGGGTAGCTTCTTTACTATCTAACAGTCTAACTTAACTTTCTTGTTAAGTTATTGTAAACACAGTCTGATGATTCTTTATTTCTCTCCATTTTTATTCTTCCTCCTCCATTCTTTATATACTAGGTGTTTTATTCTTTGCCTTTAGTTAGTATTTGGATGGTCTGCTTTCTTTGCTATGATTTTATTTTCTCTGGTGACATCTTTTTAGCCTTAGGAGTGCTTCCATCTAGAGCAGTCCCTTTTAAGATATCCTGTAGAGGTGGTTTATGGGAGACAAACTCTCTCAGCTTTCGCTTGTCTGGAAATTGTTTAATCCCTCCCTCGTATTTAAATGATAATCGTGGTGGATACAATATTCTTGGTTCGAGGCCCTTCTGTTTCATTACATTAAATATATCATGCCATTCTCTTCTGGCCTGTAAGGTTTCTGTTGAGAAGTGTGATGACAGTCTGATGGGTTTTCCTTTGTAGGTGATCTTTTTTCTCTCTCTAGCTGCCTTTAATACTTTATCCTTATCTTTGACCTTTGCTATTTTAATTATTATGTGTGTTGGTGTTGTCTTCCTAGGGTCCCTTGTGTTGGGAGATCTGTGGGCTTCCATGGCCTGAGATACTATTTCCTTCCTCAGCATGGGGAAGTTTTCAGTAATTATTTCTTCAAAGACACTTTCTATCCCTTTTTCTCTCTCTTCTTCTTCTGGTACTCCTATAATGTGAATATTGTTCCGTTTGGATTGGTCACACAGTTCTCTTAATATTCTTTCATTCCTAGAGATCCTTTTCTCTCTCTCTGCCTCAGCTGCTCTTTATTCCTGTTCTCTGATTTTTTTTCCATTAACAGTCTCTTGCATCTCGTCCAGTCTGCTGCTCAGTCCATTGATGGCTTGTCTCATTTCTGCATTGTCTTTCCTCACTTCATCCCTTAGCTCTTGCATATTTCTCTGTAGATCCATCAGTATGGTTATGACTTTTATTCTGAATTCTTTTTCAGGAAGATTTTGCATGTCCATCCTGTCAGGCTCCCTCTCTGGGGTTGTCTGTGTGATGCTTGTCTGGACCATATTCCTCAGTCTTTTCATGGCGATAGAAGTGGTTGCTGTTTGTGCCACGTGTGTCAGCTGGGAGAACAAAGTCCCTTCCTGGTTGTTGTTCTTCTTGCCCTTCTCCTAGGCCTGAGCTGTTTTCCTGCACACCAGGAAGCAGTCTCTGGGATAATCCCCTGACTGCCTGTATGCGGGGTCCCCCTCAGCCTAGCCTATAGTACTGCGGGGGGTTGCAGTTATGCTGGGTGCATTCTGGTCCCCTTCGTGCATTCTGGACCAGGTTCTGGGGCTCTTCCTGCTTACCTGCATACCTGCCGGGGGTAGACTCTGTGAGGTTGCTGTGGGTGGGGCCACTCGTCTGCTGTTCCTCTGTGGGGCGGCTCCATCTGGGGCGCCAGCCGGAAAGGGAATGAATGGGAGGGGGCTGATCTCTGTGGGAAGCCTCGGTGTGGCTGCTTTGCCCAGCCGCCGGCCAAGGGGTCTGAAATTCCCCAAGACTCCCAGCCTGCTGGGCTGAGTGCACTGGGACGATTTTGTTCCGCTGTTGGGTCCTTGTCTCTTTAAGACTTTTAAAAAAGTGCCCACTTTTCTTTTGTCCCAGGTAGCCGGCTGAGGGGACCTACCGTGTTGGATCCTCCACTTCTGTTTCTCTAATCTCCGATACACCACATGATGTGTGTCAGTGCTCCTGGCGCAGATCACCAGGGCTGGTTCTTTGGTGGGCCTGGGCTTCCACTCCCTCCCCAGTCTGATTCTTTTCCTCCCCCAGTGCACTGAGGTGGGGGAAGTGCTTGGGTCCTGCCAGGTCGTGGCTTTGTATCTTACCCGCTTCGTGAGGCACTGAGTTCTCACAGGTGTAGCTGTAGCCTGGCTGTTGTCCTGTATCTTCTGGTCTCTCTTTTAGGAATAGTTGTATTTGTTGTATTTTCATAAATATATATGGTTTTGGGAGGAGATTTCCGCCACCCTGCTCACGCTGCCATCTTCCCAGAAGTCATCCTCATTGTGGTTTTAATTTGCATTTCCATGATAATTAGCAATGTGAAGCATCTTTTCATGTGCCGGTTGGCCATCTGAATTTCTTCTTTGGAGATGTGTCTGTTCATATCTTCTGCCCATTTTTTAATCGGGTTATTTGCTTTTTGGGTGTTGAGGCGTGTGAGTTCTTTATATATTTTGGATGTTAACCTCTTGTTGGATATGCTGTTTATTAATATATTCTCCCATACTGTAGGATGCCTTTTTGTTCTGCTGATAGTGTCCTTTGCTGTAGAGAAACTTTTTAGTTTGATGTAGCCACATCTGTTCATTTTGCTTTTGTTTCCCTTGCCTGAGAAGTGTTCAGGAAAAAGTTGCTCATGTTTATATCCCAGAGATTTTTGCCTATGTTTTCTTCTATGAGTTTTATGGTTTCATGACTTACATTCAGGTCTTTGATCCATTTTGAGTTTGCTTTTGTGTATGGAGTTAGACAATAATCCAGTTTCATTCTCTTGCATGTAGCTGTCCAGTTTTGACAACACCAGTTGTTGAAGAGGCTGTCATTTCCCCACTCTATATACATGGCTCCTTTATCGTATATTAATTGGCCATATATGTGTTGGTTTATATCTGGGCTCCCTATTCTGTTCAATTGATCTATGGGTCTGTTCTTGTGCCAGTACCAAAATGTTTTCATTACTGTGGCTTTGTAGTAGAGCTTGAAGGTAGGGAGTGTAATTCCCCTAGCTTTGTTTTTCCTTCTCAGGATCACTTTGGCTATTCAGAGTCTTTTGTGGTTCCATATGAATTTTAGAACTATTTGTTCTAGTTCACTGAAGACTGTCATTGATATTTTGATAGGGATTACACTGACTCTGTAGATTGCTTTAGGCAGGATGGGACTGAGAATTTATTTTAAGAAATAATAGGTGATAACTTCCATAACCCAGAGAAAGAAACAGACATCCAGGTCCAGGGAGTACAGAGAGCTCTAAACAAGATGAACCCAAGGAGGTCCACACCAAGACACATAATAATTAAAATATCAAAGATCAAAGACAATGAATCTTAAAAGCACTAAAAGAAATGCAACAAGTTACCTGCGATGGAAACCCCATAAGGCTATCAACTGATTTTTTTCAGCAGAAACTCTACAGGCCAGAAGGGTGTGGCATGATATAGTCAACGTGCTGAAAGAGAAAAACCTCCAACCAAGTATCCTCTACCCATTAAGGTTATCATTCAGAATTGAAGGAGAAATAAAGAGCTTCACAGATAAACAAATTTGCCACCACTAAACCAGCCTTACAAGAAATGTTAAAGGAACTTATTAAAATATTTTTTATTGAAGTATCATTGATATACAATCTTATGTTGGTTTCAAATGTACAATACAATGGTTCAACAGGTATCCATTATTAAATCCTCATCCCCTCTAGTGTGGTTACTATCTATCAACATAGATGTTACAGAATCATTGACTATATTCTCTATGCTGTACTACCATCCCCATGACCAGCTTATATTGTGACTGCAAATTACTGGGCCCTAAAGCAACTTCTTTAAGAGGAAAAGAAAAGGCCACAACCAGAAGGAAGAAAATTATGAAAAGAAAAAAATTAACTGTGAAAAGCAAACAGCAAAGGTACAATTATTTAAAAGCTAGTATGAAGGTTAAAAGACAAAGCAGAAAAATCAACAATTTCTAAAAATTAGGTAAGGGAATCTCTAAATTAAAGATATTAAAGAAGACTCATATAAAAAAAATGTGGAGGAGGGGGAGTTAAAAATGTAGTACTGTTAGAATGCCCTCAAACTTAAGCAACTATCAAGTTAACATAGGCTGCTATATATGTTGAAATGTCTTATATAAACCACATGGTAACCATAAACCAAAAACCTATAATAGATTAACAAAAAATAAGTGAATCGAACCATAACACTAAAGATAATTATCACACACAAGGGAAGAGGCAAGAGAATAAAGGATCAGAGAACAACAAAACAACCAGAAAACATGGAACAAAATGGCAATAACTATAGACTCATTAATAATCATTTTAAATGTAAATTGACTATAGACACTGAGAAGTGATTGGTGGTTACTATGGTGGAGGGGTTGGGGTGGGTGCAGTATGTGAGGGGTATAAAGAGGCACAAAATCTCAGTCATAATATACGATGGTCACAGAGACAGAAGGGCAGCATGGAGAACATAGTCACTGGTTCTGTAACATCTTTCTTTGTTGACAGATAGTAACTCTACTAGTTGGGGTGAGGATTTAATAATGTGTGTTACTGTTGAATCACTGCGTTGTACACTTGAAACCAATGTAATATTGTGCAGCAACTATACTTCAATTTTAAAATGTAAATGGACTAAATGCTGCAATCAAAAGACATAGGGTGATTGAGTGGATGAAAAAACAAGACACATGTAAATACTGCCTATAAGGAACTCACTTCAGACCTAAAGACACACACAGACTAAAACTAAAGTGATAGAAAAAGACATTCTATGTAATCAGAAATGAAAAAACAAAAAAGCTGGAGCAGCAATACTTATATCAGACAAAACAGACTTCAAAGCAAAGACTGTAAAAAGAAATAAAATATTATTTAATAATGTAACAAAAAATTTCTACTCACTCAACAGAAGCACCTAAATAAATAGAGCAGATATTAACAAACATGAAGGGAGAAACTTGTAATAATACAATAATAGTAGGGAACTTTAACACCCCACTTAGATCAATGGATAGATCATCCAGACTGAAAATCAATAAGGAAGCAGTGGCTTTGAATGACAAATTAAACCAAATGGATCTAATGGATATATACAGAACATTATATCCAGAAATAGCAGATACTCATTCTTTCCAAGTACACATGGGACATTCTCCAGGAGAGATCACATGTTAGGCCACAAAACAAGTCTTAATTTTTAATTAAGTTATCATTGATATATAATCTTAGAAAGTTTCACATGAGCAACATTGTGGTTTCAACATTCACCCATATTATCAAGTCCCCCACCACCCCATTGCAATCACTGTCCATCAGCACAGTAAGATGCTATAGAGTCATTACTTGTCTTCTCCGTGCTATACTGCTTTCCTGTGACCTACCTATATTGTGAATGCTAATCCCCCTTAATCCCCTTCTCCCACCCCTTCTTGGAGTCTTTGAGTCTGCTGCCATTTTGTTCCTTCAGTTTTGCTTTGTTGTTATACTCCACAAATGAGTGAAATCATTTGACACAAGTCTTAATAAATTTAAGAAGACTAAAATCATATCAACCATCTTTTCCAACCACAACAGTATGAAACTAGAAATCAATTACAAGAAAAAAAGTAGAAAAACACAAATATGTGGAAGCTAAACAGCATGCTACTAAAAAACCAATGGGTCAATGAAGAAATTAAAATGGAACAAAAAATACTTGGAGATTAATGAAAATAGAAACATAGTAATTTAAAATCTTGAGGATGCAGGAAAAGCAGTTCTAAGAGGGAAGTTTACAGCATTACAGGGCTACCTCAAGAAACAAGAAAAATCTCAATCTAAACCTACACCTAAAGGAACTAGAAAAAGAAGAACAAACAAAGCCCAAAGTTAGTAGAAGGAACAAAATAATAAATATAAGAAATAAATGAAATAGAGACTAAAAAAACCAAAAGATCAATGAAACTAAGAGCTGGTTCTTTGAAGAGACAAGCAAAATTGGTAAACCTTTATCTAGATTCATCAAGAAAAAAAGAGAGGACTCAAATGAAATCATAAATGAAAGAAAAGGTACAACCAACAATACAGAAATACAAACAATTATAAGAGATTATTATGAAAAATTATATGCCAACAAACTGGTCAACCTAGAAGAAATGGATAAATTCCTAGAAACATGGAATCTCTCAAGACAGAAAATCAGAACAGACTGATTAGTAATAACAAAACTGAAGCAGTAATGAAAAACTCCCAATAAAACTCCCAAATAAGATGGCTTCACAAGAAAATTCTACCAAACATTTAGAGAAGAGTTAATACCTATCCTTCTCAAATTATTCCAAAAAGTTGAAGAGGAAGGAAATCTTCCAAATTCACTCTATGAGGCCAGCATCACCCTGATACCAAAAGCAAACAAGGACACTACAAAAAAAAAAATTCCAGAAAAATATCCATGATGAGTACAATGCAAAAATCCTCAACAGAATATTAGCAAAGTGAATTAAAAAATACATTAAAATGATCATTCACCACGACCAAGTGGGATTTATTCCAGGGATGCAAGGATGGTTCAGTATCTGCAAATCAATCAACATAATATGCCACATTAACAAAAGGAAGGATAAAAGCTATATGATCATCTCAACAGATGCTAAGAAAGCATTTGACAAAATTCAGCATCCATTCATGATAAAAACTCCCAACAAAGTGGGTACAGAAGGAACATACCTCGACATAATAATAAAGGTCATATATAATAAACCTATGGTTAACATCATACTCACGGCAAAAAGCTGAAATCTTTTCCTCTAATATCAGGACAAGACAAGGATGCCCCCTCTCACCATTTTTATTCAACATAGTACTGGAAGTCCTAGTCATAGCAATCAGACAAGAAAAATAAATAAAAGGCATCCAAGTTGGTAAGGAAGAACTAAAACTGTCACTAGAGATAGATGACATGATACTATGTATAGAAAATCTTTAAAAGATTCCACTAAAATATATTAGAATTAATGGATGAATTCAGTAAACCCACAGGATACAAAATCAATATACAGAAATATGTTGTTTCTAAATACAAATAATGAAATAATAGGAAGATAAATTAAGAGATCAACTACATTCATTCACAATTGGATCAAAAAGAATAATATGCCTAGGAATAAATTTAATTAAGGAGGTGAAAGACCTATGCTCTACAAACCGTATGACAATGATGAAAGAAACTGAATAAGATACAAATAAATTGAAAGCTATTCTATGCTCATGGATAAGAACAATATTGTTAAAATGGCCAAACTGCCCAAAGCAGTCTACAGATTCAGTGCAATCCCTATTAAGATACCAAGGGCATTTTTCACAGAACTAGAGAAAATAATCCTAAAATTTTATGGAACCACACACACAAAAAAACAAAAAACAAATAACCCAAGTAATTTTGAGAAAAAAGAAAAAAGCTGGGGTATCATGCTCCCTGATTCCAAACTATACTACAAAGCTACAGTAATCAAAACAGCATGGAACTGGAAGAACACACACACAGACCAGTGGAACAAAACAGAGAGCCCAGAGATAAACCCACACCTATGTGATCAATTAATATATGACAAGGGAGGCAAAAATGTACAATGGAGAAAAGACAGTCCCTTCAATAAATGTTATTGGGAAAACTGGAGAGCTACACGCAAAAGAATGAAATGGCATCACTGTCTTATACCCCACACAAAAATAAACTTAAAATGGATTAAAGACCTAAACAGAAGACCCAAAACCATAAAAATCCTAGAAGAGAACATAGGCAGTAAATTTTTTTTTCTTATGTTCCCCCCATTTTTTTAAATTGATATACAAGGCAGTAAACTCTTGAACATGGCATTAGTAATTTTTTTCATGATATGTATCCCTAGGTAACGAAACAGAAAATAATAAGAAACAATAAACAAGTAGAACTACATCAAACTAAAAAGCTTTACACAACAAAGGAAACAGTCAACAAAAGGCAATCTACTTAATGGGAGAAGATATTTGCAAATGATATATCTGATAAGGGGTTAATATTCAAAGTATATAAAGATATCATACAATCCAAGACCAAAAAAAACAAATAATCCAATAAAAAAATAGCCACAGGTTCTGAAGACAATTTTCCAAAAAGGCCTACAGAGGACCAATAGACACATGAAAAGATGCTCCACATCATTAATAATCATGGAAATGTAAATCAAAACCACAATGAGATTATTACCTTGCATCAGTCAAAATGGCTAGTATCAACAAGATAAGAAATAACAAGAGTTGGTGAGGATATGGAGGAAAGGGAACCCTCATACACTGCTACTAGAACCGAAAATTCGTACAGCCACTATGGAAAGAAGTATAGAGGTTTCTCAAAAAAACAAAAACAAAAAAGCTCATGTGGAGGGGCTCAAGATGGTGGCATGAGTAGGGTGGCAGAAATCTCCTCCCAAAACCATATATGTTTTTTAAAATACAACAAATACAACTACTCCTAAAAGGGAGACCAGAAGATACAGTACAACAGCCAGGCTACATCTACATTTGAAAGAACTCAGCCTCTCATGAAAAGGGTAAGCTACAAAACCACGATCTGGCAGGACCCAAGCACTCCCCCAACCTCAGCTCACCAGCAGGAGGAAAAGAATCAGAGTTGGGAGGGAGTGGAAGCACAGGACTACTAAATAACTGGCCCTAGTAATCGGCACTGGGAGCACAGACAGACATTGCATGGTGTACAGGATATTAGAGTAACGGAAAAGTAAAATCTGAGATAGAGACTGCGAGTGGGTCCCCATAGTCGGCTCCCCTGGGATGAAAGAAAAGCGATGCTTTTTAAAAGTCTTAAATGGACAAGGGCTTAACAGCTGGACAAAATCATTCCAGCACACTCAGTCCAGCAGGTTGGGAATCTTAAGGAACTCCAGTTGCCCTAACACCCTGGGGAGTAACACAGCCCCAAAGCCCCTCACGGCAATAAGCAGCCTGCCTGCCATTCATTCCCCTCAGCTGCTGCTGCAAGCAAACCAGCTGATCCACCACAGCTGCGGAGCAGCCAGGGTAACAGCCCTGCCCAGAGCAACCACACAGAGACTTCTCCCAGTGCGCAGCTAACTGGGACAGACCCAGAGGCTGCCACGGGTGCACAGCTGCCCAGCACAGACAGCAAGGTCCGGAAGGCACAAAGGGGCGGTGTTCTCACAGGACAAACCTGGTGCATCTACAACACCCCATGGGGCTCTAGACTATCCCAAGGGCTGCCCAGCCCATGGCAGCTCAGGGAATTATCCCAGAGACTGCTCCTGGTGTGCAGGTAAACAGCACAGGCAGTGGAAGCTGGAGCAAGATCCAGAAGGCACGAAGGGGCGCCGTTCTCACAGGAGAACACACCCAGCGTGTCTGCAACCCCCTGGCAGTGTGCTAGGCTATCCCAAGGGCCGCCCAACACAGGGCAGCTCAGGAGATTATCCAGAGACTGCTCCCTGTGTGCAGGCAACTGACACAGGCAGCGGAGAAGGGCAAGGTGACCAGCAATCAGGAAGAGACTTTGTTCTCCCAGCGGACACACACGCCACCTGCCTACGACCACTTCTACATCATGAAAAGGTAGAAGACTCTGGTCCAGTCAAAAATCACTCAGACAACCCCAGAGAAAGGGTCTGGGGAGATAGATATAACCAATCTTCCTGAAAAAGACTTAAAAATAAAAGTCATAACCATGCTGATGGACCTGCAGAGAAATATGCAAAAGCTAAGGGATGAAGTCCGGAGGGAGATAACAGAAATGAAACAATAGATGGAAGGTCTTAAGAGCAGACTGGATGAGATGCAAGAGATTGTTAGTGGAATAGAAATCAGAGAACAGGAACACAGGGAAGCTGAGGCAGAGAGAGATAAAAGGACCTCTAGGAATGAAAGAATATTAAGAATACTGTGTGACCAATCCAAACGGAACACTATTCGCATTATAGGGGTACCAGAAGAAGAAGAGAGAAAAAGGGATAGAAAGTGTCTGAAGAAATAATTGCTGAAAACTTCCCCAAGCTGGGGAAGGAAATAGTCTCTCAGACCATGGAAGCCCACAGATCTCCCAACACAAGGGACCCAAGGAGGACACCACCAAAACATATAATAATTAAAATGGCAAAATTCAAAGACAAGGACAGAGTATTAAAGGCAGCCAGACATAGAAAAAAGATCACCTATAAAGGAAAACCATCACGCTATCATCACACTTCTCAACAGAAACCTTACAGGCCAGAAGAGAATGGCATGATATATTTAATGCAATGAAACAGAAGAGCCTTGAACCAAGAATACTGTATCAAGCACAATTATCATTTAAATTTGAAGGACGGATTAAACAATTTCCAGACAAGCAAAAGTTGAGGGAATTTGCCTCCCACAAACCACCTCTACAGGATATTTTAAAGGGACTTCTTTAGATGGAAGCACTCCTAAGACTAAATAGATGTCACCAGAGAAAAATAAACTCACAGTAAAGAAAGCAGACCAACCAAATACTAACTAAAGGCAAAAAATAAAATCAACTACCCACAAAAGCAGCCAAAAGAAACACATAAGAGTACAGAATAAAACACCTAATATATAAAGAATGGAGGAGGAAGAATAAGAAGGGAGAGAAATAAAAAATCATCAGACTGTGTTTATAATAGCTTAATAAGAGAGTTAAGTTAGACTGTTAGATAGTAAAGAAGCTACCCTTGAACCTTTGGTAAGCATGAATCCAAAGCCTGCAATGGCAATAAGTACATATCTATCGATAATCACCATAAATGTAAATGGACTGAATGAACCAATAAAAAGAAAACACAGAGTAATAGAATGGATAAAAAAGTAAGACCCATCTATATGCTGCTTACAAGAGACTCACCTAAAGACATACACAGATTAAAAGTGAAGGGATGGAAAAAGATATTTCATGCAAACAACAAGGAGAAAAAAGCAGGTGTTGCAGTACATGTATCAGACAAAATAGACTTCAAAACAAAGAAAGTAACAAGAGATAAAGAAGGACATTACATAATGATAAAGGGGTCAGTCCAACAAGAGGATATAACCATTATAAATACATATGCACCCAACACAGGAGCACTGACATACGTGAAACAAATACTAACAGAATAAAAGGAGGAACTAGAATGCAATGCATTCATTCTAGGAGACTTCAACACACCACTCACTCCAAAGGACAGATCAACCAGACAGAAAATACGTAAGGACCCAGAGGCACTGAGCAACACACTAGAACAGATGGACCTAACAGACATCTACAGAACTCCACACCCAAAATCAGCAGGATACATATACTTCTCAAGTGCACATGGAACATTTTCCAGAATAGACCACATACTAGGCCACAAAAAGAGCCTCAGTAAATTCAAAAACATTGAAATTCTACCAACCAACTTCTCAGATCACAAAGGTATAAAACTAGAAATAACTATACAAAGAAAACAAAAAGGCTCACAAACACATGGAGGCTTAACAACATGCTCCTCAATAATCAATGGATCAATGACCAAATAAAAACAGAGATCAAGCAATATATGGAGACAAATGACAACAACAGCACAAAGCCTCAACTTCAGTGGGACACAGAAAAGGCAGTTCTGAGAGGAAAGTATATAGCAATCCAGGTCTACATAAAGAAGGAAGATTAATCCCAAATGAATAGTCTAACGTCACAATTATTGAAACTGGAAAAAGAAGAACAAATGAGGCCCAAAGTCACCAGAAGGAGGGACATAATAAAGACCAGAGAAGAAATAAATAAAATTGAGAAGAATAAAACAATAGAAAAAAAATCAATGAAAACAAGAGCTGGTTCTTTGAGAAAATAAACAAAATAGATAAAGCCTTTGCCAGACTTATTAAGAGAAAAAGAGAATCTACACACATAAACAGAATTAGAAATGAGAAAGGAAAAATCACGAATGGACCCCACAGAAATACAAACAATTATTAGAGAATATATGAAAATCAATATGCTAACAAACTGGATAACCTAGAAGAAATGGACAACTTCCTAGAAAAATACAACCTTCCAATACTGACCAAGGAAGAAACAGAAAATCTAAACAGACTAATTTCCAGGAACGAAATTGAATCGGTAATCAAAAAACTATCCAAGAACAAAATCCCTGGGCCAGATGGATTCACTGCTGAATTTTATCAGATATATAGAGAAGACATAATACCCATTCTCATTAAAGTTTTCCAAAAAATAGAAGAGGAGGGAATACTTCCAAACTCATTCTATGAAGCCAGCATCACTCTAATACCAAAACCGGGCAAAGACCTCACCAAAAAAGAAAATCACAGACCAATATCCCTGATGAACATAGATGCAAAAATACTCAACAAAATATTAGCAAACCGAATTCAAAACTACATCAAGAGACTCATACACCATGACCAAGTGGGATTCATCTCAGGGATGCAAGGATGGTACAACATTCGAAAATCCAACATCATCCACCACATCAACAAAAAGAAGAACAAAAACCACAAGATCATCTCCATAGATGCTGAAAAAGCATTTGACAATATTCAACACCCATTCATGATAGCAACTCTCAACAAAATGGGTATAGAGGGCAAGTACCTCAACATAATAAAGGCCATATATGACAAACCCACAGCCAACATCATACTTAACAGCGAGAAGCTGAAAGTTTTTCATCTAAGATTGGGAACAAGACAGAGATGCCCACTCTCCCCACAGTTACTCAACATAGTACTGGAGGTCCTAGCCACCTCAATCAGTCAAAACAAAGAAATACAAGGCATCCGATTGGTAAAGAAGAAGTCAGATTGTCACTATTTGCAGATGACATGATATTGTACATAAAAAACCCTAAAGACTCCACTCCAAAACTACTAGAACTAATATCTGAATTCAGCAAAGTTGCAGGATACAAAATTAACACACAGAAATCTGTTGCTTTCCTATACACTAACGATGAACTAACAGAAAGAGAAATCAGAAAAACAACTCCATTCACAATTGCATCAAAAAGAATAAAACACCTAGGAATAAACCTAACCAAGGAAGTGAAAGGCCTATACCCTGAAAACTACAAGACACTCTTAAGAGAAATTAAAGAAGGCACTAACAAATGGAAATTCATACCATGCTCTTGGCTAGGAAGAATTAATATTGTCAAAATGGCCATCCTGCCTAAAGCAATCTACAGATTCAATGCAATCCCTATCAAAATACCAACAGCATTCTTCAATGAACTGGAACAAATTGTTCTACAATTCATATAGAACCACAAAAGACCCCAAATAACCAAAGCAATCCTGAGCAGGTAGGATCTCGCTTTCCAACATTAAGCTCTACTACAAAGCCACAGTAATCAAGACAATTTGGTACTGGCACAAGTTCCAGTGGAACAGAATAGAGAGTCCAGATATTAACTCAAACATGTATGGTCAATTAATATACAATAAAGGAGTTATGGATATACAATGGGGAAATGACAGCCTCTTCAGCAGCTGGTGTTGGCAAAACTGGACAGCCACATGTAAGAGAATGAAACTGGACTACAGTCTAGCCCCATACACAAAGGTAAACTCAAGGTAGATCAAAGACCTGAATGTAAGTCATGAAACCATAAAGCCCTTAGGAAAAAACATAGGCAAAAATCTCCTGGACATAAACATGAGCAAATTCTTCATGAACATATCTCCCTGGGCAAGGGAAACAAAAGCAAAAATTAAAAACTGGGACTATATCAAGCTGAAAAGCTTCCGTACAGCAAAGGACACCATCAATAGAACAAAAAGGCATCCTACAGTATGGGAGAATATATTCATAAATGACATATCCGATAAAGGGTTGAGGTTGACATCCAAAATATATTAAGAGCTCATGCACCTCAACAAACAAAAAGCAAATAATCCAATTAAAAAATGGGCAGAGGATCTGAACAGACACTTCTCCAAAGAAGAAATTCAGATGGCTAACAGGCACATGAAAAGATGCTCCACATCGCTAATCATCAGAGAAATGCAAATTAAAACCACAATGAGGTATCACTTCACACCAGTAAGGATGGCCACCATCCAAAAGACAAACAGCAACAAATGTTGGTGAGGATGTGGAGAAAGGTGAACCCTCCTACACTGCTGGTGGGAATGCAAATTAGTTCAACCACTGTGGAAAGCAGTATGGAGGTTCCTGAAAAAACTCAAAATAGAAATACCATTTGACCCAGGAATCCCACTCCTAGGAATTTACCCTAAGAATGCAGCAGCCCAGTTTGAAAAAGACATATGCACCCCTATGTTTATCACAGCACTATGTGCAAAACCAAGAAATGGAAGCAACCTAAGTGTCCATCAGTAGATGAATGGATAAAGAAGATGTGGTACATATACACAATGGAATTTATTATTCAGCCATAAGAAGAAAACAAATCCTACCATTTGCAACAACATGGATGCAGCTAGAAGGTATTATGCTCAGTGAAATAAGCCAGGCAGAAAAGACAAGTATCAAATGATTTCACTCATCTGTGGAGTATAAGAACAAAGAAAAAAACTGAAGGAACAAAACAGCAGCAGACTCACAGAACCCAAGAACGGACTAACAGTTACCAAAGGGAAAGGGACTGGGGAGGATGGGTGGGAAGGGAGGGTTAATGGGAAAAAAGGGGGCATTACGATTAGCAGACATAATGTGGGGGGGTGCTGGGGGAGAGTTGTACAACACAGAGAAGACAAGTAGTGATTCTATAGCACCTTACTACGCTGATAGACAGTGACTGTAATGGGGTATGTGGTTGGGACCTGATAATGGGGGGAGTCTAGTAAACATAATGTTGTTCATGTAATTGTAGATTAATGATACAAAAAAACAAAAACAGAAATATCATCAGTCCCAGCAATTCCACTTCAGTGCATTTACCTGAAGAAAATAAAATCACTAAATTTAGAAAAGATAACCAGGATAGAAAAATCTCTGAGGAGATGACATGAATGAAATAAAGATGTAAGTCTTCTAAGTAGATCAGTGTCTGGGGAAACAAGAAACATTAAGTGGAAATACCCTGGGGCAAGTCCTCCCAAACAAGCCCTGTTTTTATCTATACAAAAAAGAATAGAAGCCTATGTCCCAAATAGTTAGACAACAGTGATTATTTTTAAGTGGTGTGATTGTGGACAATTTTTGTTTTCTGTGGACTTTTCCATACATTGCAAATGTATTACTTTATAAACAAATGATGTAAACCCAATAGTTATTTTCAAAATAAATGTCTTGAAAGGTTGAATCTTGGGTTCTTACCAGAAAAGAAAAACAGAACAGGAAAGCTTTGAGTTCTTTCATTTCTTTTTTCTTTATGTTTGATTCACTTTGGACTGGCTAAAAGGTAGCCAAAGATGTTCTAGAGAAGTGATTATACTTACATTCCTGTTTGAAGGTGAAATATTCTGTAAGATGCCTGCATTCATGATTTCCTCGAAGCAGAAACAATGTTTTAGGATGATTAATCTTTAAACTCCATAAAAACAGCACACACTACAAGACAAATCAAGGATAATATTTTATTTGTGACCATGATAATATGCATAAAGACAATTTATATAATTTCAAATGCCTTGTAATGACATACATATCTCATTGCTATTCCCAAGATAAACATGAAACTTTCCATCTTTTGAATGTGATATGGTATTGCCCTAGAATTTGACAGAGCACAGGAAGTAGCCTTCATAGAAGTCTCTCCTTAATTTCTGTTCCCTTATTCTATCCAAATATCTGGAACTCTGTGACAAAGCCAACCTCCCCCCACCACGCACACACATATATATACCTTAATCCTTAAAGCTGTATTTTATTTAATGGGGAAACACCAGAGACATTTCCACTAAAATCAGTAACAAAGCACAGATACCCACTATCTCCTCTAACTATTCAAGATTGTATTAGAGGTACTGCCCAATTGAATTAGACAAAAGAAATCAATTAGAGGCTTCAGAATGGGTAAAGAACAAATAAAACTATCTCTATTTGCAGATGATATAACATAATAACATACCTGAAAATCTAATTATCAATGATAAATGAATTCAAGTAATAAAAGAATCCAGTAATATAGCAGGATATAGAATTAACATACAAAATCAACAGCTGTTATATACACAAACAATAAATAGGACACATGGTAGAGAAAACTCCGTTTATAATAGCAGCAAAAATGACTAAACATGTAACAATAAATTTAACAAAAAATGTGCAAAACTCATACCAGGAAAAATTTTAAACACTCCTGAAAGACACAAAAGTAGACATGAACAAATGGAAAGATGTGACCTGTTCTTGGATAGGATGATTCAGTATTAAAAGATTACAGTTCTTCCTAATTTATAAAATTACTACAACTCCAATAAAAATACCAACAAACTATTTTATGGAGACAGACAAGTTGATACTAAAATTAACATGGAAAAAATAAACATGAAAGAAGAGTCAGGAAACAGCCAGAAGAACACTGAAAAAGAGAAATTATAAGTGGTTGGGACTAGCCCTACTGGATGTTAAAACATATCATTAAAACAGTGGTATTGGCACATGTAAGATAAGTATACCAGTGCAATAAAATCCAGAAATTAATCCAAGTACATGTAAAAATTTGGTATATGATAAAGGTGGCACCCTAAGTCACTGCAGTAATAATGATGGACTTCTCAGTAAATGTCTCTGGGACAACTGGTGCCATTTCAAAAAAAAAATTAGATCCATATCTCACTTAAATACATAACAAATGACAAACGGATAAGGGATATAAATATATTGAAATGAAACCATACAAGGTTAGAAGAAAATATGTGGGTGAGGTCTCCTTCAACCTTAGTGTAGTGAAAAATTTATTAATTAATGACAAATCCAGAGGCTAAAAAAGAGAAGGTGAATTTGCGTGGTAAAAGACAACTTGGCAAAAAAACTGACAGACTACATATTCACTTAACTTTTGACCACTTGTAGAAGCCTAACCTGAAAATACATCTCTGACAATAATACATATGCACAAGATTGCAGCAAAATATTGGAAACACCCTAAATACACAGGAGAGAGGCTAAGGAAATTATGATACTACATCCGCACAATGAAGTACTATGGTGCTATTTTTCAAAAAAAGAGTGAGAAAGATCTCTATAAACCGGCTTGGAGGGATTTCCAGGATATAATGTTTAGTGAAAAAAATCAAAGTATCTATTGTATACTATTGTTTTTGTAATAAAGAAGGGGATATAAGAAATACATGTGCACCTGCTCATTTGTGCATAGGAAATACAGGAAGAATAATCAGAAACTGAAGAGATCTGTTACCTACACAGGGGGCATAGAGGAAAGGGATGGCAAGAAGTGGGACTAGAAACAGGTTAGGAGGAATAAGGAAGGAGTGACACTTCTCAAAGCTTACCTTTGGGATAGCTTTGACCTCTAGAACCATAGTAATGTTTTACATGTGCCTCCCCCCCCCCCAAAATAAGCAATTAAATCAAATAGCATGTGACTTTATACCTATCATTTTGGTAAATATTAGAAAAAATGAGATAAAACCAAATTTTGGAGAAAGGGATGTGAGGATATATGAACTCTAAGGTGCTACTGGTAGGAGCATGGACTGGTACGGCTATTCTGCAGTGATCTACGGTAGTCAGTTCAGGTATGGAGGTATATATCATTTCTCCTAGCAATCCCACTCTTGTACATAATCCACAAAGAAACAAACATGGAACCATAAGTGGACTTATATCAGGGTGTTCATCAGTGTAGTGTTCATTGTAGAAAGAAAGTGGAGGCAACCTAGGTGTCCACCACTAAGAATGGAGAACTAAAACATCATGGACATACACTATACAGCAAGCAGAAGACCATGAACTAGAGACATACAGCAACCTACAGACACCTTACGAACAGTAAGTAAAAACCAAACGAACAGATATAGAGCTACAGCAGTGGTTCTCAGTGTGCTCACATTCATCCCAAAATGTGGTATGTCAGCATCACTTCTTAGAAATGTAGATTTTCAGGCTCTACTCTAGACCTAATGAATCAGAAATTCTGCGGTGGGACCCAGCAAACTGTGAACAACCCTTCCAGGTAATTATGATGTATGCTGAAGTTTGAGAACCACTGAACAGCACCATAACATTTGTATAAAGTTAAAATACTTTATCCACAAAAATCTGATATTAAAAAATTAATATGATGTATGATATGTATTCTCAGGTATATGCCATATACAACAGAAACATGTATTATGGGGGAGAGGGAGTTATGGAAAACAGGTCACAGAAAAGTAAAAAACACAGGGACTTTGTAAAGACTAGTAATAAATGTGCCATGACCTGAAGAGCTTGATTAATTCAACTGAGATTTTTCTCATAATAGTCAGGGTAATTATTTTAAAACAAAATGTATGTCACTCCCCTACTCACCTGCTGAAAGAAAGAGAGAGAAGAGAGAAGAGAGAAAGAAAGAGAAAAGAGAGAGAGAGAAGAGAGAAGAGAGAAAGAAAGAGAAAAGAGAGAGAGAGAAGAGAGAAAAAGGGAGAAGAAAGAGAGAAAGAAAGAGAAGGAGGGGAGGGAGGAAGGAAGAAAGGAAGGAAGGAAGGGAGGAAGGGAGGGAAGGAAGGAAGGAAGGGTGGATCTCCAATGGCTTCCTATTATTCAGAATAAAACCCAAACTCCTTATTATAGTTTACAAGGCCTGTCATCCTCTAACCCTGCCTATCTCTCTGACACAATGCCTACATCTTCCCTGTAGTCATTATGGTCTAGCCACACTGGCGTTGTTACTATTAGCAGACTGCCTTAGGCTCGCTCCTGCCTCAGAGCTTTTGCACTTGATGCGTCTTCTGCCTAGAATGTATTCATCCCCCCGTCTCTGCATCTATGCATGGCTCATTCCCTCAGATCTTTCAAGTTTCTGATCAAACACCTCTCAAATAGGTCTCCTTGATCTCCACCTACATTAGCTACTCCTGTCCCCTTTTAGCTCCTTACCCTGATTAGATTTTCACAGACAACTAAACAAAAATATGATGGTGTCCCTCTCAGCAGAAAACACAGTGAAGGTCTGGCTTTGCTTATTCATCTCCATACACCCAGAATTTAACAACGTTTCTCAACACAAGTTCTATTGACAATTTGAAAAGCATAACTGTTGTTGAGGAGTCTTCTGCATTATTACAGGGTGTTTATCCCCAGACTTTGCTCATTAAATGCCAGTAGAACTTCTCAGTTATTGTGACAAACCATTCATATGTCATTGTACATAATTATGAGTACATTTGCAATGTAATTTCTCAAAAATGGATTGAAATATATGTACATTTTGAGATACACATTGCAAAATTAACATTTTATAAAAAATAAATATATAGACACATACAAATATACTTGAACATGATATATCTTTTGATTTATTTGGGTCTTTATTTCTGACTCCTAAAAAGACCACTCACCTCTTTGAAACAATAAGACATATAAAAGCAAAATCCATAACCACAATGTAATTTGGTTGATACACTTCTCAGCCCCTAATCTCAAGTTTTATTTCCTTATATTACACATCAGGATACAACTGTACAATTATCTTGTACAATTCAACTAGAAGATCATGATTACCAGAAGATCTATTCACTCAATTGCTTCTTTATTTCTATATGAACAGAATTTTTATTCCATCTCACAGATTATATCTATATGTCAACAATTTTCCATTAATTAGTCATCTGATAACATTTTCTTCTTAGTGGCTCCTGGGCATTTAGTACAATATATCCCAGGCTGAAAAATGTTCCCTTTAACCCCTTCTCTTACTGCAAAAATCAATTACACAAAACTAAAATTTAACGTCCCTTGATACTGAGGAGTACTTTATAATAGGTATATATGAAGAAGGAACATCAAAAGGCTCATAAAAAAGTGGAACTTTACTATTCTACTTTATCAGTAACATTTGAATCAATCCCTGGTGGACTAATCAGAGCCCACATTGCTTCAGGAAAGATCAGTGCTTGCTATGGGCATTAAAAAAAATCACCATGCCTTGATTATCTCATATAGGCTCAAGGAAACAGAAATTCTTAAGTGTGGAAGGAGAAAGTTAAGTGAAATAACATTCTACAAAAACAATCTGGCAATACGTATCAAAACTCTTAAAAATGTTCACTCTTTCATCCAGTTAGTTCACTTATAAGAATCTAAGAAAATAACAGAAATGCTATCAAAGATGTATTCAAAAAGATGTTAACTGCAGCAATATGCAGAACAGAAATAACTGGAAAACAACCTTATACCACTTACAGTACAAGTGACACAATATCCAATTAACTACAGCTTACGCCATAAGGACATTTAAGGATCTCACAAAACAAGTCTGGAGGTAAGATGTCCAGGCTTTGTGTATCAGCTCAACATCATCACTAGGAAACCATGCCCTGTCTACCTCTTTGATCTGTGATTCACAGCGGGTCTGATTTTTATCCTTTATTATAGCACCTCCTCATGGTCACAAAATGGCTGCTACATATGCACATTTGAAATGACAGTGGAATGGGGGTCCAAAAGCTGCTTTTACCTTGCAACAGTCTTTTCATCTGGAAAGAGAATGTTTCAAAAAACACACAAAAAACACAAATACAACAACAAGAAAAATCACCCAGCAGAGTTCCCTTTATGTATTACCGGGAAAAAAAGGATCCTCTATTTACCCCTAGATCAATCACTGGTGACAGGGAATGGATTGCCATGACTCTAGTTCAGATCAACCAGAATTCATTCCCTAGCCCTGGGATAAGGTCCTTGCCTCCCTGAAATCAAAGTTTCTCCCTGAACCCCAATTCCATTCATGTAAACAAAATACAGATTTTGATAGTAAGGAAGAAGAGAAAAGATAGGCAATAAATAGTACCTGCTACAAACCTAATTATCCAACAATAGAGGAATGGTGAAATAAATTAGAGTATTTATGCCATTAACCACACTTTCAGAGAAATTTTAATGACAGAGAAAAATGCTTTCAATACAATGCTGAAAGGAAGAAAGACTACAAAAAAGAATGCACAAAATGATCTCAATTGTCTTTCAAAATATACACACAAATATAAAGAAAAAAGACTGCAAGGAAATATATGTTAACTGATTAACTCTGATTTATAAAAGTTTTTGTTTTCTTAGATAAGTTTTCATTTCCCAATTTTTCTGCAAAAAAAATGATTTATAACAAAAAAATTGTAATAGGGCCTCCATTACTTTATTTTCATCCATTTGACAAAAACATCATACCCACACTTATTAAGGACATTGATAAAAAATTATTGCTTAATTATATATTTACATAATGTAGTCTACAGAAGCCTATAATCTTAGTGGTTTATAAGTGACTTCCAACTAATACTAGATATACTCCACAGTTCAGTTTTAAAGCTGGTATAAACCAGCATTGTCACTTTAAAGTTTAGGTTCATTTATATCTTAAGCTATTACAAAAAAACCTGTTAAGTTAGCTAACATCAAATAATGGGATAAAGTCAAATACAAACTATGATTATTAACATTCATTCATTCAGCAAATATTAACTGAGTGCTACATGTCAGGTACTGTGCTAGGTTCTAATATGAAGAATACACTCAATTAAATAAGCACTTTCATATTATACTTAAAGATCTATTCTCAGTGTATCGTTTCTATTAGACTGTCAACTCCTGTAGAGAGCATGAATCTTATTCATTCTTTTATCCTCAGAGCCTGCCAACACTGGCACTCAGGGAACATTTGCTGATGAGTTAGGGAATAAATATATAATACAAAATATTCTGAATAAAGTAAGGGTATACAAAGATCATTACAGATTTGTATGTGTATGTGTGTGCTTTATTGAATATATTGATGCATTGAAATGATATTAAAGATATGAGTTAATCAGAAGATGCTTTGGTACAATATTTATGTTTTTATGTTTTTAAAAAGTTTCTTAAATAAAATGACTAATTAAAAATTCAGTTAAATTCTGCATCCTTCTCTTTAGTCTCTAAAACCTCCTCATGCTGGCAAACACACAAAGAAGTAAATATTCAATGTGTCCTTCAAACATCCAGATTTTTGACTTATTGTCTTGAAACATGATGTGAACAGAAATAAGGAAGTTTTCTTTTCTTTTTTAAGCCATGTTTGTATCCTTTTTAAATTTATTTAGTATAGTTGACATGCAATATTATGTTAGTTTCAAGTGTACAACATAGTGATTTTGTATATACATTACAGAATGCTCACCACAGTAAGTCTAATTGCCATCTCTTTTACCATACAAAGGCATTACAATATTATTAATTGTATTCCCTATGTACTTTACATTGCCATAACTTGTTTATTTTGTAACTGGAAGTTTGTACCTCTTACTCCCCTTCACTATTTCACCCAACCTCAAGTCCCCTGTTCCTCTGGCAACCACAAGTTTGTTCTCTGTATTTATGAGTCTGTTTCTGTTTTGTTTTGTTAGTTTATTTGTTTTGTTTTTTTTAGATTCCACAAGTAAATCATAGGTATTTGTCTTTCTCTGACTTTTTTCACTTAGCATAATACCCCCTAAGTCCATTCATGTTGTTGCGAATGGTAGGATTTCTTTTCTTGTTATGGCTTAATAATATTCCACTGTGTCACATCTTATTTATCCATTCATCTATCGATGGATCCTTAGGTTACTTGGAATAGGGAAGATTTTCAATGAAATAGTCTGCAAGTATTATCTCCACCTATCCCAGGTACCTATTTAGAGAACCTGGGAATTTACTGAGCAGCAGGGGAAAAAAATGCTTATTTTCTTGGCTTCTGTCTTTAACTTTTGTCTTCACAGATGATACTAAATGAATTTAAGGCACTGAATTTTTCTGATTCATGAATTTAGGTGGCCTATCTAAGAGTAAGATCTATTTTTCTTGACATTTATTTTTCTGGCAGTTTTAGAAAACTGTTGCTTCCTTGGCTGGGCACCCGCTGAGATAGCTGACTTATATTTGGGGTGCTGACTTGATGTCATGATGCTGCATGAACAATAAACCTTCAACCACCGGAAACATACTTAGTACAGCAAGATTCTCACACTATGAGGGAGAGGCAGAACTAAAGACTGTAAAAACAGCAAGCACACTCAATTTCTCATCTCATGCTTATTCTGGGCACATTATAAACACAGTTACCTGAATATTTCAAAAGTTATTTCTCTTTTATTTGCCAAGCATCTATAGATGAATCAATGGACATTAAATATTAATGTGCTGTGGTTCTACTGTACTCAAGTCTCTGCATTAGGTTCTAAAATATTTTAACCTTTTGTACCTAAAAGCTTATACTTTAATTCTAACCCTTTTTCTCTCATCAATTTTCAAAGTACATAAAAGTGAATTGTGAGTTTTCATTTCATTAACTGCAATCGTTTTTTCCTTCAATGAACATTTATTAAGTGCTGATTATATGCAATGGTTTCAGAAATTATTCCTACAATAAACTAAGTGCCTGCTTATTTAGCACTGGCAGTTAATCCAAGAGTTAATTGTAGCCCAGCATCTTATTGTTTTATAATTAAGATTAGCTAATCCAAACCCTGTTTAGGGTGAATAGCAATTTATGTAATTTATATACAGCTTGTACATTATCATCAAAGAGGAAAGGTTCGTAAACATTTAACTCATTTGCAAAGTTGAGTTAACATAGCCTTCTAAATGTCAAACTTTCTACTAGCTAAAAAACAGAACAGTTTTTTTTACCAATTAAAACATTTCTCTATCACTTTAATTATTGAAAGTAGCAAAGTTTATAAATTCTGCTGGCATTCTCATTTTAATTTCTATTGAAGAATGGAAAACAAAAATGTTTTTTAAAGACATTATGATAGTTCCAACATATCCATTTAATTTTTACCTCTATACTGAAATAGCCTCTGTCCACATAGTCACCCAGAAAGAGGTAACGTGTATTACTAGGTGATCCTCCAACTTCAAACAACTTCATCAAGTCAAAGAATTGTCCATGAATGTCACCACACACTAGGAAAAAGGACACAAGGTGAGGAAAAATTATGTCTTTAAAAGGAAAGGGAATTACAGCAATAGGATCACAGCTTAACTTCTAAGTGAAATCACATTAGCTTTTGCTTCGACTGCTCTTTAACTATAGTCAATCTATCAATTCTGAATAGCCCTCTCAGAAATATCAGTCATTTCACATTGTATTTCTTCAATAAGCAGCAAACATACTAACAATCCTAGGACTGTCTCGTTACTCCTAGAAAAATTATCACACATTTTAGTCGGTTATCTGAAATCATTTCACAAATTAGCTCATATCTAAATGCCACCATGCAAATACTTCTAATACCCGTGATCGGAGCGTCTACTTCTATCATAGTCTTCTCTTGTCTCAGGATGGCAGCCCCATCGTTGATTATCTTTAAGGCTACTTCCTCTTCCAGTCGCCCTTCTCTCACCAAATGGTTTTTCAAAACATCAATTTTAGGTTTCCCATTTTCAAACACTTCCTTCAAAGTAAGCCGTTGTGTTGGAGGAAAGGGGACAGCTAGAAAGAAACAGTAATTTAAAATACTTAAATGTATAGAGAACCACGAACACATTTCTTTTATGTAACTAATTAAAGCTAATACATCACTATGATTTCACATCCACAACACCAGAGCTACATGGGAAAAAAACTCATGATACTGTCTCTTATAGATGATCAATTCTAATTTTTAAAAAGGCCACAGTTAAAGTAAATCATTTAAGATATATGTGTATGTGTATGTGTATTACTGAATTGATTCAGTAAATAAGGAAAAGACAAGGAAGTAGATGATATAAATTGTATATTTAAAAGTTAAAAGTGAAGCTGCGTTTAAAGGAAATGAAGGAAAAGAAATAACAACATTAAAAGGGCATTTATTGCTAGCAGTACACTCATAGAAATGGAGAAGGGACTAGAGGTTACCAAAAGGGAGGCATTGGGGAGGGGCTGGCGAAGGTAGGAGGGAGGGGGAAAGGGATTAAGGGGCACAATAATTCACAGTCACAGTATAGGTTGGTCACAGGGATGGTAGTATAGCATGGAGAATACAGTTAATGATTCTGTAAGATCTTACTACGTTGATGGACAGTGATTGCACTGGAGTGGGTGAGGACTTGATAATATGAGTAAATGTCGAACCACTGCATTGTATATTTGGAACTAACATAAAATTGTATATCAATGATACTTTAATCGAAAAAAAAAAAGAGAAGAGGCACTCAGGTGCCCAAGCTGTTAAGTCTACCTGTGTCCCTGGGCTGAAAACTCCTTTGGGCTCCAAGGAGCACAGGGATCCTCTGTCAGGATTCTTTATTTTCAACAATAAAAACTGTCTCTGAAAACTTTAAGAAGAAAAGGCACTTGCTAAAAGAATATTGAGCAGCTGGCATAATCCCTAAGAGATCTAGAAAACTGGTTTGGAAGATCGCAACCAATGATAATTCCAAACTTAATAAAGAAGAGGGGGATAAGGAAACATGGCTTCCCCAATCAGCAACAATACATTTTTTCAGTCTTTGGCATTACATCATAATTAAAGACCACAGATTAAAGCATGTAAGCTGGAAAAATTATCTACTCATTCATTATTCAACATGCATTTAATAGATATTGAATCATAGGTCAGGCATTGATTTACGAATTGGGAAGAGTTAAAAAAACAAAGTTCTTGCCAACATGGAGTTTATATTCTATTGCTTTTATCAGTTAAATCCTGTTTACACTGCTTTTAACAACTTTATTTCATTTTATCAATTGAAAAATGTATTATTGAATGAACTTTATCAATTAAAATTCAACTAGATTCATCTCAAAAAGGGGGGCAGGAGGCATTTATTGCTTCCAGAGAACTGACCTAATGAAGCCATATGTTTTAGAAACTCCTTACAGGGTAATCTTAGACGTATTCTTTATTATTAAGAGGTAGTTTCTTAAAATATTACTCATAACAAGAACCCCACTAATAGGTTGAAGCTCTTCCTAAAAATAAATTGTTATAGTAACAGAGAACTTGAAAAGAACAGATATGAGTGGTCTAGTTGTGTTTTCTAACCTGGAAATGCTAACAACTAACTTTAGTTTACACGGGATATAAAGTTTACATAATATCATGCTAATTAGCAACTATGATAGAAAAAAATTTTTGACATAATAAAATTGGCTATCATCTACTCATTTACCTACTGTGTAATGTAGTCTTAGATTCCCTGTGATCTAACAGGTGCAAGTCTATAAATTTAAAAGGGGCCCTTTTTAATTCAGGATTTTTGTCTAGTGGTTCCATTTCTAGCTTTATGCAAGTGTTAATAAGAAATAATTTGAAGTCTGCAGACACTTAAAAAAATTTAAGACTCATCTAATCATACCATTTTGTATTATTTACAAGTAAACTCCTGTGGTAAGTTTCATTATGCTCTTAGCTACATCTTAAGTCATCTTGAATATTCAAAGCTCATTGAAAAAATGATAGTAGCTATGCAACCAGCAAATATTACCTTGCAATAGTGAACCATTTATATCCCAGTTAACTCAGGACAGGCCTAGATTTCAACTGCTCTCCTAGCATAAATGCTAACCGCAAGCATCCCCTTTCACTCTCAAAAGTATCCCGATTTGAACGATAAATTATTCTTCATTTGTGTTTTTCAGATAGAATATCAACATACTATTTAGGTAGGATAACCTACTTCTAAAACATAAAAACTTAAAATATTATTACGAATCTTTAATTTATTCATCTGGTGAGACTCTAAGACAGTGAAAAGTTAGTCCTAAACAAATTCACCTAAATTTTTTATAATTACATTTTAAAATGTAATGTTACTACCGTTCTGCTTAACTACAATAAAAAATAATTCTTTAGCAGACTTCCGGGAAGATGGTGGCGTGAGCAGGGCAGTGAAAATCTCCTCCCAAAACCAAATATATTTATGAAAATACAGCAAATACAACTATTCCTAAAAGAGAGACCAGAAGATACAGGATGACACCAGCCTGCAGCTACACCTGAGAGGACTCAGCACCCCGTGAGGCGGGTAAGATATGGAACCGGCGGGCCCCGAGGACTCCCCAACCCCAGTGCACTGGCGGGAGGAGAGGATTCAGAGCGGGGAGGGAGTGAAAGCACAGGCCCGCCGAATAACCAGTCCTGGTGATCTGCACCAGGAGCACTGACACACTTTGCACAGTGTATCGGAGATTGGAGAGACAGAGGTGCAGATTCCAACACGCAGGTCCACCCACCCAGTTCCCCCAGACAAAAGAAAAGTGTGCGCTTTCTTAGGGGTCTTACAGAGAAAGGGCCCAAACAGAGGAGCAGGTTCGCCCCAGCCTACTCAGCCAAGCAGGCTGAAAGCCCTGGGGAATTTTGGTCCCCTTGGACTGTGGCTGGGAAAAGCAGTCACACAGAGACTTCCCACAGAAATCAGCAGCATCCCATTTGTTCCCTCCCCAGCCAGACTCACAAAGGGCCCAGCGGAGTGGCGTGCTGGTGGAATAGTGAAGCAGCAGCACCACCTAAAGGATCCTAACAGAAACTACACCTGGCAGGCAGGTTTTTTTTCTTCTCTATTTTTCCTTTCTTCTTTTTTTCTTTTTCTGACCACTTCTATCACCATGAAAAGACAGAAATATGGTACAAACAAAACTTACCGAGAAAACCCCAGACCAGACTACCCCAGAGAGGGAGTCTGAAGGGATGGACACGCACAATCTTCTTGAAAAAGAATTCAGAATAAAAGTCATAACCATACTGACGGATCTACAGAGAAATATGCAAGAGCTAAGGGACAAAGTGAGGGAAGTGAGGAAAGAATGCAGAAATGAGACAAGCCATCAATGGACTTAGCAGCAGACTGGACGAGATGCAAGAGACTGTTAATGGAATAGAAATCAGAGAACAGGAATACAGAGCAGCTGAGGCAGAGAGAGAGAAAAGGATCTCTAGGAATGAAAGAATATTAAGAGAACTGTGTGACCAATCCAAACGGAACACTATTCGCATTATAGGAGTACCAGAGGAAGAAAAGAGAGAAAAAGGGATAGAAAGTGTCTTTGAAGAAATAATTGCTGAAAACTTCTCCAAGCTGGGGAAGAAAATAGTCTCTCAGACCATGGAAGCCCACAGATCTCCCAACACAAGGGACCCTAGGAAGACAACACCAACACAAATAATAATTAAAATGGCGAAGATCAAAGATAAGGACAGAGTATTAAAGGCAGCTAGAGAGAGAAAAAAGATCACCTACAAAGGAAAATTCATCAGACTGTCATCAGACTTCTCAACAGAAACCTTACAGGCCAGAAGAGAATGGCATGATATATTTAATGTAATGAAACAGAAGGGCCTCGAACTAAGAATATTGTATCCAGCACGATTATCATTTAAATTTGAGGGAGGGATTAAACAATTTCCAGACAAGCAAAAACTGAGGAAATTTGCCTCCCATAAACCACCTCTTCAGGATATCTTAAAGGGACTGCTCTAGATGGAAGCACTCCTAAGGCTAAAAAGAGGTCACCAGAGAAAATAAAATCATAGCAAAGAAAGCAGACCATCCAAATACTAACTAAAGGCAAAGAATAAAACACCTAGTATATAAAGAATGGAGGAGGAAGAATAAAAATGGAGAGAAATAAAGAATCATCAGACTGTGTTTACAATAACTTAACAAGAAAGTTAAGTTAGACCGTTAGATAGTAGAGAAGCTACTGTTGAACCTTTGGTAACCACAAACCTAAAGCCAGCAATGGCAATAAGTACATATCTATCGATAATCACCCTAAATGTAAATGGACTGAATGCACCAATCAAAAGACAAAGAGTTACTGAATGGATAAAAAAGCAAGACCCATCTATATGCTGCTTACAGGAGACTCACCTCCCCAAAGATATACACAGACTAAAGGTGAAGGGATGGAAAAATATATTTCATGCAAACAACAGAAAAAAGCAGGTGTTGCAGTACTTGTATCAGACAAAATAGACTTCAAAACGAAGAAAGTAGCAAGAGATAAAGAAGGACACTACATAATGATAAAGGGGTCAGTCCAACAAGAGGATATAACCATTTTAAATATATATGCGCCCAACACAGGAGCGCCGGCATATGTGAAACAAATACTAACAGAATTAAAAGAGGAAATAGCAATGCAGTCATTTTAGGAGACTTCAACACACCACTCACTCCAAAGGACATATCAACCAGACAGAAAATAAGACACAGAGGCACTGAACAACACACTAGAACAGATGGACCTTACAGACATCTACAGAATTCCACACACAAAAGCAACAGGATACACATTCTTCTCAAGTGCACATGGAACATTCTCCAGAATAGACCACATACTAGGCCACAAAAAGAACCTCAGTAAATTAAAAAAGATTAAAATACTACTAACCAACTTCTCAGATCACAAAGGTATAAAACTAGAAATAAATTTTAGAAAGAAAACAAAAAGGCTCACAAATACATGGAGAATTAACAACATTCTCCTAATTAATCAATGGGTTAACGACCAAATCAAAACAGAAATCAAAGAATATATGGAGACTAATGACAACAACAACACAAAGCCACAACTTCTATGGGACACAGCAAAGGCAGTTCTAAGAGGAAAATATATTGCAATCCAGGCCTATTTAAAGAAGGAAGAACATTCCCAAATGAATAGTCTAAAGACACAATTACTGAAATTGGAAAAAGAAGAAGAAATGAGGCCCAAAGACACCAGAAGGAGGGACATAATAAAGATCAGAGAAGAAATAAATAAAATTGAGAAGAATAAAACAAAAGAAAAAAATCAATGAAACCAAGAGCTGGTTCTTTGAAAAAATAAACAAAATAGATAAATCCTTAGCCAGACTTACTAAGAGAAAAAGAGAATCTACAAACATAAACAGAATCAGAAATGAGAAAGGAAAAATCATGACAGACCCCACAGAAATAAAAATAATTGTAAGAGAATATTATGAGAATTTATATGCTAACAAGCTGGAAAACCTAGAAGAAATAGACAACTTCTTAGAAAAATACGACCTTCCAAGACTGACCAAGCAAAGAAACAGAAAAACTAAACAGACCAATGACCAGCAATGAAATTGAATTGGTAATCAAAAAACTACCCAAGAACAAAACCCCTGGCCCAGATAGATTCACCTCTGAATTCTACCAGACATATAGAGAAGAAATAACACCCATGCTCCTTAAAGTTTTCCAAAAAATAGAAGAGGAGGGAATACTTCCAAACTCATTCTATGAAGCCAGCATCACTCTAATACCAAAACCGGGCAAAGACCTCACCAAAAAAGAAAATTACAGACCAATATCCCTGATGAACGTAGATGCAAAAATACTCAACAAAATATTAGCAAACCGAATTCAAAAATACATCAAGAGGATCATACACCATGATCAAGTGGGATTCATCCCAGGGATGCAAGGATGGTACAATATTCGAAAATCCATCAATATCATGCACCACATCAACAAAAAGAACAAAAACCACATGATCATCTCCATAGATGCTGAAAAAGATTTGACAAAATTCAGCATCCATTCATGATTAAAACTCTCAACAAAATGGGTATAGAGGGCAAGTACCTCAACATCATAAAGGCCATATATGACAAACCCACAGCTAACATCATACTTAACAGGGAGAAGCTGAAAGCTTTTCATCTAAGACTGGGAACAAGACAGGGATGCCCACTCTCTCCACTGTTATTCAACATAGTACTGGAGGTCCTAGCCACGGCAATCAGACAAAACAAAGAAATACAAGGCATCCAGATTGGTAAAGAAGAAGTCAAATTGTCACTATTTGCAGATGACATGACATTGTACATAAAAAACCCTAAAGAGTCCACTCCAAAACTAGTAGAACTAATATCTGAATTCAGCAAAGTTGCAGAATACAAAATTAACACACTGAAATCTGTTGCTTTCCTATACACTAACGATGAACTAACAGAAAGAGAAATCAGAAAAACAATTCCATTCACAATTGCGACAAAAAGAATAAAATACCTAGGAATAAACCTAACGAAGGAAGTGAAAGACCTATACCCTGAAAACTGCAAGACATTCCTAAGAGAAATTAAAGAGGACACTAACAAATGGAAATTCATACCATGCTCTTGGCTAGGAAGAATAAATATTGTCAAAATGGCTATACTACCTAAAGCAATCTACAGATTCCACACAATCCCTATTAAAATACCAACAGCATTCTTCAATGAACTCGAACAAATAATTCTAAAATTCATATGGAACCACAAAAGACCCCGAATAGCCAAAGCAATCCTGAGAAGGAGGAATAAAACGGGGAATTACACTCCCTGACTTCAAGCTCTACTACAAAGCCACAGTAATCAAGACAATTTGGTATTGGCACAAAAACAGACCCACAGACCAGTGGAACAGAATAGAAAATCCAAACATTAACCCAAACATATACAGTCAATTAATATATAATAAAGGAGCCTTGGATATACAATGGGGAGATGACAGCCTCTTCAGCAGCTGGTGTTGGCAAAACTGGACAGCTACATGTAAGAGAATGAAAGTGGACTACTGTCTAACCCCATACACAAAAGTAAACTCAAAATGGATCACAGACCTGAATGTAAGTCATGAAATCATAAAACTCTTAGAAAAAAACATAGGCAAAAATCTCTTGGACATAAACATGAGCGACTTCTTCATGAACATATCTCCCCGGGCAAGGGAAACAAAAGCAAAAATGAACAAGTGGGACTATATCAAGCTGAACAGCTTCTGCACAGCAAAGGACACCATCAGTAGAACAAAAAGATATCCTACAGTATGGGAGAATATATTCATAAATGACATATCCGATAAGGGGTTGACATCCAAAATATATAAAGAGCTCACGTACCTCAACAAACAAAAAGCAAATAAGCCAATTATAAAATGGGCAGAGGAGCTGACCATACACTTCTCCAAAGAAGAAACTCAGATGGCTAACAGGCACATGAAAAGATGCTACACATCGCTAATCATCAGAGAAATGCAAATTAAAACCACAATGAGATATCACCTCACACCAGTGAGGATGGTCAACATCCAAAACACAAACAACAACAAATGTTGGCGAGGATGTGGAGAAAAGGGAATCCTCCTACACTGCTGGTGGGAATGCAAATTAGTTCAACCATTGTGGAAAGCAGTATGGAGGTTCCTCAAAAAATTCAAAATAGAAATACCATTTGACCCAGGAATCCCACTCCTAGGAATTTACCCTAAGAATGCAGCAGCCCAGTTTGAAAAAGACATATGAACCCCTATGTTTATTGCAGCACTATCTACAATAGTCAAGAAATGGAAGCAACCTAAGTGTCCATCAGTAGATGAATGGATAAAGAAGATGTGGTACATATACACAATGGAATATTATTCAGCCATAAGAAGAAAACAAATCCTACCATTTTCAACAACATGGATGGAGCTAGAGGGTATTATGCTCAGTGAAATAAGCCAGGCGGAAAAAGACAAATATCAAATGATCTCACTCATATGTGGAGTATAAGAACAAAGAAAAAAACTGAAGGAACAAAACAGCAGCAAACTCACAGAACCCTAGAACAGACTAACAGTTACCAAAGGGAAAGGAACTGAGGAGGATGGGTGGGAAGGGAGGGACAAAGGGGAAAAAGGGGCAGTACGATTAGCAGATGTTATGTTGGGGGGGCGCGGTGAGGGCTGCACAACTCAGAGAAGACAAGTAACGATTCTATAGCATCTCAGTATGCTGATGGACAGTGACTGTAATGGGCTTGGTGGGGGGGACCTGATGAAGGGGGTAGTTTAATAACCATAATATTGCGCATGTAATTGTAGATTAATGACACCAAAAGTAATTATATAAAAAAATAAAATAAAATAAATAATTCTTTATAGTTTAGAGATACCTACTGAGATATTTTCAGATGAAATTATACACTATTTGGATTTGCTTCAAAATAGTGGGGGGACAGGGAATAAGCAGGTATAGATTTAAGGAGATCAGTAATGAGTTAGTAACTGCTGAGCCGGGCGATGTTGACTTGGAAGTTCATAATACTGTTCTTTAAACTGTTGTAATGCGTTTGAAATCCTAACAAAAAGAAGTTTAAAGAATTACCAAAACAGAGGGTACAGGCCTCAGAGACACTTTCTTTACAGAAATTTGTATGTGGCTCAAGCAAGGGCTATACTTAATTTCCTGCGTGACTTCAGCAAAACACCCGTCATCTGAAATGTTGATCCAAAAGAATAGAGAAATGAAAGATTGCACACCTAAATCACTTTTTTCATACTTACTTTAACCTCTTTTTGGTTTTCAAATTCTTATTCTCAATTTTTGGTTTAGCTAATCTGCCCTTTTCCAGTTTTGAAATGAAGCCCATAGAAAGCTGGCTTGTTTTGAATCCCCACATTGTGGTCAACAAACTAAAAGCAAAATGAAATAACGTAAGATCAAAATATGTTGGAATTGACAAAAAAGTATCATAATAGAGGCACTACCAGAGCCAACAAATCCAGTTATTATTTTACTTCTACCAGTAGTATTATTACTAATAATAAAAATTATTTTTCCTTCAGTAGTATTCAGTTGTAATCAAAGAACTGTTTACAAAAATAGGAAATTAATTTTCCTTACATAACATAAACGTTATGAAAGAAGTGACAACCTAAAGAGCTCCTGAGGAAGAAATTTAGGAAGGTATTTTTTTTCTTTCTCTCAAATTTTTCAGTTGCAATTCATGCAAAGCAAAACAGGTCACTTAGTTAAATGAAAGCAAAAGCAAGATTGAGACGGATCAAGGGGATTACGCCCACCTAAAAGAAACAGGTCATGGCTGAGCCAGGAACCCTAAGAGCTTAGAGTTAAGATTAGCTTGAGACAACACACATAACAGAAAGTTCCAGAAGAGTCCTAAGTTTTTAAGTAAGAGCAAACAAAATCAGTGTCCTTCAAATCAGGAAAAAATAAACTTCAACTTTAAAGGAGAGGGTTCTACCTGCCCTCCTCCCGGCTATGATTAGAAGTCCTGAATTCCACTTCCTTTCTCTTTAGGTAGTTCTATACACATTATAGTAGAGGCTGGTTCATAGAAGAGTGGGAGCAGCCATGATCCTGAAAGACTAAAGGCAATCCAGCTAAGTTTGGTCATAAAAGGAATTATCAGGAACTTTACAACTTTAAACTTCCATTTTTTAAAAATATATTCCAGAGGAAGAGTAACTATATGTCCAAGTAGCCCATTGGGATATTCTCAGTTTATTTATTTTACCCTGATTTAATTATTAGTGTGTCCCCATTTGCTCTCAAGTATCCTGATTTAAATGTACTCATCCAGGGGCAACAGTCATCAGAACCAGCTGAGGTACTTGTTCAAAATGTAGATTCCTGGGCCTCAGACTTACAGAATCAGAACCTTTGGGGATAATCACACAGGCACCTGCATTGCCAGCAGGTGCCCCAGCACTTCTTGTCACACTAAGATGGGTGTTAGAACGAAGCAAGAAATGGTTTACAGAGTCTTCTCAGTAAAGACACAACCAATCACAGATAATAAACACCTTCTCAGGAGTTCTCACACAGCCATGGTTTACTCGTCTTCAGGTCTGTGACCCAGTTACTACTGTCGCCACTTGGATACAAGTAGTTTGGAATTTCTGTGTGAAAAAAAAGGGGATCTAAAGTAATGCTTCACTATCTGTGGGAACTGTCCCCACAATCCTCCAAACTGTCAAAGCCTATACTTTGTAAAATGCAGTAAAATTACTAGAAAAATGATCACGTGCATAGATTCGAATTCCTGTAAAAGTCTCTAGCTACTCAATTTTGTACTTACCACAGTTAGTAACAATTCATGAACTGACACTGGTAAATGGACCACACTTTGAGTAACACTGGTTTGGACAAACGTGGATTTAGGGGAACAAGAATAGGACTAGACCAAACCCATAAGATGTACAATACTAAGTGTGAGCCCTAATGTAAACTATGGACTTGGGTGCTAATGTGTGCAAATGTATGTTTGTTGACCCTTACAAATGAACTACTGTGGTGGAGGATATTGATAATGGGAAAGGTTTTTTGTGTGTAGGGACAGGGGGTAGATGGGAACTCTGTACTTTCTGCTCAATTTTGTTGTGAACCTAAAAGTGCTCTAATGAATAAAGTTTATTAATGTGAAAAAAAAAGAATAGTACTAGAGTCAAAACTTGGATACTATGTATATACACATCTTCAAGACTGAGTTTGAAGATTTCGTTACACCTAATGTACACAAAAGATGGTGTTTGGCTGACTTCACTGCTAACCACAGTGAAAGACAACCTTAGAACCTTTTTATAAGAACCCACGTCTCTGAAAAGCTGATGTCAGCTGCTTTTTTTTTTTGAGGTATCATTGATATACAATCTTATATTGGTTTCAAATGTACAGCACAGTGGTTCAACAATTACCCTTATTATTAAATCCTCACCCCCTCTAGTACAGTTACTATCAACATAGAAAATATGTTACAGAATCATTGACTATATTCTCCGTGCTGTACTACCATCCTGTGGCCAACTTACATTGTGTTTGTGAATTTTTGTGCTCTTTATCCCCCTCACAGTTTTTTTGTTTTTTGTTTTTTGTTTTTTAGTGATTGCTTTCTGGCTGATGTCAGCTGCTTTTAATGGCACCCAGGCCTTCACTTATAGAAAATACAAATCTAAATACATGGACTATGCAGGCAGATGAACAGACGTTTTAGCCTCTAACATCCTATCCATGCTTTAGTGAAACTATGAAGTATACGAACTGTAATACGGAGGTTCAGTTCTTTCACCCTTTCAAACTTCAAACAACTCATTGCCATGCACCGAAGTTTCTGATCTTCATTTCTGTGGCTATATGTTACCTCTTTAAATACTGCATTTACAAAGCTGCTGTCCTTCCAAAACAAGGTCTTTTGCACTATTTTTTCAAATTTCAAAGAAAATGTATCAAGTGATTTTCAAGGCTAATAAGTAATTACAGACATTTTGTTTGCTAAAAAAAAATTAAACTAACCAAAGTAGGCATTTTTTAATGAAGGAATCAAAATGTCATTAGAGTCAGCACCCAAGTTACTGATTTATTGGTTATATCTTATCACTTCGTGGGTGAAGAGGAGCGGTCCCTTCATCTTTAATATAGGTCTGTTATTTTGTAAACTACAACCTTTACCATTGAGAAAATAGGGTTAATAGAGGGATTAAAAGTTCTCAGAACACCAGCACAGACTTAAAAAAAAATGACTATGAACCAAAAAGTCATTTATCCAGAAATGTGGTAATTCAAGGATTATAAAACTACAGTACTTTTTTTTTTAGAGGAGGTCCTTATTATTCAAAGATGACTGCTACTAGAAAATACCATGTAAGGATATACCACATAAACAAAATTTCATGTAAATAGTAGGGGGAAAAAAAGTTGACATTTTATTTTTAAAAATGAAACTAGGAATTATGAAATTTATTTTATTTCATAATTAATACAATCTGCAGCATGATCATAAAGAGAACTATTGTTACAAATATAACCAAGGGTTTCATCATAAACCTGAAAACTGATGAGCCCAAACTCTTTGAACTCCAGATTTTTAAATCCAACAGTGTATTTAATATCTTAGATGTTTAATAGGCATTTAAAATTAAACATTTCATGGAAACAACCTAAGTGTCTGTCAAAGAATGAATGGATAAAAAGGTTGTGGTGTATATATATATATATATATATATAATGGAATATTCAGCCACTAAAAATGAGGAAATCCTTTATAGTAAGTGAATTAAGAGAAAGAAAAATACTGCATGAGCTCACTTATATGTGGAATTAAAAACAAACAAAGCAGACTCATAGAAAAAGAGATGAGACTTCTGGTTACCAGAGGCCACAGGTGGGGGTGGGGCAGAGGAAATGGGGGCAATTGGTCAAAAAATAGAAACTTCCAGTAAAACATAAATAAGTACTAGGGGTATAAAGTACAACATGATGACTATAGTGAACACTGCTGTATGATATACAGGAAAGCTGTTGAGAGTAGATCTTGAGTTCTCATCAGGAGACATTTTGTTTTCCTTTTTTCTCTTCTTTTTTTTTTGTATCTATATGAGGAGATAGATGTTAGCTGAGCCTACTGGGTAATCATTTCACGATATAAGTAAATCAAATCATCATGCTGTATGCCTCAAACTTATACAATGATGTGTGTTAATTCTTTTTCAATAAACTAGAAAATATTTTAACATGTCCAAAATTGAACTTAATTTCCCATGCCATCTCTAGTCCTGAAGTATAAATATTTCTAAATATATGAAACTACTCATTCGCCAGTTTCTCAGGCCAAAAACCTAGGAAGTCCCCCTTTAATCCCTATTTCCCTGATATTCCTAAGACTCAGTTTATCAGCATGATGGTTGACTTTAACTTTAAAATATAATTTGGATTCAATCATTTTTTAGTATCTCTATCACTGCTACCCTAGTCCAGCAACAATGGTCCCTCCCAGATTACTGCAATAACTTTCTAACTAGTCTCTTTTTCTCCCCCTGTTTTCTTGGCTCTTTAAAGCAGCTGAAGTAACCTTTTCCCCACCAGCTTTGAGATACAGCTGACATATAATGCCATATTAAGTTTAAGGTATACAAAGTGTTGATCGGATACTTACATATTGCAAAATGATCACCCCATAGCATTAACTATGTCACATAAATTACCATTCTTTTTTATGACAAGAATGTTTAAGATCTATTTTCTTAGCAACTTTCAAGTATATAATAAAGTATTATTAACTATAATCACCATGCTATACATTAGATCCTCTGAATTTATTCATCCTATAACTGGAAGTTTGTACTCTTTGACCAGCATCTCCCCATTTCCCTCACCCTCCAGTCCTGGTAACCACCATTCTACTCTGCTCCTATGAGTTAGGCTTTTTTTAGATTCCACATATAAGTACTTGTCTCTCTTACTGCACTTGGCATAACATCCTCAAGGTCCATCCATGTTGTGGCAAAGGGCAGGATTTCCCTCTCCCTTATAGCAGAATAATATATATATATGATTGCCCCATAGCATTAATATATATATGTTATCACATTTTCATCTATTCATCCATTGATAGACACTTAGGTTGTTTCCCTATCTTGGCTATTGTGAATAATGCTGCAAAGAACATGATAGTCCAAATATCTCTTCATGATAGTGATTTCATTTCCTTTGTATATATACCCAGAAGTGGGACCGCTGAATCATACGGTAGTTCTATTTTTAATTTTTTGAGGAACCTCTATACTGCGTTATATAGTGACTGTATCAACTTACTTTCCCACTAACAATGCATAAGGGTTCCCTTTACTCCACATTTCCACCAGCACTTGTTATCTCTTGCCTTTTGATGATAGCCATTCTAACAGTGTAAGGTGATATCTCACTGTAGTTTTAATTTGCATTTCCCCACTGCTGAATGACATCAAGCACCTTTTAACGTACCTGTTGGCCATCTGTATGTCCTCTTTGAAAAGCAACTATTCAGTTCTTCTGTCCATTTTTTAATCAGGCTTTTTTTTTGCTATTAAGTTGTATGAGTTTATTATATATTTTGGATATTAACCCTTTATCAAATGTATGATTTGTAAGTATTTTCTCCTATTCCATAGGTTGCCTTTTATTTTGTTGATTGTTTCTTTTGCTGTGCAAAAGCTTTTTAGTTTGATGTAGTCCCACTTATTTTTGCTTTTGTTGCTTATGCTTTTGGTGTGATATCCAAAAAATTGTTGCCAAGACCAGTATCAAGGAGTTTTTTCCCTATGTTTCCTCCTAGGATTTTATGGCTTAGGGTCTTAGGTTTAAGTCTCTAATCCACTTCAAGTTAGTTTTTGTGAGTGGTATAAGATAGAGGTCTAATTTCATGTTATCCAGTTTTCCCAACACCATTTATTGAAAAGTATCTTGGCTCCCTTGTCAAATATTAGCTGTTTATGTGAGGGTTTTTTTCTGGCCTCTTGATTCTGTTCTATTGGTCTGTGTCTATTTTTATGCCAGTAGTTTACATATTTTGATTACTATAGGTTTGTAGTATCGTTTGAAATCAGGAAGTGTGATGCCTTGAACTTTGTTCTTCTTCCTCAGGCTAGCTCTAGATGTTCAAGGTCTTTGTGGTACCATTCAAATTTTAACAGTGTTTGTTCTATTTCTGTGAAAAATGCCATTGGATTGCATTGACTCTATAGATGGCTTTGGGTAGTATGGACATGTTAACAATATTAATTCTTCTGACCCATGAATACAGGACATTTTTCCATTTGTGTCTCCTTTAATTTTTTTCATCAAAATCTTAATTACTTGCTTTAAATAATAAATTACAGCAGAAGTGACTTTGAGTTTCTGCCTTGGTCTCCTGGAATGCTTGTTCTTCAGGATAGTACGTGCTCAACCAATAATCTCACCTGAGCCAGGTTTCCAGTGATGTCAGCCCAGACGTAACTCACTTCACTCAAGCTTAAGAATACAAATATTTACAGGACACTTACTATGTACCAAACACTGAACAGACCCTTGGGATCACCATTTTAAAAAAGAAAAAAAAAAGGATGGATTCTGCATTGCAAGGGAAAAAGAATACCATCTCAAGGATTCAACAAAAAAGCACTGAAAATGGTAAGATCCAGAAGACATTTTTATGAAACAAAAAGCAAGACATCATGGCCTCTTTGTAACAGAAGCAACAAGCAATGATGAGATGCAAGGAAGGTAGTTTAGATAAAGACAAATTGCTAGGGAAGAGCAAAGAGCAGAAATCAAACTGCTAAAAATGCAGTATGTAATATGGAAAACAAACTAGAAAAGCCCTTTTAGAATGCAGAAGAAAAGGACAAATATGAAAATGATGAGAAATGATGATATACAGAGAGAGGATGGAAAGAAAATAAGAGTTGATACTATTCCTGAGCAAAAAACTAGAACAAATGTGACAGGAAAAAGACTCAAAATAAATTGGAAAACTTGTCACAGCTATGTAGAAAGGCTTGTTTAAACACATTAAATTGGATTGCTGCATTTCAGGAAAAGCGAATCAAAAGGCCCATTCTCAAAAAATGTTTGAATTACAAGGACAAAGAAAAAGCTTAAATTATGATCGTCTGTAGCTTTTTTCCAAGAATATTAAATTCCTAAATCATTGGAATAATATATATAGAACTCTTGAGGACAAAAGGTTGTGACCTGAAAATTTTGCATACAACCAAATAATTTATATTATGTGTGAAAGTCATAGAAGGATATTCATAGAATCAAAGGGACTCAGAAAATACATCATCTTCATAGCCTTCCTGAAAGAAAATTACCTCAACACTAATTTCAGGTAGTGTTGTTTCTTGACTTGGATGCTTTGTTACACAAGTATGTTCCCTTTGTGAAAACTCTTCAAGCTGTAGGTACACTTAGGATTTGTGCATGTTTGTATATCATACTTCAATAATTAACAAAACCTTTTTAGTGTAAAAACACTCAAATTTAGCTGACCTTTGTCAGAGTTTTAAATTAAGAAAAAACTGCAAAAATCAAGTGATCAATGATTTTCAAGTCTAACTTTATTCACTTTGAACCCTAAACCCAGAAGTCCAGGTTGATTTCAGGAAGATTATGTAACACAGACATCAAACTTCTACTAGTGTGCATGTCTTCTGTTTCAGTTCTATACCAATCCTAGGAAATGTGTTTCTAGAATAATCTTTTTCACCCCATTGTTAAAACATAATGTCTCTTGACATGGTTGATGACCACATCCAAGTCACATTTTGGACAATTATGAAAAGGAAATTATGTAACAAAATATCTTTACCTCTCATCTCTCAAAAGCAGAAATATAGAGAGTAACAAACTATTTTCATTGCCATGTAACTCAAATAATAATTGTCTGTATTTTTTTAAATTTCACATAGCAAGAGAACCAGTCTATCCATGCTTCAGCACTAAGTTCTGATGTCAGTTTGCATTTTGAGACATTTTGGCATTATAGTCAGTATAAAAAGCAGGAGAAAAGGTGAGAGGAGGCACATGTAGCTACATTTTACTTTTTAAGGCTAGAATGTTCTTTTAAAACTCTTTTCAAAGCATTTCTTCTCCTGAGCTACTGTCCCCCCATAGTGATGCCAGAGAGCCATGGTGTCTTGTCTCAAGGAGCAAGAGAGAAGAGTCAATGGAAATGCCAATGTCCTTGGTCCACTGATATTAGTAATACACAAGGCACAGTGAAAACTCAGCTGTCAGGGAGCCTTAGGAAGTGAGTCAACTTGGATACACAATGGGGTTCTTTCTTTTTTAACTATTTCATTAAATATTTATTATGAACCTATATATACACAGACATACATGCATATGTATATAAAGTTTTTAAAAGAAAAGGCATATTTATGAATCTAAAACAAATTCACATGGAATCAATGAAGTCATTTTTAAAGGCTAGAATGTAAAAAAAACTACTAGGTGATAAGTAATATGTCAAATGTCTCTTATTTAAAATTTACAAGTGCTCCAGTGTTAGTTCTACTTAAAAACAAATCTATACCATATGATCTACACTGTGACTAAATAACACATCAGAAAAGGCAGAAAAGGAAATATACCCCAATATTAGTATAATATTCTAAATTATTTTTGTCTTCCTACTTTCCTATTTTTTAAGTTTCTCCAATGACTGTATTACCTTTATAATCATAAAAACACATATATATATATAAGCCAGCATATATAATCATTTTGTACACTACATGATCATAATGGTATCATGATATTCTTTTAAGTGAACAATAAAAATTAGAAGAAATTATAAAAATACAAGGAAGAGTATTTGGACTACAGATGGTTTTGTTTTTTTCAATCTGCTTTGCCCTACATTCCAATTTTTCAAAGTTTTTATGAACATTATTAAAAGAGAAGTAACAGATGCCAAGGAGGGGGGCAATCCAATGGGCAATAACCTTCCCTATATTAATCAGTTTTATACATAAACAAACAAGACTTTCTCAGATCAACAGAGCTGTACCCCAAACTGACTTACCAGTAACATTCAAAAATTCAACCTCAAATTTTAAGTTACACCTATAAACAACCAAGAGTTACTAACATGACACAGAGGAAGTTCTATGGCTTATGCTTTAAAACATTAAAAAGCTACGGTAGATAGGAGGTAGACCCCCCTAGATCCCTGGCCCCTTGTATAAATACACACTACTGCTGTAAAGAAAGTCTGAAAACATAAGGTCCCAAGTCAGTTGACCTTAAAATAGGGAGATTATCCAGATGGGCCTGACATAATCACGAGACCTTTAAATCAAGATGTAGAGATGAGATATGTAGGAGTTCAGAGATCTGAAGTGTGAGAGGGATTTGATGTACAAGTTCTGTATTGTTAGCTTCAAGACAGAGGAGGCCATGCAGCAAGGAATACAGGGAGCCTCAAGGAGCTGGGACCACACCTGGCTGACAGCCAGCAAAACACAGGCACTTCTTGCCTACCACCACAAGGAACCACCAACAACCTGAATGACCTTAAAAGCAGATTCTTCCCAAGAGCCTCCACAGTCTGGTGGGCACTTTTTCAGCCTTTGAGGACCTGAGCAGAGAAGTCTGTGCCACAACTGGACTTCTGATTCAGAACTGTGAGCTAAAAATGATTGTTGTTCTAAGCCACAAAGTTTGTGGTCATTTGTTACCTGCAACAGAAAACTAACACAGAATTCTTGAAGTCGAAATTTTTTCTAAGGCCTTTCAACAACTGCAAATACACTTTAACATACAAATGAAACTAACACTGGCTGTCTCTCAGAATTGAAACAGAAGCCACAACTTATAACAGTACTATGAGTCATAAAACAGATAAACTGCACTAGACCAAACCACAGCAGGCATCACTTAGCCAAGCTCAACTCTTTTTAACATTGTATTCTTCAGCTCCATATATTCAAAATAAATGCTCAGGCAAAGGAATTTAACAGTAACTCTGCACAGACACTGGAGCTTCATGAGTTTATAAACTCTAATCATTGCCCAGATTACAAACTTCCACCCTAAAATCTAACAGCCCCGAATCTAACAACAGTATCCAGTGGGTAGCCTTTCCCAACTGCCTTCCCTTCGGAGAAGATCCCTAGTTCCTCTGGTTTTCTCTACTTGCTGCAGTATGCTAAATAAACCTAATTTTTTAACAGCAAATAATCCTTGATGGTCTTTGGTACATGGCTTTTGGGTGTCCTACAATTCAACTGGAATTTCACCAAGATTCAGCTGACATACTTGTTTCTGCGGAGACCCATGACTTTGTGTAGTGTGCACATATAAAACCAGTTGATTTCCACCTGCTCAAGGTCACCCGGCCTGCACTGCATCTGAGTTTCAATAATTTTATTGAGCACTTGAGGATCAAGGTGACAGTTTCTTCCTATGACTTTATATCTTATAAAATTGTATTGTCCATCAGTGAAATTTGACTTCTATCTAGTTAACAGCATTCCTATCGTCTGTCTGCTTGTTCAGTAGCTCAAGTGCCATTTATCTATAAGATGAAGTCCATAGGCAAAGGACAGAAATGTGCCTAATAAGTCTAGTTCCAGCCAGCTCCAAAGGCTGAGAAGTTTGGGTCTCATCAGACCAGTATCTGTAGAGAAACTCAGCACTGGGTCACTTTTTCTAAAACCTCCTAAAGATTTACCTTAGTCCTTATAATCCTAAGAAGTGCAGACAATTACTTAGTTTTGTCTGCCTGGAGCTGAGGTTTTGATCCACCCCAATTGATGAAAGCTGATCTTTGGTGTTATTTCATGTCTTCTGGAGACAGGAGGTTACAAAGTACCTACCATCTTTACCAACTGTTGCAGGTCACATAGTTTTCTCAGTCTGAATCTGTGTCTCCTTTGTGACTCTTCTGTTTCCTTCACGTTTTCAAATCACGAATGTAACTCAACAAATGGCATAATTTCATCAAGGAAAAATTTTGAATTACAGATGGTCTTTTGGGGAACTTTTAACATGAACAAGATTGTTTATTTGAGAGACACCTTAAAATGAAAAGGAAACAGAATTCTTAATATCCAATGATCTGAATTCTTTAATACAAGGAAGCTTCCAAATTCAATTCAAATTCCAAAAACTGCCTACCTGAAAGATTTCCCAAAACCCATAAAAAGGAGAAAGTTTATCAATGAAATTAGGTTTGTGTGGGCCTCCCTGATCTCTATCAATCAGTCCATATTTTGATGTGCCTAGGAGATGCAAAACTGGAAAAGGCTAATTGGCATCATCCTAAAAGAAAATTTAGAGACTAATTATTCCTTAAGAAACAATGAAAAGCCCTTATGATTTGTAACTCTCTGGAAGCTGTAAGATTATTTAGGTGGTAGGAATTTCTAACACCCTCATAATTTCTCTCTCACTCAACCTTTAACTATAAAAATGTCTTACACTTTATATTGACTTTGAAGGAATGTAAAAGAATGTGTATGCAGTCAGGAGAATGTGAATGCATACAGTATCAGATATGTTTTTGATATCTAGGAATAAAGAGAATAATTTTGTCTAAAATAAGAAATGTGTGTCTCACCACAAAAAAGAAATGGGAACCTTATATTGTTAGCTAATGTTATGATGATAATCATTTTACAATATGTGTATCAAATCAACATGCTGTACAACTTAAACTTATGAAATATGTATGTATTTTTATATGTTGATTATATCACAATAAAGTTGAAGGGAGAAAAAAGGAATTTCCTGTTGTGCTATGGAATTTCTGGTTGTGAAAGACTACAGTAAAAACCAATTTGACAGTATACCATAAGAAAGAAGGTCTGAGAATAAGTATACTTTATTTGTCTGGGTTTGTAATAACTACAAAAAAAGAATTGATGCTGGCCAGGATGCATAGAAATGGGAACCCTCTTGAACTGTTGGTGGGAATGTAAATTGGTACAACCATTGTGGAAAGCAATATGTAGGTTCCTCAAAAAAACTAAAAATAGAAATACCATTTGACCTAGTATTGCACTCCTAGGAATTTACCTGAAGAAAACAAAATCCAGTTCAAAAGACATATGCACCCCTATGTTTACTACTGCACTATTTGCAATAGCCAAGATATGGAAGCAACCCAAGTGTCCATCAATAGACAAATGGATAAAGAAGATGTGGTATGTATACACAATGGAATGTTATTCAGCCATAAAAAAGAAATCCTTCCATTTACAACAACATGGATGGATCTAGAGGGTATTATGCTCAGTGAAATAAGTCAGGCAGAGAAAGACAAATACCAAATGATTTCACTTATATATGGAGTATAAAAAAAAGCAAAACAGAAGGAACAAAATAGCAGTAGACTCATAGACAGCAAGAAGGGACTAGTGTTTACCAAGGGGGGTGAGTTGGGGAGGGTGGAAGGATGAAGGACATAAAGGGGCAAAATAATTCAGAATCACAATATAGGTAGGTCATGGGATGGTAGTACAGCAAGGAAAATACAGTCAGTGATTCTGTAACATCTTATTACGTTGATAGACAGTAACTGCACTAGAGGGGGTGAGGATTTAATAATATGGCTAACTGTTGAACCACTGTGTTGTATATTTGAAACCAACATAACATTGTATACCAATGATACTTTAATAAAAAAAAGTACATTTAACTTTTCGATTAATGTAAATTTTACCGTTATAAAATAAGTGAAATTTATAAGTTTAAAAAAAAAGAATTTGACAGGAGAAATAAAATTTTTTACAAAACTGGTCAAATGTGAGTTTATAATAAAGGCTAATAAATCCTTTTAATGAAAATTCTTTCATGAATAATAAACAGAGTAAAGCTAGAATTTGATTTTCTTTCTCTTAAAGGAGCAAACTTACCTTATGCCCCGATCAGACATTCCTTAAATCATTAAAATTTTCTGTTACCACTCTATGATTTCTGATATACTAATACTTGTTTTTTTAAGTTCCTTACTTTTGGGGAAAAAAGTTGACATTCCTAATAATCCCTATCACTCACTGCTGTGTTTTAAAAGATACTGCCTTTAATAAGAAAATTACTTATTACTATAATAAGATCCAAGTAGATATGGGGTACATGGAACATTATTTCAAATTTTCCCAATAATTCTTGAATTGAGGTTTTGTCTGCTGCCAGTAACTGCCTGTAACTCTTTACCTTTGGATAGATGTGACTTCTATTATGTCACATGACAATTCTCTATTTTGTTCTTCTCCAAATTCAGAATAATAAAACTGTTAAGATGTTTCTCACACCTACAATATCTATGGGTTTATACTAAATGACTGTTAGGTAATGTAAAGATTTGGTCCTTTATCTTATTAAGAATATTTTTAAAGGATTACAGAAACTATTAGTTTGGTTTGGCATTCTTCAAATTCTAATTAACTCAAACCTATTGTGAGAGTTCTTTGCTTTATCAAAATTGGGTTAAGAGGGAAAAAACTGACAGAGAAGTTCAACCTTCCTAAGTTAATCATGTATAAGTAAAATGCGTTAAAAAAGTAAATATGCTTCAATATTTGTGTATCTTTCAGGTTAAAGGAAACATACTTTCATATACAAAGACTGACACAATAGCTGGTAACAAAAAGACTTTATCTCTAAGTTTAAATTAGCTTGTGTTGGCAGTTAATGATTCTGTAACATCTTCCTACATTGATAGATAGTGATGGCCCGAGAGTGGGTGAGGATTTAAAAATACAGGTAACTTGTTGAACCACTGTGTTGTATATCTGAAACCAGCATAAGACTGTACATCAATGATACTTAAATTTTTTTTAAAAACTAGCTAGTACTGGTGAAGTTCGTAATATATTTCACAGGATAAATCACAGGCCTGGAGATTTGTCAGTGTACTCTCTGTTCATAACATGTTTTTACTTTCAGGATAATCAGTGACAAATTCCTTATAAAACTGATTATGTATTTTAATAGAAGATTCCACTCTCTTCTATTCTGATAATATTGCTTAATATAATAAGTTAACTAGAGTCTACACACTTAACATCCACAAGTGGTTTCTATTTCTTCCTTACATTCACCTAAAGTTCCCAGCTATAATCTAAAGATCAGGTTATTGAGCCTTGTGAAGACATAACAAGAGAATTTCTATAAAGGCATAAATCATGCACTCATAACTATTGACAGTACAGAGAATACATTATTTATGTGTAGTACTGACATCATTGCTATGGACAGGCACTGTGGCTGAGTCAGGATTTCCAGAACTGTTTCGGTCCTAAAGTAGAAGACAATGTGCATAGACTGTATACATCCAAGATCAACAGAATGCAACCTTCGGACGCCATAAGCCATTGATTACCATGTACTTTGCATGATTTTGCCCTTTATTCTCTTGGCTATCTTTTTCTCCCTCTGCTGGTTCAATATTCTAGATTGTCAATCAAATCAACACCCTGTCCTTTATTCTTAATCCTACCAAGACCTTTATCCTTGGCAATCACCAAATGCAGGACTAATCCTTCAGACACCACCAAAGGTGAATAACCCATATCCAAATGAGATGGGGGGAAATTACTTATTACTATAAGAAAATCTAAGTAGATATGGGGTACATGGAACACTATTTCAAATTTTCCTAATAATTCTTTAATTGAGGTTTTGTCTGTTGCAGATGCCATGCATGTGTGATCTCCAGAGACTTAAATGCTGCAGTCAGCCATTATCATGCCAGATGATTCAACAAATGATAATCTAAGAAAAAGAACAAAATGGCCTGGTGCTTATAAAAGTCAAAATTACTACCATCGGAAACTTGATAAAATATTCACAACACCCTATCTAACAGTGGTACAGATCTTGATTGATCACTTCTGTTAAAAGGTAAATCCTCCAGTTTAGTTAACAAATGATCAGAAACAAAGATGAAGAATTGAAACAGAACCCACAAATTGCTTGCAAACACTCAGAAAAATGCTATGACTTATAAAATAGATAAACTGAACCCAACCAAACCACAATGTGCATTACAGACAGCTCAAATCTTTTTTAACAACAGCTCATTATGTTCCAGCACCACAGACAAACTGATCTAACAAAAACTCCTCAGGGACTTAACGTGTACTAAAGGTAAAACCACTGACTGTTCCATCCGCTCACCTAAATTACATATTTTAGCCCATTTCTGCCCAGACTACTAACTTCCACCCTAAAAATCACTCTGTGACTAACCTCAACTCCTAAAACCCTGTATAACCTCTTTATTGACTGCCTCCTTCTGAGATGCCCTATAGTTACTTTGGTGTATGTTATTCCTTGCTGCAGTAAATAAATGTAACATTTTTAACTATAAATATATTCCTGGTGGTCTTTGCTGTTGGACCTAAACAACCCCAAAGTAGGTTACTGGTGGCCAAGATATGGAAATAGGAAGAAGACTTTTTGCTATATAACATTTAAAATTTTATACCATGTTACTGTATTACTTATTAAAAAATAAAATTAGAATTTAGAAATGCATGTAATTCTACAACAAACAAATCAATCAATAGTAATATTGCCAATATCTAACCAACCCAGCTGCAACTCACCCAGAAATTAAGAGTACTGCTAGATGTCAGAAGAAAGGAAAATTCGCCACCTTTTTCTATAAGGCTAGAAATATTACAGACCTTACTAGATCATCTCTACATCATCAACACATCTTTGCATTGAAATTCAAAACCTCTTCCTATTCGGAAACTAAATCAGCCAGCAGTTAGAGGATATAATTAGCTTTATAACTAATGGGAACACATTTTTATCATACTCTACATTTATCAAAATCAAATTAAAGTCCCTGTCATTAAATAACCTCATAAATGGAGCATAGCTTGATAAATATGGCTCATGCATTGCTGTAAATAAAGTGAAGGTTTTCAAGCTATTTTAAAACTTTTTTGGGGATTCTCAAACAGAATTTACAAAAATAGGGAGAACAGCATAATGAATAGCCATGTAGTATCAATTATCAACCTCAAGTTAATCTCCAAACTACTCTCTTTAAAGATTTCTCTAAATCAAAGATACAACATATATACTCAATGCAAAAGAACTTTTTAAAAACTACAGAGCACAAAAAACAGTAACTGCCACAAAAACAAATCTCTTAGAATGCCAATCAGTCAAAGATAACCACTGTTAAAATTTTGGTGTCTTTCTTAACATTTTTAATACTTAAATATACAATCAGTTACATTATATAATCTTATAATCTGTCTTTTGAATTTTTTAGTAAACTGCTAACATTTTCTCACACCAACGAAACTCTTCTGTAATTTTCAGTTGCCTCAGGAAGATAAAAATTCACCTAATTAATCTGTCATTAAACACTGCAGTTCTTATTTTTTATTTTCTTTGCTATTATGAATAATGTGGCAACTCATATCTTTGTTTATACATCTATAAACTCATATGTTTATTGGCCATTTGAATTTGTTTATAAACTGTCCATAAACGTCATATCCTTTGCTCATCTTTCTGTCTGTATGTGTAATTTGCCGTTCTTTATGTATAAAAGGTGACTAAAAATATACCCTCATATTAAAGCTAGCAGTAAAGTGCCAACATTTTCCCTAAAGCATACTTTCAAAAGGAAGCATTTCAAATCCAGGCAATATTTCAGAGTAAATTTTATCCTTCTAAAGCAAACTACTAATCCCTAGTTCACAGCGAGTCTCCATTTCTTTATCTCAAGCTTTCAATTCAATTTTGCAGAAGCATATCAACCCACAATCTAGCCAAAGTAAATCATTTGCACTAAATCCTGTACTCATTTTAGGGTATCGCTTCCATAGCTTCTTTTTTTAAAAAATAAGCTTTATTGAGGTTTATTTAGGTACAATAAACTATATCCACTAAAGTGTACAATTCGATAAATTTTGACCATGTATATATCTGTCAAACCACAACCACAATCAAGATACAGAACATCTCCATTACCCCCAAAAGATCCTCTCCTCCGCCCCCAGCACCAGGTAACCACTGATCTACTTTCTATCATTACAGACAAATTTGCACTTTCAAGTTTTATATAAATGGAACTGTCCAGTATATAGTCTTTTGTGTCTGTCCTTTTTCACTAGGCATAATGATTTTGTGATTTATCTGTGTTGTTTGTAACAGCAGTTTGTATCTTTTTATTGCTGAGCGGTACTTCACTGTGAGGATACACCATATAATGGTGAGCCATTGCCTGTTGAATATTTCCTGGTTTGGGCTATTATGACTAAAGCTGCCAATAAACATCTGTGTGTAAATCTTATGTTTTCATTTCTCTTGGGTAAATACCCTGAGGTAGAATGCCAGGGTAGTACAGAAGGTGCAAAATTAACATATTAAGAAACTGCCAAATCATTTACCCAAGGAGTTATACAACTTTATATTCCCAACAGCAGTGTATGAGAGTTCCACTACACATTCTTTTCAAAACTGTAATTGTCTAATTTCATTCATTCTAATGGGTGTTTGGTACTATTTCACTGTAGCTTTAATTTGTATTTCCCCCATAGCTAATGATGCTGAGTATCTTCTTGTATGCTACTAGCCATTTGTATATCTACATGTGTGACTTGTTCAAATCTCTAGTCCACTTTTTAATTCTGCTGGTTATGAATCATAAGTTCTTTATATATTCTTGATAAAAGTCCTTTGTAAGATATACGGTGTGAATATTTTCTCTCAGTCTGTGGCTTGCCTTTTCATTTTCTTAATGAAACATATTTAGAACAAAAGATTTTAATTTTGATGAAGTCCAATTATCTGTTTTTATGGTTTAGGTTTTTTGTGACCTAAGAAAACTTCATCTACTCCCAGGTCTGTTTCCTTTCAGTTTACAAAAATTGTAATTTTATCACTCATTTGTGGAGTATAAAAACAAAGCAAAACTGAAGGAACAAAATGGCACCAGACTTACAAGACTCTGAGAAGGGACTAGTGGTTACCAAAGGAGAGGGGTTGGGGAGGATAGGTGGGGAGGGTTAAGGGGCACTATAATTTGCAACCACAATATAGGTAGGTCACTGGGAAGGCAGTACAGCACAGAGAAGACAAGTAATGACTCTATAGCATCTTACTACGCTGATAGACAGTGACTGCAATGGGGGGTGAGGACTTGATAATATGGATGAATGTTGAAACCACAATGTTGTTCATATCAAACCTTCATAAGAATATATATCAATGATACTCTAATAACTAAAAATTCTAAGTTTTAGCTTTTACATTTAAGTCTATGACCCATTATTAATTAGTTTTTCGATAGGATAAGTGTCAGATTTCATTTTTTATTTCAGTTATTGCACTCCATTGGTAGTACTCTCTATTTTCACTGCAGAATTGCTTTGTCAAAAATTAATTGACCACCTCAGGAAATTCAAAAAGATTGAAATTGTACCAACCAGCTTCTCAGATCACAAAGGTATGAAACTAGAAATAAATTACACAAACAAAGAAAACCAAAAAACCCACAAACACAGGAGGCTTAATAACATGCTCCTAAATAATCAATGGACCAATGACCAAAAAAAAACAGAGATCAAGCAATATATGGAGACAAATGACAACAATAATTCAACACTGTAAAATCTGTGGGACGCAGCGAAAGCTGTGCTAACAGGGAAATATATTGCAATACAGGCCTGCCTGAGGAAAGAAGAACAATCCCAAATGAACAGTCTAAACTTACAATTAATGAAACTAGAAAAGGAAGAACAAATGAGACCCAAAGTCAATAGAAGGAGGGACATAATAAAGATTAAAGCAGAAATAAATAAAATTCAGAAGACTAAAACAATAGACATGGGGAGGGCTGTACAACTCAGAGAAGACAAGTAGTGACTCTATAGCATCTCACTATGCTAATGGACAGTGACTGTAATGGGATTGGTGGGGGGGACCTGATGAAGGGGGTAGTTTAATCACCATAATACTGCACATGTATTTGTATATTAATGATACCAAAATAAATTATTTAAAAAAAAGAATAAAACAAGAGAAAGAATCAATGAAAGCAGGAGCTGGTTCTTTGAGAAAATAAACAAAATAGATAAACCCCTAGCCAGACTTATCAAGAAAAAAAGAGAGTCTACACACATAAACAGAATCAGAAATGAGAAAGGAAAAATCACTATGGACACCACAGAAATACAAAGAATTATGAGAAAATACTATGAAAAATTATATGCTAACAAACTGGATAACCTAGAAGAAATGGACAACTTTCTAGAAAAATACAACCTTCCAAGGCTCACCCAGGAAGAAACAGAAAATCTGAATAGACCAATTACCAGCAAAGAAACTGAACTGGTAATCAAAAAACTACGCAAGAACAAAACACCTGGACCAGATCGTTAACTGCTGAATTTTATCAAGTATTTAGTGAAGACCTAATACCCATGCTCACTAAAGTTTTCCAAAAAGTAGAAGAGGAGGGAATACTCCCAAACTCAATCTACGAGGCCAACATCACTCTAATACCAAAACCAGGCAAAGACACAACAAAAAAAGAAAATTACAGACCAATATCCCTGATGAACATAGATGCAAAAATACTGAACAAAATATTAGCAAACCGAATTCAAAAATACGTCAAAAAGATCATCCATCATGATTAAGTGGGATTCATCCCAAGGATGCAAGGATGGTACAACATTCGAAAATCCATCAACATCATCCACTACATCAACAAAAAGAAGGACAAAAACCACATGATCATCTCCATAGATGCTGAAAAGCACTCGACAAAATTCAACACCCAAAGAAAACAAAAAGGCTCACAAATACATGGAGACTTAACAACATTCTCCTAATTAATCAATGGATTAACGACCAAATCAAAACAGAAATAAAAAAATATATGGAGACTAATGACAACAACACAAAGCGACAACTTCTGTGGGAAGCAGCAAAGGCAGTTCTAAGAGGAAAGTATGTTGCAATCCAGGCCTAATTAAAGAAGGAAGAACATTCCCAAATGAATAGTCTAAAGACACAATTACTGAAATTGGAAAAAGAAGAAGAAATGAGGCCCAAAGTCACCAGAAGGAGGGACATAATAAAGATCAGAGAAGAAATAAATAAAATTGAGAAGAACAAAACAACAGAAAAAAATCAATGAAACCAAGAGCTGGTTCTTTGAAAAAAATAAACAAAATAGATAAACCCCTGGCCAGACTCATTAAGAGAAAAAGAGAATCTACACACATAAACAGAATCAGAAATGAGAAAGGAAAAATCACAACGGACCCCACAGAAACACAAAGAATTATAAGAGAATATTATGAGAATCTACATGCTAACAAGCTGGAAAACCTAGAAGAAATGGACAACTTCTTAGAAAAATACGACCTTCCAAGACTGACCAAGCAAGAAGCAGAAAAACTAAACAGACCAATCACCAGCAATGAAATTGAATCGGTAATCAAAAAACTACTCAAGAACAAAACCCCCAGACCAGATGGATGCACCTCTGAATTCTACCAGACATATACAGAAGAAATAACACCCATTCTCCTTAAAGTTTTCCAAAAAATAGAAGAGGCGGGAATACTTCAAAACTCATTCTATGAAGCCAGCATTACTCTAATACAAAACTGGGCAAAGACCTCACCAAAAAAGAAAATTACAGACCAATATCCCTGATGAACATAGATGCAAAAATACTCACCATATATTAGCAAACCGAATTCAAAAATACATCAACAGGATCATACACCATGATCAAGTGGGATTCATCCCAGGGACGCAAGGATGGTACAACATTCGAAAATCCATCATCATCATCCACCACATCAACAAAAAGAAGAACAAAAACCACATGATCATCTCCATAGATGCTGAAAAAGCATTTGACAAAATTCAGCATCCATTCATGATTAAAACTCTCAACAAAATGGGTATAGAGGGCAGGTACCTCAACATCATAAAGGCCATATATGACAAACCCACATCATACTTAAGAGCGAGAAGCTGAAAGCTTTTCATCTAAGATCAGGAACAAGACAGGGATGCCCACTCTCCTCACTGTTATTCAACATAGTACTGGAGGTCCTAGCCACAGCAATCAGACAAAACAAAGAAATACAAGGCATCCAGATTGGTAAAGAAGAAGTCAAATTGTCACTATTTGCGGATGACATGATATTGTACATAAAAAACCCTAAAGACTCCACTCCAAAACTACTAGAACTAATATCTGAATTCAGCAAAGTTGCAGGATACAAAATTAACACACAGAAATCTGTTGCTTTCCTATACACTAATGATGAACGAACAGAAAGAGAAATCAGAAAAACAATTCCATTCACAATTGCATCAAAAAGAATAAAATACCTAGGAATAAACCTAACGAAGGAAGTGAAAGACCTGTACTCTGAAAACTACAAGACACTCCTAAGAGAAATTAAAGAGGACACTAACAAATGGAAATGCATCCCATGCTCTTGGCTAGGAAGAATAAATACTGTCAAAATGGCTATACTACCTAAAGCAATCTACAGATTCAATGCAATCCCTATCAAACTACCAACAGCTTTCTTCAATGAACTGGAACAAATAATTCTAAAATTCATATGGAACCACAAAAGACCCCGAATAGCCAAAGCAATCCTGAGAAGGAGGAATAAAACAGGGGGAATTACACTCCCTGACTTCAAGCTCTACTACAAAGCCACAGTAATCAAGACAATTTGGTATTGGCACAAAAACAGACCCACAGACCAGTGGAACAGAATAGAAAATCCAAACATTAACCCAAACATATACAGTCAATTAATATATAATAAAGGAGCCTTGGATATACAATGGGGAGATGACAGCCTCTTCAGCAGCTGGTGTTGGAAAAACTGGACAGCTACATGTAAGAGAATGAAAGTGGACTACTGTCTACCCCATACACAAAGGTAAACTCAAGGTGGATCAAAGACCTGAATGTAAGTCATGAAACCATAAAACTCTTAGAAAAAAACTTAGGCAAAAATCTCTTGGATATAAACATGAATGACTTCTTCATGAACATATCTCCCTAGGCAAGGAAAACAAAAGCAAAAATGAACAAGTGGGACTATATCAAGCTGAAAAGCTTCTGTACAGCAAAGGACACCATCAGTAGAACAAAAAGATATCCCACAGTATGGGAGAATATATTCATAAATGACGTATCCGATAAGGGGTTGACATCCAACATATATAAAGAACTCACGCACCTCAACAAACAAAAAGCAAATAATCCAATTAAGAAATGGGCAGAGGACATGAATAGGCACTTCTCCAAAGAAGAAATTCAGATGGCCAACAGGCACATGAAAAGATGCCCCACATCACTAGTCATCAGATTAAAACCACAATGAGATATCACCTCACACCTGTTAGGATGGCCACCATCCAAAAGACAAACAACAAGAAATGTTGGCAAGTATGTGGAGAAAGGGGAAGCCTCCTACACTGCTGGTGGGAATGTAAATTAGTACAACCATTGTGGAAAGCAGTATGGAGGTTCCTCAAAAAACTCAAAATAGAAATACCATTTGACCCAGGAATTCCACTCCTAGGAATTTACCCTAAGAATGCAGCAGCCCAGTTTCAAAAAGATATATGCACCCTTATGTTTATCGCAGCACTATTTACAATAGCCAAGAAATGGAAGCAACCTAAGTGTCCATCAGTAGATGAATGGATAAAGAAGATGTGGTATATATACACAATGGAATATTAGTCAGCCATAAGAAGAAAACAAATCCTACCATTTGCAACAACATGGATGGAGCTAGACCATATTATGCTCAGTGAAATAAGCCACGTGGAGAAAGACAAGTGCCAAATGATCTCACTCATATGTGGAGTATAAGAACAAAGAAAAAACTGAAGGAACAAAAGAGCAGCAGACTCACAGAATCCAAGAATGGACTAACAGTTACCAAAGGGAAAGGGACTGGGGAAGATGGGTGGGATGGGAGGGATAAGGGGCAAAAAGGGCTATTACAATTAGCACACATAATGTAGCGGGGGTGGGGGTGGGGTGGGGGGATACGGGGAAGGCAGTACAACACAGAGAAGACAAATAGTGATTCTATAACATCCTTCTACACTGATGGACAGTGACTGCAATGGGGTATGTGGTGGGGACTTGATAATAGGGTGAGTCTAGTAACCATAATGTTGCTCATGTAATTGTATATTAATAATAGCAAAATAAAAAATTAATTGACCATTTATGTGTGGATCTATTTCTGGACTTCATTCCATTCCATTGATCTAATTTGTCTATTCTTTCACCATTACCAAACTTCTGCGTTCTACAGTAAGTCATGAAATCAGGTAGAGTCCTTCAATTTTGTCCTTTCTTTTTAAAATTGGTTTGCTTATTCTCAGCCTTTTTCATTTCCATATAAATTTTAGAATCAGCTTAAGAATTTACATGAAAAAACCTATTGGAATTTTCATTGAGATTGCACTGTACTTATAAATCAGTTTGGGGAACTGACATCTTAACAATATAATACTGTCTTATCCATGAACATGATACAACTCTCCTAATATTTAGGTCTTAAATTTCTCTCAGCAATGTCCTACGGTTTTTCAGTGAGGAGATTTTACATGTTTTTGTCAAATTTACTCCTAAATATTTTATGAGTTTTGGTGATATTGACTTTTTTAAATTTCATTTCCCAATTTTTTGCTGATAATATATAAATTCACAAGTGATTTTTTGTATATTCACTTTGTATCCTTCAACCTTGCTAAATTCAAGTACTTATGGTTATTTTGTAGATTCCTTAGGATTTTCTATATAAACATCTTGCAATTTGCAAATAGAGACAGTTTTATTTCTTCCTATATGCCTTTTAGTTCTATTTCTTGCCTTATTTCAATGGCTAGGACTACTAGTTACAATGCCAAACAGAAGGGGCAAGAAAGGCCATCCTTATCTTATTCCTACTCTTAGGAGGAGAAAAGCATTCAGTAGTTTGCCATTAAGTATGACATTAGCTGTAGGTTTTTCATAGATGATTATCAGTTGAGGAAGTTCCCCCTGTATCTAGTTTTCTGAGAAGTTTGTTTAAATTATGAGTGGAGTGTTGAATTTTTGCTAGTTTTTCTGAATTTACCAAAGTAATCATACAAGTTTTCTCCTTTCTTTTGTGAATATGGTAGATTATATTGATTAATTTAAACCAAACTTTCTTTCCTGGGATAAACCCTTCTTGGTACTGATGTGTTATTCTTTTTATTAATACATTCAATTTACTTGTAAAAATTATAAATTTTAGTATAGGTTTTAGATTTCAATTTTAATTGGGAATGCAATAATAATAGTGATTATAATGTTTATTGGTTGTGTGCTAACTACACAGCAGGCATTATGCTAAGGGCTTTACATGTATGGTCTCATTTAACCTAATAACACTCTCTGAAGTATTATTATCCCCATTTGATAGATGTGGAAACCAAGGTTTAGGGAAGTCGGAATATTTGTCTAAGATCTCACAACTAGTAAGGAGTAGCTGCAGTTTGATTCTGGGTGAGTTGATTCCAGAGACTAACCTCTTATCCTCTTTTGCTATACTGTTTTACCAAATAATAATCTCTAATACTTTTTCTCAATAAATCAAAGTAATATAACATGGGTTAGGAGGAAAATAATCTCTAAAGTTTAAGTCCAAATGAGAACTACACCGGCATAACACATAACAAATAACATTCATATGCAAGATATACACTCATGGAAACAAAAAGGATTTTACATGTTTTGGGTAAAACAGATATAACTCTATTTCACACACACAAAAGAACACATAACAAAGTGAGCAACAGTGATTATTAGCGGTCATCTTGAACTCACTCTAATTCTCACAGACCCAAAAATCATTCAAAAACTTCAGATCTTCAAATATTGTTAGTAACAAATATTCACACCAGGATTGCTAACTCATTTTTACTTAGTTTTTTACCATGAATCAGTTGCTATTAGATTACCTGTATTCCAATAAAAATTCCTTTACAATGCTTCTAACTCAGAAGCAAAAATCGTACTCAAACCAGGTTTACACATGATTCAAAATAATAACCAAACTATAAAACTGAGTTTCTGAAGGGGATGGGTGTGGCTACAAAGTAGTAACACAGGAGTCTTATGGCGATGGTACAGTTGAGTATCTTTATTGTGGTGGTATGCAAGGCTACACCTGTGAAACTGCATAAATCTACACACACACAGGAGTCCATGTATAACTGGTGAAACCTGAATAAACTCTATGGACCGTGCCAATATCAATTCCTTGATTTTGATGTAGTACTGTGGTGGTGTGGGATGTTGATGTGAAGGACAGCCAACTAGGGAAGGGTTTCTAAAGTGCGCTGAAGAAATTCTGCAGTCTTTTCATGTCAAATTCAATTCAGTATTCTGCTGATATACATCTACTAAATTAATGATAACATATTTTACATAAATATACCTGACATCTGAGGCAGTTCTGCATAAAAGAGGTCACATTGGAGATGATCTCTTTAATCCTGCAGAAGTGTGAAAAGGTAACTTCAAAAGTCATTGGCCTATAAACAATTATTTTTAGATTATTGTGTGGTCTTACCCTGAAGGGACACCAGGATTTACCTAAATAGCTATCTCTGTTCACACCAATAATCCTGCTTTCATCTCTATTTTAAGCCAGCAAGCCTGCCCTACTTTTGCAGACTTATTTCCTAATCTACTCACCTGCCTTTCCAAGCAGGAACCAGTTAAACACTGTTGAACAGATCCCATAATATATTACTACTGAAAATCATATGTACCTTTCACACCCTTTCATAACCTACTGGAACAAGCAATTTCACTCCAATGACTTAACATATACATAGCTCTTTGAGAGCATTCCCTCTGTTCTTTGATAGTTACAGAACTCACTTTCAAAATATTAGGAAACTGGCCTTAACCAGTTAATTAAGAACCAATTAAGTAAAAACTATCAGTGATAGTCTGACAGAAAGAATAACTTTATAAGTAACACCATCTGTTTTCAATAAAACAGTGCACAATAGTAAAAAATAACTCACTTTCATGGCTAAATCTACCAACTAACTCTATTAGTCTGGCCATTAAACTATCCTATTTTATTTTCAAGCCTCCACAAAGCCTTGGATCACATGAGTAAAATATACCTAGGCATAAACACACACAAAAAAAAACACAGATTAAGTCTTACCTCTTCAGGTCACTGATCAACAAAATTTGAACTTAAAAAGATTAGCACTTTATAGAGTGAGGGAGCAAACATTTCATGCCAGATATAGTCTACAGCTTAGTCATCTGCTCTTCTCCATGGTATTATTAGTCACAGGAAGCTCCCAATTCTAATTTTCTGTTACTTTTGGAAGGCCATTATATGCTATACTGAGTACTTTTCAAGACAGTGTTTATGCTTCTAAGTATAACAGAAATGTACTCCTTATAACAGGAACTCATCAAATATTTGTTAATGAATACATGATTTCTAAAATTTTACCTATACTACATAAAAGGAAACTTTCATCATTTTTCTTCTTAAGCATTTTAGGTTTAAATCCTTTCAAAGGCTGAGACTAAGTTTGGAAAATATGAAATACGACACTCTTAAACCTTCATTTCACACATACCACTCAATGTCAAACAGATCTGCTGTCAAAATCTCACCAATATTCAAGATTAAGTCATTTAATAAAGAATAGCTAACATCTATTAAACACCACTGTGGGCACTGTGCTAAGCCCTTTACATATAACATTAAATACAATCTTTAAATTCTGAGGCAGGTACTGTTATCTCCCATTTTAAACCTGAAGAAAGGAAAATAAATAACAAAAGTCACAAAATTAGTAATTAGCAGAGCCTGTGCTCTTTCCTATACTGTCTTCCATAAAATAAGCTTCTATGCTTTGAGTCACTTAAACATTTACCAAGCACTGATGTGGTGGGCACTGTATTCATCACTAAGAATATACAGTTCTTGCACTCGAAGAGAACAGATTAGCGTGAATAAATAACATAAAATATTTAAAGAAACTGTAAAGCAATGAGACTGCTAAAGGGAACATACAGGAGGCAATATTAATCCTTCTGATAATTACAGCCGCTAACATGTATTAGGCACTTAACTATGTGCCTGTCACTGCATTTTAAGGATTTAATCTTTACAACTATCCTGTGAGCTAGGTTTTATTATCCCTCTTCCTCAGAGTTCCTTACCTCGTATATAGAGGTAACACAAGGTTAAGTGATTTGTCCAAAGTCATGCAGCTACTGAAAGCAGCAGAATTTGAATCTAGGTATGTCTGACTACAAAGCCCATGTTTTAAAACCATTACTCATTCTATACAGCCTCCTAGGAAAGAAGAAAAAAACTTCTCAGAAGTCCACATGGCTAAAATCTTGAAAGATAAATAAATAAGGTCAAGTTGGGGGAAAAGATTCCATACAAAAGCAATGCAAAGAGTCCATTCACAGATATAAAACATCATGGCATTCTAAGGAATTACAAGTACAAGTAAAGGAGATTTGGGGGTGGGGTGTGAAATGAGAAGGAGAAAGTAACACAAGGTTTAGCATGAAGGGAAGTATGTATCAACAAAGTTGGAGTTTAGCCTATGGGCAGAAGTGCTCATGAAGGATTCAAACACAAGAATGATTCTTTACATTATCCACACAGATCGTGATGGCAGCATGGAGACTACATTAAATAGCCCTAGCAAGAGGCTGCTGCAATAGTGTAAGCAAGAGGTGAAAGGAATTTGAAGTAGATGGTTATGCAGAAACTAAAAGTCCACAGCACTGAGGCTGGTAAAAGTGGATATGAAGTGAAAGGGATGGGAATGAGTCTGGCCTGACTCCCAGGTTGTCATCTGAGCCAGGGACTAAACGGGTAAGTGGTGTGATTACCAGGGATGGGAAATACATTTAGAAAATCCTTTCTACCTCCTCTACTTATTTATCCCACTTAATATTTATATTATCTACCACCGTTTTCACTTCAATCTCTCCAAACAACTAAAAAGCAAGTCTGTCTCATTTTCCATAGTATCCACTTGCATGATGTTTGAATTTTCTACAATTTTGGGATATGCGTGTAAAAGCTGACTAAACTTTGGGTATTTAAACAGAGCCATCACAATCATCTTGCGGCCCCTCTAACAGAAGCACTGTCAACTGCCCTAGCATCTGCAGCTATCCCTCTTCCTCCTCCTCTTCCTCACTTTACCTCTTTCCATTCTTTGACCCTTTACCCATCCTCCCCACTCCTTAGTCAAGTATACTTTGTTTCCTCATCCTTAATTCAGCGTGTTTTTCCAAGCCTCACATGTGGCTGAAACAACCTCTTTTTCTGCTAAACAAGTTGCCTCCACTTCACATCAGTTATAATTTACTTTAAAACTCATCTCTTCCTTTTAGTTCTCCTTCACTAAGATACTACTGAATCCTCAAATATGATGGTAGCCTTTCCCAAACCTAGCTATTTTGAGGCATTTCTTAGGTACTTTTTTTTCTCTCCCCAACTTTATATATTTTTTAAATCCTATGAAAAAAAGTGCAAGCATAGCAAAATGAACACCCATTTGCTCTTTATCTATATGCGACATGGTGAACTTTTTCCCACTTTGGCTTTTTCCAAAAACATATGTAATTTTTTTCTGGACCATATGAAGCAAGCTGCAGACATCATGACATTTCTACCTAAATATTTCATCAGGTATTGCCTAAGAACATTCTCCTTTATAACCACAATACCGTATCACCACACCCAAGACATTTAACACTGATATATAATTCAATATATATTCCATATCCAAATTTCCCCAGTTGTATCCAAAATGTCCTCTACAGTTTTTTATTTTCCCAATCCAGGCTTGGCAGTGTATTTGACAGTCATTTCTCTTTTATTTTCTTTCATCTATAGTAGTCCCTCTGCCTTTAATATTTTTTTAGAACACCTTATATAAATATTTTATTAAACATCATTACTCATTAAAATGTTTCAATTTTTTTATTAAGGTATCATTGATATACACTCTTATGAAAGTTTCACAAAAAAAATGTGGTTATTACATTCACCCTTATTATCAAGTCCCCCCCATACCCCATTGCAGTCACTGTCCATCAGTGTAGTAAGATGTGCCTTTAATATTTCTGACCGCTTTGACATTTTTGAAGAGTTCAGACTAGTTGTCTTATAGGAAGTCCCACAAGTTAGGTTTGTCTGATTGATTATTGCAACTTGATTGAGGTTAAACACTTTTAGCAAGGATTACATAAGTAATGTCTGAATGAATTCTTAAATTATCTCCCTGTATTTACTTCATTTAGAATTTCAGTCTGTTGGACAGACATTGGCTAGGTACTGCACAGACATCATGAATTGTTGGCATTCAGTAAATCTAATAATGATCATCAAAGATACATATTACTGTGGCCAGCTTATACAGCTATACCTTTCTGTCACTCAATCTAGAGATCCTAGATACCAAGTTATATGCTCTTCTAATAATAAAGACTAAAGAAACTAAAAGATTTCATGATAAAAATCTAGTGTGCCAACAAAATGAAATCAAATATAAAGAATTAAAAGTTCTTTCTGCACGCATCTGAATAATTAGGTAGATATTAAAGATAACTAAGATATCACTTAGGATGGGTTGAAATTTTTAGTTTTGCAATTTAAAATGCAGCTCAATTTAACATGAGAACTTTAAAATGGAGTGTTATATTCTATTAATGATTGCACTGAAGGATGATGATGATTACAAGACACTGCTTTATTTCCATTAGTCCTTTAGCAATCAAGTAGCATAAAACTCCAAAATGACTACAAATTCCAGAATTAGGCGAACAATTTTGTCTCTCATAGATACTTCTAAAGATTAGCTTTTTCCCAAAGTGCTGCTTCAATGGAAAGATATTCTATTTCTATTATCAAATACTACTTAGGAAAAGGTTTTTAATTAACTCTTTAATTTACTTTAAGTAATGAGTTCTTAGCCATTCTTTTGAGATCATTTTTCTCTCAAATGATTCCAAAGCTTTTTTTTTACTTTATAGTTAAATGTGGCATTATGTTATTTTATGGAAGATGGCTTTATTACCAAACGCCTAATATAAATAAGGCTTCAATTACAACCATTAACATTTTAGGTAAAAAAGAACACTTTATTCTGGCTCAAAAAAGAACTAAGTGTTTAAATTAAGATGTGCGTTCCAAGGTTTGAGATTTCCACTCAAGAGACATGAATCTCAAATAGCACTGATCTCCCAATGTTTAAATAGTTTGGCACCTTGTTCATTTTTACAATGGTTTATTTCACAATTAGTTTACAATGGTAAACTAAGCATAACTTAAACAAATACTGTTGGCAAATTCAACAGATACGCACTTGTCCACACTGAATATTTATACTTGAATATGTTTCTTCTGGGTTGGCATTGTATCAAATGATTGAAAGTATAAAAGACCAAAATATGAATATAACCACTTTCAAACCATTTCCATGCTGACTGAAACCACCATAAAAATACTTAGGTAAAATTACAATATTTGGAGGATTCAAGATGGTGGCAGGAGAGGTGACATGGAGAACTCCTCCCAAAACCACAAATAGTACAAAAATATAGTTAATTAATACAACTAACCCTAAAACAGCAACAAGAAAGAAGGCTGAACCAGACTGCATACAGACCTCACAAACAGAGCAGACCTCACGAAACAGGGTAATGTAGGAAAGTCTTAATCTGGCGGGACCCAGGCCCTTCCCCCACCCCAGCTCACTGGCAAGAGGAAGAGAAACAGAGCAGGGAGGGAGTGGAAGCTTGGGACTGCTGAGCGCTTAGCCCTGGAGATCTGTTTTGTGAGCGGAAGCCTACATTGTGTGGTGCTCTGGCTGTTGGGGAGCTCGGACAGGTGGAGTGCTTGGGAGACTGACATTCCGGCCGTTTGTGGAGGGGGGTATCCGCATCCAGCCGCTCTGTGTCAGAGGAGGGGCGGGTGGTCTGAGAGGCTTCCTAGCAGGGAGAGGGCTGCTGAAGGGGCGGGGTTTGCACAGAGCTTGCTGCACGGAAGGAGGGAGAGCTGGACAAGGTTGTCAGCTAGTTGGGAACTTTGGGGAGCTTCAGGTGCTCCATCCCCCTGGCAACCTACTCAGCTCTGAGGCCCCCCACTGTGATACACAGCCTGCTGAGCCTTCCTCCTAGCCTGCCAGCACCACCTGTTCGCAAACTGGCAGTCACTGTGCTGACGTCAGGCCAGCTAGAGGGAAGCCCCCCCCCACAACAGCTAGAGATGCAACGCACAGAGGCTTACACGTGTGTGCTTGGCTCACTGGTTCTGACACTGGAGACAGGCACCACAGACAGGAATCAGGAAACAGATCTTTCCTCCCCCAGGCACAAGCTCCGCTCCCCTATGATCCCCAACCTCACTCTAGGGACTGAGCAGATCCAGAGACTGGAGTATCTGTACACTAGTGGGTACCACACAGAAATATGAAATGTCAAAGAACATGGTTCAGACCAAAATCTCACAAACCCCAGAAAAAGGGCCAAATGAAACTGAACTCACCAATCTTCCTGAAAGAGAGTTCAAAATAAAAATTATAAACATGCTTATGGAGGTACAGAAAAATATTCAAGAACTCAGGAACAAATTTAAGTCAGAAATTCAATCATTAAGAAATTCCATATCTGAAATGAAACATACAATGGAGGGATTTAAAAGCAGACCAGATGTAGTAGAAGAGACAGTAAATGGAATAGCAATTAGAGAAGAGGAATATGAAGAAGCGGAGGCACAGAGAGAAAAAAGAATATCTAAGAATGAAAGAATATTGAGAGAACTGTGTGACCAATCCAAACAGAACAATATTCACATTATAGGGGTACCAGAAGAAGAAGAGAGAGAAAAAGGGATAGAAAGTGTCGATGAGGAGGTAATTGCTGAAAATTTCCCCAATCTGGGGAAGGAGATACTCTCTCAAGCCATGGAGGTGCACAGATCTCCCAACACAAGGGACCCAAGGAAGACAACATCAAGACATATAATTATTAAAATGGCAAAGATCAAAGATAAAGACAGACTTTTAAAAGCACCTAGAGAGACAAAATTGATCACATACAAAGGAAAACCCATCAGTCTCTCATCAGACTTCTCAACAGAAACCTTACAGGCCAGAAGGGAGTGGCACGATATATTTAATGCAATGAAACAGAAGGGCCTTGAACCAACCTTTTCAGATGAGCAAAAGCTGTGAGAATTTACCTCCCACATACCACCTCCACAGTGCATTTTGGAGGGACTCCTATAGATGGAAGTATACCTAAGGCTAACTGGATGTCATCCAAGGGATAGACAAAGAGTACAGAATATGATTCATAACATACAAAGAATGGGGGAGGAGGAAAAAAAAACAAGCTTTAGGTTGTGTTTGTAATAAGCATATGAAGTGAGTTAAATTAGACTGTTAGATAGTAAGGGAATTACCCTTGAACCTTTGGTAACCACGAATCTAAAGCCTGCAATGGCAATAAGTACATACCTATCACTAATCACCCTAAATATAAATGGTCTGAATGCACCAATCAAAAGACATAGAGTTACTGAATGGATAAAAAAACAAGACCCACCTATATGCTGCCTGCAAGAGACTCACTTCAAACCCAAAGACATACACAGACTGAAAATAAAGGGATGGAAAAGGATATTTCATGCAACTAATAGTGAGAAAAAAGCAGGACTTGCAGTACTTGTATCAGACAAAATAGACTTCAAAACAAAGAAAGTCACAAGAGACAAAGAAGGACATTACATAATGATAAAAGGGTCAGTCCAAGAGGATATAACTATTATAAATATCTATGCACCCAACACAGGATCACCTACATATGTGAAACAAATACTAACAGAATTAAAGGGGGAAATAGAATGCAATGTGTTCATTTTAGGAGACTTCAACACACCACTCACTCCAAAGGAGATCAACCAGACAGAAAACACATAAAGAGACAGAGGCACTCAACAACATATTAGAACAGATGGACCTAACGGACATCTACAGAACACTCCATCCAAAAGCAACACAATACACATTCTTCTCAAGAGCACATGGAACATTTTCAAGAATAGATCATAACTAGGCCACAAAAAGAACCTCAGTAAATTCAAAAATATTGAAATTGTACCAACCAGCTTCTCAGATCACAAAGTATGAAACTAGAAATAAATTACACAAAGAAAATGAAAAAGGCAACAAACACATGGAGGCTTAATAACATGCTCCTAAATAATCAATGGATCAATGACCAAATAAAAACAGAGATCAAGCAATATATGGAGATAAATGACAACAATAATTCAACACCACAAAATCTGTGAGACACAGAGAAGGCGGTGCTAAGAGGGAAATATATTGCAATACAGGCCTACCTCAGGAAAGAAGAACAATCCCAAATGAACAGTCTAAACTCACAATTAATGAAACTAGAAAAGGAAGAACAAACGAGGCCCAAAGTCAGTAGAAGGGGGGACATAATAAAGATTAAAGCATAAATAAATAAAATTAAGAAGAATAAAACAATAGAAAAAAATCAATGAAAGCAGGAGCCGGTTCTTTGAGAAAATAAACAAAATACATAAACCCCTAGCCAGACTTATCAAGAAAAAAAGAGAGTCTACACACATAAACAGAATCAGAAATGAGAAAGGAAAAATCACTACGGACACCACAGAAATACAAAGAATTATGAGAAAATACTATGAAAAATTATATGCTAACAAACTGGATAACCTAGAAGAAATGGACAACTTTCTAGAAAAATACAACCTTCCAAGGCTCACCCAGGAAGAAACAGAAAATCTGAATAGACCAATTACCAGCAAAGAAATTGAACTGGTAATCAAAAAACTAAGCAAGAACAAAACGCCTGGACCAGATTGTTAACTGCTGAATTTTATCAAACATTTAGTGAAGACCTAATACCCATGCTCATTAAAGTTTTCCAAAAAGTAGAAGAGGAGGGAATACTCCCAAACTCATTCTATGAGACCAACATCACTCTAATACCAAAACCAGGCAAAGACACAACAAGAAAAGAAAATTACAGACCAATATGCCTGATGAACATAGATGAAAAATACTCAACAAAATATTACCAACCCGATTCAAAAATACATCAAAAAGATCACAGACCATGATCAAGTGGGATTCATCCCAGGGATGCAAGGATGGTACAACATTCGAAAATCCATCATCATCATCCACTACATCAACAAAAAGAAGCACAAAAACCACATGATCATCTCCATAGATGCTGAAAAAGCATTCGACAAAATTCAACATCCATTCATGATAAAAACTCTCAGTAAAATGGGTATAGAGGGCAAGTACCTCAACATAATAAAGGCCATATATGGCAAACCCACAGCCAACATTATACTTAACAGCGAGAAGCTGAAAGCTTTTCATCTAAGATCGGGAACAAGACAAGGATGCCCACTCTCCCCACTTCTATTCAACATAGTTCTGGAGGTCCTAGCCAAGGCAATCAGACAACACAAAGAAATAAAAGGCATTCAGATTGGCAAGGAAGAAGTCAAACTGTCACTGTTTGCAGTTGACATGATACTGTACATAAAAACCCTAAAGAATCCACTCCAAAACTACTAGACCTAATATCTGAATTTAGCAAAGTTGCGGGATACAAAATTAATACAAAGAAATCTGTTGCATTCCTATACACTAACAATGAACTAACAGAAAGAGAAATCAGGAAAGCAATTCCACTCACAATAGCATCAAAAAGAATAAAATACCTAGGAATAAACCTAACAAAGGAAGTGAAAGACCTATACCCTGAAAACTACAAGACACTCTTAAGAGAAATTGAAGAGGACACTAATAAATGGAAATTCATCCCATGCTCTTGGCTAGGAAGAATTAATATTGTCAAAATGGCCATCCTGCCTAAAGTAATCTACAGATTCAATGCAATCCCTACCAAAATACCTACAGCATTCTTCAATGAACTAGAGCAAACAGTTCTAAAATTCATATGGAACCACAAAAGACCCCGAATAGCCAAAGCTACCCTGAGAAGAAAGAATAAAGCAGGGGAAATTACGCTCCCTGACTTCAAGCTCTACTACAAAGCCACAGTAATCAAGACAATTTGGTACTGGCAAAAGAAAAGACCCACAGACCAGTGGAACAGAATAGAGAGTCCAGATATAAACCCAAGCATATATGGTCAATTAATATATGATAAAGGACCCATGGATATACAATGGGGAAATGACAGCCTCTTCAACAGCTGGTGTTTGCAAAACTGGACAGCTACATGTAAGAGAATGAAACTGGATTATTGTCTAACCCCATACACAAAAGTAAACTCAAAATGGATCAAAGACCTGAATGTAAGTCATGAAACCATAAAACTCTTAGAAAAAAACATAGGCAAACATCTCTTGGACATAAACATTAGCAACTTCTTCGTGAACATATCTCCCCAGGCAAGGGAAACAAAAGCAAAAAAGAACAAGTGGGACTATATCAAGGTGAAAAGCTTCTGTACAGCAAAGGACACCATCAGTAGAACAAAAAGACATCCTACAATATGGGAGAATATATTCATAAATGACATATCCGATAAGGGGTTGACATCCAAAATACATCAAGAGCTCACATACCTCAACAAACAAAAAGCAAATAAGCCAATTAAAAAACGGGCAGAGGAGCTGAACATATACTTCTCCAAAGAAGAAATTCTAATGGCCAAGAGGCACATGAAAAGATGCTCCACATCACTAATCATCAGAGAAATCCAAATTAAAACCACAATGAGATATCACCTCACACCAGTGAGGATGGCCAACATCCAAAACACAAACAACAAATGTTGGCAAGGATGTGGAGAAAGGGGAACCCTCCTACACTGCTGGTGGGAATGCAAATTAGTTCAACTATTGTGGAAAGCAGTATGGAGGTTCCTCAAAAAACTCAAAATAGAAATACCATTTGACCCAGGAATTCCACTCCTAGGAATTTACCCTAAGAATGCAGCAGCCCAGTTTGAAAAAGACATATGCACCCCTATGTTTATCGCAGCACTATGTACAACAGCTAAGAAATGGGAGCAACCTATGTGTCCACCAGTAGATGAATGGATAAAGAAGATGTGGTACATATACATAATGGAATATTATTCAGCCATAAGAAGCAAACAAATCCTACCATTTGCAACAACATGGATGGAGCTAGAGGGTATTATGCTCAGTGAAATAAGCCAGGCCGAGAAAGACAAGTATCAAATGATTTCACTCATATGTGGAGTATAAGAACAAAGAAAAAACTGAAGGAACAAAACAGCAGCAGACTCACAGAACCCAAGAATGGACTAACAGTTACCAAAGGGAAAGGAACTGGGAAGGATGGGTGGGAAGGGAGTGATAGGGTGGAAAAGAGGCATTACGATTAGCACACATAATGTAGCAGGGGGGGACATGGGAAAGGCAGTATTTATAGAGAAGACAAGTAATGATCGCATCCTACTATACTGATGGACAGTGACTATAATGGGGTATGTGGGGCGGACTTGATGATAATAGGGGGTCTAGTAACCATAATGTTGTTCAAGTGATTGTATATTAACTATACCAAAATAAAAAAATATTACAATACTTATGTTAATATGAAACAAAAAACAAAACATTTGAATAATGAAAGCTTTTATATATGTGATTTATTTTCCTTTGAACTCAAATAATACACTAGCAGATAGAAATACACAAAAAGTATTAAGAGCAGTTGTCTCTGCAGGGAAGAAATATGAAGCCTTTGTTTTCTTCCCTTCCTACCTTTCAAATTTCATAATTACCAGGGTTAAGCTTATATTTAAAAGAATTGAAAAAAACCTTTGGTAAATCTATTCTCATAATACAAAAAAGAGGGAGAGGGGACAAGAGCTGTGGATATAAATGAGGTATAAGTTCCAGAGATGGGTTCATGATAAACTTGTGGGAATAGCAATTTTTGTCCAAACTACTCTTAAAATCTTTTAAGAAAGCCATAGCCATATGCAAGCAACCAAAGTGTTTATCAGTAAATGCATGGATAAAGATGTGGTATGTATATACCAGGGAATATTATTCAGCCATAAAAAGGAAAAAATCCTCCCATTTGCAACAACACAGATGGAACTACAGGGATTATGCTCAGTGAAATAAACCAGGCAGAGAATGACAAATACCACATGATTTCACTTACATGTGAAATCTAAAAAGAAAAAGAACAAAACAGCAATAGACTCATAGACACTGGCAGCTACCAAAGGAGACGGGCTGGGTTGGTGGGTAAAATAGATAAAGGGGATAAAGAAAAGAAAAAAAAAACTTCAAGTTGCAGACATTAAATATGTATAGTTTTTCATATATCAACCATACACCAACAAAGTGGTTTTCAAGAAAAAAAGATAAGAAAGCCATAGCCACTCTATTCCCAGTGGCAAGACATTAACCAAATTGTGGTCTCCAATGTGTGCTACAAATAACACAATAGTCTGTATATACACAATACATTTGAATTTCAAGAGAATGTGAGAAATACATCAGCATCTTATTGAAAAGTCTGACTTTTCAGTTAAACCCCATTCGGCCACCAATAATGGATTCTCCATATCTGTCATGTACTTCCTAGTGAAATCTCCTTGATGCTTCCAAAAAGATTCAGCCAAGAAGAATAAATTGTTTTTACAAAAATCACTGTCAAAGGAAAAAAATTCTCTCAAACAGGAAAAGAAGAAACTTGGAAACCAGAAAAAATAAATCAAGCTGAATGATTTTTACAATTCAATCACTTGAGTGTCTCGTTTTTCTGCTGCAAATACCAGTAGTGATGCCCCAGTGTATATGGACTGTTCTAGAGACTCACAGATGTTACTTTTAAAACAAAGATGAAACAAACAAACACATACTGGCATACATTGCAGATGGCTCTCCATAAACATTTAATGAATGAATGAAATCATGAGAATTTTTATATTTTTAAACATAAAAGAAAACACCTCCAACTGCTAGAGAAGAAAGCTGCCAGGAAAGTACTAGACAGTACCTGTCTCATCACGTTGTCACCTATAGGATTCCATCCAAACATCCTTTATATTGCAAAAGAGGTATTTTCCTGGCCGGGAGCAGTTTCCTGACTTATGTTATATTTCACATACTTTCTAATACTGATATTTTTTTAAATGGTAATGACTTCTCTACTAACCACTTGTGTAGAAACTGATCTATTATCAAACTACTATCAAGTTTCATAATACTACCTTGTGTTAAGCTTTTCACATCCCATAGATGCTTGACAAGATGTTATCAACCCTACTTTGCAGATGAGATTATTGAAGCAAAAATAAAGAACTTAAGTAAAAAGACAAGGTTTAAAAAAAAGGCAAGATCACAGGTAAGCTACAGAAGCAGGAGTAAAAATAGATAGGTTTTGTGACCGCCAGTTTCCACCTTCGTTTCCTCCTTCATTTAGGAAAGTTGCTATCTAGAGGACACTTAAAATACAAATCACT
>JAVSCE010004120.1:0-46196 GCA_032199065.1 Smutsia gigantea | reverse complement strand
AGCTTGGGTTGGGGAGAAGGAGACTTCTTTCAGAGCAGAGGTGAGAATGACAGCGGGATAGGTTTCTGTAGCTTTCCACTGGGATACCTCGATTCATTCTTAACCATCAATCCCACCTGCGTTTAGTGCTTATTTGTGGTCAAGATCAGATTTCTCCCACTTGCATAGGTTGACTTCTGCCCAATCTTGGCTTTCTTCTTCATCCTCTACTTCTTGCCTTGCTAATCCTATTGAGGCTTCTGCTGAAGGAAAGGCAACAGCAGAGGACAAACAAGATGCCAGAATTAGAGCTGGAGCTTTATAATTTTTGTATACTTTTAGAATTTCCTGAGCCAGCTCAGAATTTTCACTATGACTTTTTTTCCCAGATCTTACAGCTTGTAGAGTGCTCATTATCAGAAACAAGGCCCCAAGTAGAGCCAGAATCCCAGCAGTCTCATGGTCATTGCTGTTCACAGTGACCAAAGGTGTATGTACTCCCGTTATTCTGAGGTTTATTCAAGTTAGTGTCCATATCTTTTGTATTTTGATAAATGGCAATTAGGAATGAAAAGGAATATGTGATAAACCGAACTGATGAAAACTCATGAAAGTAATCAGAAAAATGAATTTTATCCAAGTGTTCTATATTCATTAACCTGTTAGGATTTTCATATTAACTGCACTGAGACCAAATGCATAATTTTTTTCAGAGCCTGCACTGTGGGCTCAAATGATTATCACAAAATTAAGCTGTATGCTCTCAAAGTAATACATGTCACCAACGATGAAACCAACAATAGAAATCTTGACATGTGAATAAGTTTCAGTTATGCTGATGCATGATGACGATTGGAACACAAAGGGCCAATCTTGCTTTATGATACTCACTCTTCCCTTGGTAAAACCTTCAGGTGTGAAGCACACTTATAGGGCAGTCAGGAGGGGATAGACTTTGGCTCTGTAACAAGGTAAAATTCCCAGACAGAAAAATTACTTTGTCAGTTGTAAGCCCTAACTAAAGGCTGCTGCTCTATGTTAGAAGCCTTGCTCTTCTTTATTCTGCCCATGGCAAACCACCAGAAGAGCAGAGGGCGGCAGATGTGAAAGGCTTGTCTCTTTACTGTGACCTTGTGATTGTCTGCCATATTCTTTCTCTGCAGCCCCAGCCCTCTCCACAATGGCTGTCGGCTGTGGAAAGCATGGGTATGTGTCAGTCACTGAGCTGCTGTCCACCTTGATAATGCCAGTATTGGTGCCAGAAACTAGATTCTGGTCCTCACAAAGCTGGGACCCAGAGTGGTGGCTGCTTGTGTGTGTAACTCCAGGGGGAAAATATTTTCCCAGCTTGGGGAAAATTACCTCTGAAGATGAAATCAGTCAAAGGGAGAAATAAAGTGGGAGAAACCATTTATTGGTTACAGTCATCCACTTCTGCTCGCCTGTGTTTCTCATGATCCGGCTGTAAAAAGGGAACCCACCCATTCTCTTCGGTCCAGATATGACCTCGCTCCCTCTTACAATCATCTATTGATATGGAGATGGCCTACTTCTCACCACCCCTTGGAAACACCTAATGATATGGAAATGCACTAAGGCTAGGCAAGAGATTCTGGAAATACTGCAATTTTACCCACACTGCTGCAGTCCCTAGAGCTATGATGGGTATTCAGCGGGACTGGAGAGAATGTTGATTTTCTGATTCAAACTCACATTTTCTTGCTCAGGGACTAGAACCAAGTGTAATATATCATGAATATAGCTGAAATAGATATGTCTGCAGTCCCACTTATTGCTTGGCTCAGATTCCAGTCTGGGAATAAGCTAAGACTTCATGCATCCATTTCCCCTCATGAAGATTAGCTCAGGCCACAAACCTTACCAGCTTGCACACCTCCTCCAGGAGACATCAGTCATGCCTGACTGACACTGATTCCCAGCAAAGGATACAAGGGGGGTTCAAGCTGGGGCCTCTGCAACAGTGTAACAGCAGCATGCACAAGTGCATCTTAAAGGGTGACCTAAGCTAGTATTTTGTAAATTTTGCAACATAAATACTATAGTTGACCCAGTGGTCTCCCTTTCCAGAGATGTTCCTTCGACCAGCTATTGCACCCAAATAAAGATGTCAAAACTGAAGCCCGTGTTTCAGCTTCCCAGAATTTCCTTAAGCCAAAAATTTCTGTAATGATATTTGTCTTTACAAGAATCCCCTAAAACAAATGTTCTTCAGGGGATTTGATATTTGAGATGAATGGAATTCCTATTCCTATTAAATTGATTTCTCTTTATTGTTTCCTTCTATTTGAAGACCAAGTCAACTTTGTAATTTCATTTCCAAATGCCTCTAGTGATCTGACCACTGCCAACCAATTACCATGATCGTCAAAGTACAAGCGTTCATCTGAGATGCAGTAATAGTTCTGCTAACTTCTAACGTGAGCATCCATATGTATAAGAACAGTGAATATCCCCCAAACTATAATGGTGATGACATATCTTTTAAAGTCGGCAATAAATACAGGGGTTATAAATCATTTATTGGAATGGACATAGAGAAATGCTTTTCTGTTGTTTATAAAAATACACATATCTTGAGTGAATGGGGAGCTCTAGTAAGAAAACAATACTTTTAAGATTAGTGGAAATTCAGGGATTTAAAGGAAATGGAAAATGACACTTAAAACCTCATAAGCATAAACTTTTCCACAGTTTCATGACTGGCTGGGGCAAGTTGAAGGATAGAACTACTTCTTGACTGGAAGTTATTCATTAGTAGAATTCTCCCATGATGAATAGGGTTTTGGAAATAAATACTGTATGTGTAGAGTAGCTACCCTGTGTTTTCAGAGAGCTCTTTCAGGGGAGCAACAGGTAAGCGGGTCTTTGCGTCCCTTCGGCCTTGTGGCTGCCTGTTTTGGCTACAGCACTAGCTTCTTGGGAACTGCCACTTGCTCTCTGTCAAGTTCCCTTGGAGCACCATAGAGAAAGCCTGCAAAGCAGTCTCACACTAAGTATTCAGTGCAGTTTTCCAGATCCTATAATTTTCTTTAAAACTCCCTGCCTTTTGTTCCCTCTTTCCTCTTTCTGGGCTCCCTAGACCATTACATACCCCTCCTCACCAGCTCACTTAGCAGGAAAAAAAAATTCTGCCTTAACAAAATTCATACTTTTCCAATTAGATCCCAATACTAAGGTTGACAAGTTTTGAGAAATTAATAAATCCACAGGCAAATATAATTAGATGTTAATAGACAGCCCTACTGGGGCATCCATTTATGTTTCAAATTAAGATATATTTTTAGAAAAAATATCTCAGAGTAGTGCTGGGAATTCAAGGCAATGAAGTGGTGTGGGAATTATATTTGTCTTGATATGGGCCTTAGCGCCATGCTCGGATCAGCCAAGCAGGGAGACTGCTTAGAGCGGCTTCTGCTTTAAACTTGATCTGTGGCTACATGAACTGGATGTTCAGTTTATTATGCCGTTGAAAATCACTCCTTCTGTAATGGTCCAAGTTAGAGAGAATGGTGCAGCCTCCTTAGCAAAGACCTTATTGTCCTTCTCTGGAGCACTATATGATGCTTCACACCAAGACCTTTTTAGATTTTAACTTAGTTTCTAGTTATTCTGTACTTAACTTAGAAGATGTCTTTTCCTGCTCAGCTTTTGAGAAATGGTGTGTAACATCCCCATGTTATATAGAAGTTCTACTGCCTCTGTGAGAATAACTGCCAGTCAGAGCAACAGAGCATTTTCTTTGCCTTCAGCCAGCTGAGATGATCTCTTGACCTTATAATGTAAGTTCAAAGTTCAACCCCAAGTTCAAAGAAGAGGGCGAGGTATGGGGGCCTCCCAGTGATCTTCAAATTCCTCTTTTACCCATGACAGCCACAAGATGGCAATGTGACAATTTAAATAAAAGCAAAAGTTATTGAGCTTTGTTTTATTTAGTTCAGAGGATTTTAAAGACAGTGGAGTCCACTTTAAGCAAATACTTAAGTTGAGCTGGGACTATATCCTGCAATGCGTTAATGTTTGTACTATGGTTCAGGAGACGGGTGACCTCCAGTCAGAGTGATGCAGGCTGGGACAATATATGATTCCATAACCACACATCTTGCCTTCTCCTTTTCTCCTCTAACATATTGAAGCAAATCTGTGGATTCAGACTTTACACAGTAACAAGAAGGTTTCAAATGACATTGACTGGCACTAGAGGACAATGGCAGATACTTTGATTTTTTTTTTGATTCCTGTGAGCTGAAGACAGTGAATTCCATCAAGGAATTTAGCTTTTGTAGGGCAATATATCCTATTCTTTTATAGCTAAGTCATTAAACAATTCCTCAAAAGCTCATTGTTTTTCTCAGGGAATATATGGTGAGCTTTATGAAAATTTTATTATTTAGGTACTTGAATCTGTACTGTAGAATATAGAAGGATTCATTATAGAGAAATGTTAATGAATTTCAAGACCATGCAGTTTGAAATACACGAGTATTTATTTTTAAAATAAATCTAAGGCATTTCTTATGACATAGAATTTATGTACACAGATGTAGGTATGTGTAAAAAATGTATGTATATAAAAATGTGTGTATATATGTGTGATACTTCTAGATATATAGACTTCCTTTTAAGTTACTCTGTTTATCTAGATATGTTATTGTAATATGTTTTTGTCATAGTGTTCATGGTTGTTTTATATAGGCTAGTATCCACAGGACTCTGCTTGGCTCTGTTGCAGTCACAGATAAAATTTCTTAGCTAATTATCTGTTTTGGAAATGCAAGGACAATAATATTAATAGCTAATACATGCTGACTTAAACTTTAAAATGTATGTTTTATCTACATAATCTCACCCTCCTTCCTTACTCTCCCTTTAGAAAGCCCAAATCAGCTCCATGCAAATCAGAAGGGAGCTTAGCTCTGATCCCTCTTGTCAGTTATTGACAGTGACTATAAACCTGTTTTTACCACTTTAACCAATGATCAGCTGTGTTTATCTTTGACAGAACCGAAGAGTAGAAGCAGAGGTGATCTCAGTCACTGTCAGTCATAATGACCCGAGTGGGGCCAGGTGCTTCCTGTCCCTGCAACAAGCACACTCTTGCCAGGGTCCCACTGGAGTACAATCTACTTGGGCCAGCTGGGCACTTTGAACTCCTTGTCTCCAGAACTAACAGCCAAGAAGTGTAGATACCAGCTAGGCAGGAGTGACTGATCCCGATCATCAGGAAGATAGAGGGCTTCTGATGCACATTTGGGGCAGGGGAGAATATTTAAGGAAGCAAGGTGAGTTATTTAGGTTATGATTTAGGTTACCCGTCACTGCTCCTTAGGGAATCAGTTGTATCCCTTCCCCCAGATTTGTATGTTGAGCCCTATACCATTTAGAGGTGGGTCACTTAGAGGTAATTAAGGTTAAATGAAGTCATAAGAGAGGAGCCCTGATCCAATAGGACTGGTATCCTTATGAGAAGAGGAAGAGATACCAAGCTTGCTCTCTCTGCATGTGTAAAGAGGAAAGGTCATGTGAGGGCATGCTGAGGGCAGCCATCCTCAAGCCAAGAAGAGAAGCCTCGCCATAAAGCAACCCTGCTGGACCTCAGTCCCTGCCAGCCTCCAGACCTGTGGGAAGATATGTTTCTGATGTTTAAACCACCTTGTCTGTGGCTTTCTGTTATGGCAGCCCAAACAGACTAATAATACATTTCTGTTGCCCAATTTTTTTATTGTAAATGCACAATTACAGCAACTCCAGCCTGAAAACAGCACACTGACTTGGGGCCCAGTCCCCTCTCGGATGAGAGTTTAGGTCATGTCACCAAAAAAGCCCAGCAAAGGTGATAGCTGAGAGTTGGGGGACTCTAACCTGCATGGCGGAGGAAGGTGAAAATCAGTGTCGATTTTGGATCAGACAGCAATTTCTATTACTGACCTTCCTTTTCTACATCCCTGCTCCCTCTGCTCCCCCCCATTAGAGTGAGGCTCATTTGATTCCTGAAGACACTGTTCCCTGAATACAGAGGCTGACCTCAGAGATTCAGGGGGAAGTATATGGAGAAAAGTGTGTGCCACCCAGTTCTCTTTAAGAAATGGCTTGTTATGCAGGGGCTGCAGCAGCTTGTCTTCACCTGTTGAGTGAGTGTCTCAACTGCATCACTGCCTCACCTAAAGGTGTGTCCTTCCAGGGACAGTTCATGTCCAGTGACTGATGGAGGCAGAGATATAGAGGCGCATTTGTCTTGTCCCAAAGCAGGGCAACTCTGAAGGTCGCTTTAGCTCCAGATGATTCCTGGCGTCTTGTGAGGCTGTCAGACCTGGCAGCAGTTGGGCCTCTTCCTCTGCTTAATTCTGCTTCCTCCCCTCCGTTCCACAATTGCTCCCTTCTAACAGCTTGCACTCTAAACTCTGTCTCATGGTTTGTTTTCTAGAGGACTTAACCTGTAACAGTCATTGACAATCGGGGTAATCTTATTAAATGAGGACTATTTAAAGCCTCTGGTTTTTACTTGGGGTCCTAGTCACCAATTTCATGGCAAAATGCCAAGTCTCACTCACCATTGTGTTGCACTAGCAGTTGTCTTTTGATTTGTTTCTGTGCTTTGGTTTATAACCAAGAGAGCCTTAAATGTAACCAATGGATGAGGATTCACGCGTGAGATACATAGCTGTTTTATTGCAGTCTTCCCTGCCAGGCCTTGTCACTTCGCCTCCTTTCCTTAGAAGGCTGTGAATGTTGAAGGCAAATGAAAAGGCTGGTTCACAGAGCTGAGAAACCTTGAATTTTCCATCCATGGGTGATCCATAACCAGGTATAATCTTATAATCTTTGTGCTAAAATTGTGTCAAGCCAACAATCATTGTAATCGATATTAAAAGGGACCAAAAACAAATGGGACAAGTTGTGTATGATCTCTTTATTTTGAGATTAGACATCCATGCTGGGTAGACAGCCTCTAATTGTGTACATTCTGCAGACTGTTGGGAAGGGCGACAACACAAAGCATGGTGTTTAGTTTGCACGTCACGACAGGAACAACGCAGAGGAAGCGCATCCTGCACTGTTGATTAATTGCTTTTCTGAACAGTTTCTATAATGGGGAATTTCTTTGGTGTATCAAATCAATTTATTCCATTGAGATTCCCCTTGGATTAGCCATGTCTCTCCACTGAAACAGGTTCTTAGGGGAAAAAGAAAAAAGAAAATAGCCTTAAAATATTTCAATAGGAGAAAAATCTTTTAAAAAGTTAAATTGTCTATTTTATATTACAAATGAATTATTAAACAGCAAATTTAAATATCAATGGGGGTTTACTTTTAGGTTTAGTATAGGAACTTAGATCTGGATTAATGGAAGTTTGTGATCCAAAACACATTTTAAAATTATTCTCTTCTAGCCTTTTATCATACTTATTTCCCTAAGTTAAAAAAAATGGCTAAATCTAATTTCAGTGGATATTCGCTGTTTCACATAGTGGCATTCTGTCTTTGCCTCAGTATCTCATCTCCATTTTGCTGATAATGGCATCTGATTTCCTCTTAAAGAATTATGGCTTCCCTTTTGTCAAAATCATAGAATGTATATCTCTTATTTGATTAATATAGCTCTGTTCATGGTCAATGGACAGAAAAAATAAATAATTGGGTTTCGTGCATTCCAGTAGTGGTAGCCTGCATAAGAAGGTTTAGCAACATAGCATCCTTGACTTTGTCCTTTTACCCAATATGGATCTTCTGTTATTCTCACTGATGCTCTGAGTTACCTGACCATTTTCTAATAAATTTCCTTTTCAATCATGTTAGCCAATCACTTTGTCTTGAAGCAATAAAAGCAAATCTCTCATTCAAAACTTTAATAGAACCATAAAAATATATCAAATGTCAAACTTTTTTAGGGAATATGAAATAGAGAACCATTATATTTCAAGTATTGAAGACAAGGAGTTTTGAACTTTGTCATTTAATAAATATCTTAGTCATTTTCCTCTATGGTCACTAATCTATGTTTGGAATATTTTCTCTTTGTATGCTTCCAGAATGTGTTTGATTGAAGAACATGTCTCCACTCTACTGAAAGTCCTTTATTTTGGAGGTGATATGCCATATTATTGTCAGAGTGAAGAGTCTTTAGGGTATTTGAGTTATCAGGATAAGAGAATAGGATTATGCTCATTGGTCAGATTGATTCTTTCATCCATTGGACAAATATTGTGTACTTTATGCCAGGCATATATCGGATATTGAAAGTGTTGTTGGGCTGCTGTGTCTGGGAGGTCTCTCCCTGCATACTAGCTGAAACCTCATCCTGGACAGGGAAGGGTTCTTGACTCAGAAATCTCAAACAGGTCAGAGGAGTGTAAGGAAGGGATTCATTAAAGAGAGAGTAGCAGTGAATGGCAGCAGCAGTGCAGGGAGCAGAGAGCAAGGAAGAATGGAGGGAGGAGAGGGAAGCTCACGGAACTCGTGCTCGGCATAGGGCAGACCCCTTGCCATCTCCTGAAGCCAGGGTCATCTGGCATCCAGTGTCTGCTTGAATCTGCACGGTGTGGGAACTAAGTCCCTACCACCCCAGGATTTGGGGATTCGGGGAGCCGCAGAGCACTGTATGGAGTGAGGTTATGTTCTGAGAACTTCCCGAAGGCAAAGAAAGGAGATTTTCAGGCAGCCTACTAAAGAGCGTGATCGTACAGCTGCAGTCCTGTATGGGTCACCCACGCGAGGGGAATATGCAAGCCCAAGTCAGAGATCTCAGTAGTCCTTCTCTGCTTCTCTGAAGTAGGAAGTAGGACAGAGAGTGAAGGCTTAGGCTTAAGTCTAGAAACTTGAATGAAATAGTGAAGTAACAAAGATGCTTACTACTGGAAGAGTGCAGAGACACTGGATGCCAACTGTGCTAAGTTGAGCAGTGAGAAGTCTTTATTTAAGGCAAAAAGTACATACTCAAAGGGGAGTACGGGCAACTTTAGAGGAGGCATGCTTAATGGATTAGGATTCTGTCTTTTTTTTTATAATTTATTTTTGTATCATTAATCTACAATTACATGTGCAATATTATGGTTATTAAACTAGCCCCTTCATCAGGTCCCCCCCAACAACCCCATTACAGTCACTGTCCATCAGCGTAGTGAGATGCTATAGAATCACTACTTGTCTTCTCTGAGTTGTACATCCCTCCCCATGCCCCCAAACATTACATCTGCTAATTGTAATGCCCCTTTTTCCCTCTTATCCCTCCCTTCCCACCCATCTTCCCCAGTCCTTTTCCCTTTGGTAACTATTAGTCCGTTTTTGGGTTCTGTGAGTCTGCTGCTGTTTTGTTCCTTCAGTTTTTTTATTTGTTCTTATACTCCACATATGAGTGAAATCATATGATACTTGTCTTTTTCGGCTTGGCTTATTTCATTGAGCATAATACCCTCTAGCTCCATCCATGTTGTTGCAAATGGTAGGATTTGTTTTCTTATGGCTGAATAATATTCCATTGTGTATATGTACCACTTCTTCTTTATCCATTCATCTACTGATGGACACGTAGGTTGCTTCCATTTCTTGGCTATTGTAAATAGTGCTGCGACAAACATAGGGGTGCATATGTCTTTTTCAACCTGGGCTGCTGTATTCTTAGGGTAAATTCCTAGGAGTGGAATTCCTGGGTCAAATGGTATTTCTATTATGAGTTTTTTGAGGAACCTCCATACTGCTTTCCACAATGGTTGAACTAATTTGCATTCCCACCAGCAGTGTAGGAGGGTTCCCTTTTCTCCACATCCTCGCCAACATTTGTTGTTGTTTGTGTTTTGGATGTTGGCCATCCTCACTGGTGTGAGGTGATATCTCATTGTGGTTTTAATCTGCATTTCTCTGATGATTAGTGATGTGGAGCATCTTTTCATGTGCCTGTTGGCCATCTGAATTTCTTCTTTGGAGAGAAGTGTCTATTCATGTCCTCTGTCCATTTCTTAATTGGATTATTTGCTTTTTGTTTGTTGAGGTGCATGAGTTCTTTATATATTTTGGATGTCAACCCCTTATCGGATACGTCATTTATGAATATATTCTCCCATACTGTAGGATGTCTTTTTGTTCTACTGATGGTGTCCTTTGCTGTACAGAAGCTTTTCAGCTTGATATAGTCCCACTTGTTCATTTTTGCTTTTGTTTCCCTTGCCCGGGGAGATATGTTCATGAAGAAGTGCTCATGTTTATGTCCAAGAGATTTTTGCCTATGTTTTTTTCTAAGAGTTTTATGGTTTCATGACTTACATTCAGGTCTTTGATCCACCTTGAGTTTACCTTTGTGTATGGGGCTAGACAGTAGTCCAGTTTCATTCTCTTACATGTAGCTGTCCAGTTTTTCCAACACCAGCTGCTGAAGAGGCTGTCATCTCCCATTGTATATCCAAGGCTCCTTTATCAAATATTAATTGACTGTATATGTTTGGGTTAATGTTTGGATTTTCTATTCTGTTCCACTGGTCTGTGGGTCTGTTTTTGTGCCAATACCAAATTGTCTTGATTACTGTGGCTTTGTAGTAGAGCTTGACGTCAGGGAGCATAATTCCCCCCATTTTATTCCTCCTTCTCAGGATTGCTTTGGCTATTCGGGGCCTTTTGTGGTTCCATATGCATTTTAGAATTATTTGTTCCAGTTCATTGAAGAAAGCTTGTGGTATTTTGATAGGGATTGCATTGAATCTGTAGATTGCTTTAGGTAGTATAGCCATTCTGACAATATTTATTCTTCCTAGCCAAGAGCATGGGATGCATTTCCATTTGTTAGTGTCCTCTTTAATTTCTCTTAGGAGTGTCTTGTAGTTTTCAGAGTAAAGGTCTTTCACTTCCTTTGTTAGGTTTATTCCTAGGTATTTTATTCTTTTTGATGCAGTCGTGAATGGAATTGTTTTTCTGATTTCTCTTTCTATTAGTTCATCGTTACTGCATAGGAAAGCAACATATTTCTGTGTGTTAATTTTGTATCCTGCAACGTTGCTGAATTCAAATATTAGTTCTAGTAGTTTTGGAGTGAAGTCTTTAGGGTTTTTTATGTACAATATCATGTCATCTGCAAATAGTGACAATTTGACTTCTTCTTTACCAATCTGGATGCCTTGTGTGTCTTTGTTTTGTCTGATTGTCGTGGCTAGGACCTCCAGTACTATGTTGAATAACAGTGGAGAGAGTGGGCATCCCTGTCTTGTTCCCGATTTTAGATGAAAAGCTTTTAGCTTCTCGCCATTAAGTATGATGTTAGCTGTGGGTTTGTCATATATGGCCTTTATGAGGTTGAGGTACTTGCCGTCTATACCCATTTTGTTGAGAGTTTTAATCATGAATGGATGCTGAATTTTTTCAAATGCTTTTTCAGCATGTATGGAGATGGTCATGTGGTTTTTGTTCTTCTTTTTGTTGATGTGGTGGATGATGTTGATGGATTTTCGAATGTTGTACCATCCTTGCATCCCTGGGATGAATCCCACTTGATCATGGTGTATGATCCTCTTGATGTATTTTTGAATTCGGTTTGCTAATATTTTGTTGAGTATTTTTGCATCTACGTTCATCAGGGATATTGGTCTGTAATTTTCTTTTTTGGTGAGGTCTTTGCCGGTTTTGGTATTAGAGTGATGCTGGCTTCATAGAATGAGTTTGGAAGTATTCCCTCCTCTTCTATTTTTTGGAAAACTTTAAGGAGAATGGGTGTTATTTCTTCTCTATATGTCTGGTAGAATTCAGAGGTGAATCCATCTGGTCTGGGGGTTTTGTTCTTGGGTAGTTTTTTGATTACCGATTCAATTTCGTTGCTGGTGATTAGTCTGTTTAGTTTTTCTGTTTCTTGCTTGGTCAGTCTTGGAAGGTTGTATTTTTCTAAGAAGTTGTCCATTTCTTTTAGGTTTTCCAGCTTGTTAACATATAGATTCTCATAATATTCTCTTATAATTCTTTGTATTTCTGTGGGGTCTCTCGTTATTTTTCCTTTCTCATTTCTGACTCTGTTTATGTGTGTAGATTCTCTTTTTCTCTTAATACGTCTGGCTAGGGGTTTATCTATTTTGTTTACTTTTTCAAAGAACTAGCTACTGGTTTCATTGATTTTTGCTATTGTATTCTTTTCAGTTTTATTTATTTCTTCTCTGATCTTATGTTCCTCCTTCTGGTGACTTTGGGTCTCATTTGTTCTTCTTTTTCCAATTTCAGTAATTGTGTCTTTAGACTATTCATTTGTGATTGTTCTTCCTTCTTTAAATAGACCTGGATTGCAATATACTTTTCTCTTAGAACTGCCTTTGCTGCGTCCCATAGAAGTTGTAGCCTTGCATTGTTGTCATTAGTCTCCATATATTCTTTGATTTCTGGTTTGATTTGGTCGTTAGCCCATTGATTAATTAGGAGAATGTTCTTAAGTGTCCATGTATTTGTGAGCCTTTTTGTTTTCTTTATAAAATTTATTTCTAGTTTTATACCTTTGTGATCTGAGATATTGGTTGGTAGAATTTCAATATTTTTGAATTTATTGAAGTTCTTTTTGTGGCCTAGTATGTGGTCTATTCTGGAAAATATTCCATGTGCACTTGAGAGGAATGTGTATCCTGTTGCTTTTGGTTGTAGAGTTCTGTAAATATCTGTTAGGTCTGTCTGTTCTATTGTGTTGTTTAGTGCCTCTGTGTCTTTACTTATTTTCTGTCTGGTTGATCTGTCCTTTGGAGTGAGTGGTGTGTTGAAGTCACCTAAAATGAATGCATTGCTTTCTATTTCCTCCTTTAATTCTGTTAGTATTTGTTTCACAAATGCCGGCGCTCCTGTGTTGGGTGCATATATATTTATAATCGTTATATCCTCTTGTTGGACTGACCCCTTTATCATTATGTAATGTCCTTCTTTATCTCTTGCTACTTTCTTCATTTTGAAGTCTATTTTGTCTGATACAAGTACTGCAACACCTGCTTTTTTCTTCTTGTTGTTTGCATGAAATATCTTTTTCCATCCCTTCACTTTTAGTCTGTGTATATCTTTGGGTTTGAGGTGAGCCTCTTGTAAGCAGCATATAGATGGGTCTTGCTTTTTTATCCATTCTGTTACTCTGTGTCTTTTGATTGGTGCATTCAGTCCATTTACATTTAGGGTGATTATTGACAGATATGTACTTATTGCCATTGCTGGCTTTAGATTCATGGTTACCAAAGGTTCAGGGGTTGCTTCTTTACTGCCTAACAATCTAACTTAACTTTCTTGTTAAGTTATTGTAAACACCATCTTATGTTTATTTCTCTCCCTTCTTATTCTTCCTCCTCCATTCTTTATATACTAGGTGTTTTATTGTTTGCCTTTAGTTAGTATTTAGATGGCCTGCTTTCTTTGCTATGATTTTATTTTCTCTGGTGACATCTTTTTAGCCTTAGGTGTGCTTCCCTCTAGAGCAGTCCATTAAAGATATCCTGTAGAGATGATTTATGAGGGCAAATTCTCTCAACTTTCACTTGTCTGGAAATTGTTTAATCCCTCCGTCATATTTAAATGATAATCATGCTGGATACAATATTCTTGGTTCGAGGCCCTTCTGTTTCATTACGTTAAACATATCATGCCATTCTCTTCTGGCCTGTAAAGTTTCTGTTGAGAAGTCTGTTGACAGTCTGATGGGTTTTCCTTTGTAGGTGATCTTTTTTCTCTCTCTAGCTGCCTTTGATACTCTGTCTTTCTTGTGATCTTTGCCATGTGTCTTGGTGTTGTCTTCTTTGGGTCCCTTGTGTTGGGAGATCTGTGGGCTTCGGTGGACTGCGAGACTATTTCCTTCCCCAGCATAGGGAAGTTTTTGGCAATTATTTCTTCAAAGACACTTTCTATCCCTTTTTCTCTCTCTTCTTCCTCTGGTACTCCTATAATGCGAATATTGTTGCATTTGGATTGGTCACACAGTTCTCTTAATATTGTTTCATTCCTAGAGATCCTTTTATCTCTCTCTGCCTCAGCTGCTCTGTATTCCTATTCTCTGATTTCTATTCCATTAACAGTGTCTTGCATCTCGTCCAGTCTGCTGCTAAGCCCGTCAGTCGCTTGTCTCAATTCTGCATTGTCTTTTCTGACTTCCCTCACTTCCTCCCTCAGCTCTTGCATATTTTGCTGTAGATACATCAGTATGGTTATGACTTTTGTTCTGAATTCTTTTTCAGGAAGGTTGTACATTTCCATCCCTTCAGGTTCCTTCTCTGGTGTTGTCTGGGTCTGGGTGAGTTTTGTTTGTACCATATTCCTCTGTCTTTTCATGGCGATAAAAGTGGTCGCTGGTAGGTGTCACGTATGTCAGCTGGGCTCTTTAAGACTTTTAAAAAGAAGAAAAAGAAAAAAGAAAAGAGAAAGAAAAGAAGGGAGGAAAAGTAAGAAAAGAAAAGAAAAAAGAAAGAAAAAAGAAAGAAGAAGAAGAAAAAAAACGCCCACCGGGAGTATATTCTGTAAGGATGCTGTAGACGGCACTGTTGCTCCGCTATTCCACAGCCATGGCCGTGCCGCCCCACAGGGCCCTTTGTAGCTCTGGCCAGAGCGGGAACGAATGGGAGGCTGTTTATCTCTGTGGGAAGTCTGAGTGCAGCTACTCTCTCCCAGTCGCCAGCCAATGGGTCCGAACTTCCCCAGGACTCCCAGTCTGCTGGGCTGAGTGTGCTGGGATGATCCTGTGCCCTTGTCTCTTTAAGACCACTAAAAAAAGAGCAGGCGCTTTTCTTTTGTCCCAGGAGTCGGCTGCAAGGACCTGGGTGCGTTCCCAGGCTCAGATCCTGCACCCTCTGTCTCTCCAATCTCCGATACACCGTGCGATGTGTGTCAGCGCTCCCGGCGCAGATCACCAGGGCTGGTTATTTCGCGGGCCTGTCCTTCCACTCCCTCCTGTCTCTGAATCCTCTCCTTCCGCTGGTGCGCTGGGGTGGGGGAGTGCTTGGCTCCTGCCGGGTCGTGGCTCCATATCTTACCCACCTCTTGGGGTGCTGAGTCCTCTCAGGTGTAGATGCAGGCTGTGTGCTGTCCTGTATCTTCTGGTCTCTTTTTTTAGGAATAGTTGTATTTGTTGTATTTTCATAAATACATATGGTTTTGGAAGGAGATTTCTGTTGCCCTGCTCACACCATCTTCCCAGAAGTCCTTCCTAGGATTATGTCTTTTAAGGCTTTCAAGAATGCAGCAAAGGGCCAGGAGGAGGTTGGGGGGTGGGCAGCATAGGCATAACATGTGGTCTCATGATGTCTATCTCTTGTAAGAGATGTTATGTCTCCATCCATAGTCCTCTAGATGATCTGTAAGATAAACTTAATACAAGGAATTTCTTGATCCTGTTTTTTTCCAAGAGATTGGTTACCCTCAAGCAGTGGGGAGTGTGTGCCCTGACTTTAAGATAGGGTCAGTTATTGGCTGATTACCATGAAGTATGTTAGGAATGTTACCTCCTAACTCCCTGGCTTTTAAAGTGAAATCATAGCTTTAAGATGTATATTTACCTGGCTCTGTGGAGTCTGGCATTTTAGGTAAACTCCAGCATGTGCAAAGAAGCATTTAAGTAAAAAAAAAAAAAGAAAAATCATATACATAGACTTTGCTGCTTCCTGTTACGGTCTGTTTGCCTACATGTGAATTATTTGGTGTTTTTGCCTTCTATGATATTTTGGGTCTGCGATGATGAAAAGCATCAGTGTCAGGTCTGTAAATCTCTTACGTTTTCCTTTATAAATAGAAGTTAACAAAAGGAGCTTTTGTCACTGGCAATTTCAAATTCATTCTGAATAGAGCTGACATTCAGGTTCTTAGCTGGTCAATCACAAAGTAAAAGATGTAAAACTGACAGCAGAGTAAATTTACTTAAGTAAGCGGAGTTTGTGATTGTGTATTTCCATTTCATGTTGTCTAGAACGAAACTTCTTGACATTGGTAGCATTCTCAGTATCCTGAAAGGATAGATTTAGATTGTAAGGAGCTGAAGACTTGAATATTATTTCCAGATATCATGCAATAGACATTAAAAAATACTTTCCATAAAGAAAGAAGGTGGAGTCGGAGCATATCTTACTATGCACATATTTACCACAACAGTATTTCTGAGAATAATCAATTTTTACTTCTTTTGAATATGCCAGTGTATTGGGGAGTATCACTCCTTTATTTTTCATACACTTTACATGGAAGAATCATTAATACACTTTAATACAGTACTATGGTGAGGTATAAAAACAGGAAAGCCACTAGGATCTAGCTCGTACATTCTTTCCACCTTGTATATTTAAAAAACTTTGTTGGTAAACATCAAATAAGATGCATAGATCTTAGTGTGCAGCTTGACGGATCTTGACATATGTTCACACTCATGTGACTCTCACCCAGATCAAGGTATCAAAAATTCTCACTGAATTTTTTTCCCTTCACCTAGTTCACCCCTCCCCTCCCCTCTTCCTTATGGCAACCACCAGTCTGTTTTCTGTGTTTATGAATTTATTTCATAACATATTTGTTTTTGTTTTTTAGATTCTACTTATAAGTGAAGTCATGGTATGTGTCTTTCTCTGACTCATTTCACTTAGTGTCATACCCCTAAGCCCATCCATGTTGTTATGAATGGCAAGATTTCTTTCTTTTATTTTTGGCTGAGTAATATTCCACTGTATATATGTACCACTTGTTTTTTTAATTCATTCATCTATCAATGGACATTTAGATTGTTTCTATATTTTGGCTATTATAAATAATGGTGCCATAAGTATATGAATGCATATATCTTTTCAGATTAGTAATTTTGTTTTTTTCTGGCAAATTCCCAGGAATAGAACTGCTGGGTCATATGGTATTTCTATTATTTATTTTTGAGAAACCTCCATACTGCTTTCCATAGTGTCTACACCAATTTGCAATCCCACAAGCAGGTGTTCCCTTTCCTCCACATCCTCGCCAACACTTGTTATTTCTTGTCTTTTGCATAGTAATCATTTTGACTGGTGTCAGGTGATACCTCATTGTGGTTTTGATTTGCATTTCCCTCCTAATTAGTGATGTCGGGCATCTTTTCATGTGTCTGTTGGTCATCAGTATGTTTTCTTTGGAAAAATGTCTATTTGATCATGGATTTTTGATCCCTTAAAATGACTAAGAGTCATGTGATATGTGTGAACTGTGACCCGGGTAATGGGAATTGGGATTGAACAGAGTTGGCAGAAGGTGAAGTTTATAGAGAAATAAATCTACTTCCTGGTCTTTATAAACAAGTCATGTATTATTATAGGATTTTCTGTATGTTGAATTTGAAGATACATAGTCATTACTGTGCTTTCTGAATAATTTTATTTCATTAGCAATGTAATATTTGGTTTGAGCAAATGAGAGCTAGTGTCCGTTTTTCAGCTAGAGTAACCTGAGTCGCTGAGTCTTGATTTCCAGAACTGCTACCTTCCCCTTCTGGTGCTCGAGTCCAACTTTTAGGAAAATTTCCATGAAGACTGACTCAGCAATGATACAGGCAACACTTCCTTTTACTTTCAAACATCAGTGTCTTTAGATAGATATGCAAAAGAGGAAGGTAATTGACCTTCTGTATAGTTGGGAGGGAAACAAAACATAAATAAACTTTTATTGTGAACAAGGAAGAACAGCTGAAGAAGAGCAGTGGGAAGGGGAGTATGTATACATCCAGCAAGAGATGATTAATTCGGGGGGTAGTGTTGGGTTTACTGAGACTGCAGAGAGGGTTTGAAATGACGGGAAGTTGAGAAAAGATAATGGAGTTAGACAAAAAGTTTTTCATCATGAGGAAATTTTATTCTTCTTGAGGGAGGGATGGAGGAAAAGAAAGACAAAAGTGATAGGAACTGAAGTGGGAAAGCAAACAAAAATGGGCAAATTTCATAAATTCTGTATGTGTAACTTAAGAGGGTAAAAAATGAAAATTTTTTTTGTTTTATGGATTTGGTGAGTTTTGTGCCTGGATTTATATCATCCTAGATAAAATACTGCATAATCCTAACCGGACAAAGTATTTTCCATGCTGTTTACGTCATTTTAAGTTTAAAGGTCTTGTTGACGAGGCAGGATGCTAGTTTTTCTCTCATGTTTGAAACGGCATTTACGACCCAATCTGAAGGAATTCACGGCGGAGAGTTGTAAGTTCCCAGAGTAGATGTGATGGAAACCTTATGTGTTACACCGAGCCATCACTGTAAGCGTGGTTCTTACTCCCCTGAGTGATGAATGATTCAAGTCACATTAGCGTACGTTTCCAGGCTGTAGTCCCCACACAAGTCTAAATCCTCTGCCTGTTATGCTTCCCCTACTTCCAGTTCTGTCAGTTCTGTCTTTCCCCACAGGTTTTCCCCTTGGCACACCAGGAGTTTGCAGCCATCCTACTGCTGGCCAGCTCTCCACAGCCATATGCACGGTCTCATTGGCTGTATTTTCAGTGAGATGATACCATAATTTTGATAGTTCCTTTTGATTTCTTTGGGGGCTTGTTTTTAAAAAAATAGTTTCTGAAGTGAGACATTATTTATTTTGGTAGCTGGCTTGGGCAAAGCTATAAAATTTACACTATGAGGCAAAATACTAAAAGCACTCTGAATTATTTGCCAAGCAATATTCATAAAGTATTGCTATTTGTGCATTTAGTTTATAGAGAGAGCAGAGATGGGATCCCCAGATGATATTTTTCTCGGGCTATGCTTGCAAATGTTAATCTTTAATAACCCAGGGTAAAGGACAGGTAATCAGCAATGTCTTTGAACGGGAACTTCCATTTGATGTATATTCCTGTCCTCTTTACAAGCTTCATGCAGTCCTGTAATTTTGTATCTCATTATGCTCACTAGCATCTAATATTAAATGCCAGTGTATAAATCAACTATGAAATTAGCCTAAGTTGTGTAATAAATTGCATCACACTTTAGTTTTTGAAAATCTTCATTAACCTCTTTATAACTTATTAGAATAGAACAAACCAACTCATGCATAACACATTTGATCATTTGAGGAATCTACTATTACTGAATTTTTAGTGCAAAAACAATTTAAGATTATCCAGAGGTCTGCCTCTGCCTGGGTATAGAAAGTTGGAAAAAATGCGTCACTCTAAACCAAACATAAGAAAAAGCTAAATACACTAAAAATCATGATTTCTTTTTGTGTGTGTGTTCACCAAAGAGCTGAAGTAATAAGACAGACAAGTTACCTGATACCAGTGAAAAACAGGTCCTCTGTTTTTTAAAGAGTTTAGAACGGAATAAGTTTCAGCTGTGCATGGTACAGGAAGCCAAGATGCTGGGCAATTGACCAGCACCCAAGAATCCAGTGAAACTGTAACACATCACTAAAGGCTGAGCACGGACCGTAGCGAGAGGATAATCCCTCCCTGGTGCCACAGACAGAAGGGGAATTTGCACCCACTCTCAGGCTCTTCTCCATACACCTCCGGTGGGTCCCCATAGGAAAGGTTGGCAGGGGGGTGCGAGGTGGGGGCGTTACGGGAGACCAGGGCAAGCCTCCCTCCATGGGAGTCCTGAAGGGGAGGAGCAGGCGGCACTGTGGGAAAGGCTTCGGGGGGCCTGCATGGATGAAATGAAAGCCTTAGTTTTTGTGGGAAAGCTGTAAGCCCTGTAGCCCCCCGGCACAAAAGAAGATCTATTTTAGGCACAAAACCAGAATGTTACCCTGACAAAGAAAAAAAGGTGGTTGGACTTTATCAAAATTAAAAAGTTTTCTCTGAAAAAGACACTGTTAAAAGAATGAAGAGACAACAGATGTTCAGAAAATATTTGACAGTCATCTATTTGCTGAAGGATTCATAACCAGAGTAAACTCTTAAAACTCAAAAATAAGAAAATAACACATTTGAAAAACAATGGGAAAAAGGTTTGAATACTTCATATTTCAAAGAAGATATATATATATATGGGAAGTATGCATATTAAAAAATGCTCAACATAAGTTTTCATTAGAGAAATTCAAATTAAAACAGCAGTGAGATACCATCACACACTTATTTGTAGGGCAAAAATCCAAATATTTGACAATACTGAATCCTGACAAGGATGCAGAAAAACAAGTCATTTTCTTTGTTCTTAATTGCTCTGAAAGGTAAGTAAAGCAAAAACAAAGCAGAAGCAAACCAGAAGCAGTAGCAATGCAGTTTGATTTTATAGCATATGAAAAAGTAATGACAAGAGCATGGAAGATGTGATATGGAAATAAATACTAATGTGAGTGTATGTGTGTATGTGTACAAACAACATGTATATATTGAATGCTAACATATGTCTTCACTTATTTATGTTTCCTAGCTCTCTCCTCTGAGAATGACTGGGAACAGCTTTACCCCAAAAGCAAGGAGCCATATAGTGCCCTTGATGTCTCCACATTTCTCCCCTTAAAGGAATCCAGGTTCCTTGAAGAAATGCCAGGGCTAGGATAGAGATTGTACCAGATGAAACTAGAACTTTTTTGTGAACCATAAGACAAGGAGGCATTCAGTGATGGGATATGTTGAAGGTGCTTAGGAGCCAGCTTTGGTGGGATTTCTAAGGGTCAAAGCTAGGAAAATTTGAGACTCAAATAAGGATAGTGATTCATGACCCACTTAATGAAATAGGTGCCTTATGTCCATACTAACATAAGCAAACCCACCAATTGTCTGTTGATTATGTATAGGATTATTACAGAATCTCACAATAACTTTTAACAAAATGTTTACTCACGACAAATGAGAAAAAGGTAACTTTTTAGGGAAGAAGACTGGCAAACACTAATCGAGTGATGGAAGTGAACATTATCAATACTGGGACAAGTTTAAATCCTGGGACTCCTGATAGTATGCGAAGTAGAGGATCCAGCACCAACAATATGTAAATGTTAATTTCTTTTTTTTTCAGTTTTAATACTGGATTATGTAGAAATCTGTCTTTGTGAAGAACACACTAAAGTTTTTGAGGAAGGGCGACATCATGTCAGCTCATGCTCAAATAGTATAAAGGCTTTCTGAAGTGTTGCTCAGATTTTCTGTTAAGTTCAAGATTGTCTTAAAATTTTTGAAAGTGCTTTTGATAGTCGACTGCAATTTATATTTCATACCTTGTTATTGTTGCTGCAATAAAGAGGTTGGTGCATCCTGTAAATGACCAACTAAGTTAGTACTTTTAAAGATTTTTCAGAGATAATTTAATGAGAAAAAAAAGATTTTACATGCTGAATTTTGAGACTCATGGTAATAAGTTCCCAGAAATCATGACACGTATTATACTCCTATTCTAGAGTAATCAAAGTATTATATGACAACAGTGGAACTATGGAAAGTTAAAAGTTTGACTTGAATGTATGTTTTTTTTCATATTAAGATTATTATAAATGCCAAATTTAGTTCTAGATGAAGGGAGCATCTGTATTTTTTAGGCTTCACTAAATACCAATGGCCTGTACATCTTCAACTGTTATTCAGATTTGATCACTGAAGATGTGGTGAAATGGTAAGGGAAGCAAGACAGAAAGGTTATTTAATCCATTTAAGATCTTAATAGTGCTCTTTCCAAGTTATTAAGAATCAGTCACTTAGAGAGTGAATGATTTTATTTTCTTAGATTGCATCTCCTTTATCCCCTCTGATCTTTTCAGAGTTTCAGAAATTCATGTGTAACACAATCAGGTTAGCCTCAGGGATGTCATTTGTACAGCTCAGCCATTAAATAAGGGTTCACTGTAGTACTCACTGAATTTATGAAAGAAATGACATACTTTGTCTATTTATTGCCTCTGTAAATCTGAATGCTTGGATGTAATAGTTTACTAAATGATGTCAAGTGCTTACCCCAGAGAAAATGAGCTATTTGAACCCTAGTTGACCAGGAGTCAGATGTACTTTCCTTGGTGGTTAGAAGCTTTTACTTGCAGGAGTATGTATGAATGTGTGTGTGCATAAGGAAGAGAGATGGAGAAAGAGACAGCAAGTAGAATACTAAGTTATTATTTCCATTCATGATGTGTATTTGGGATTGGTAAGGATTCTTTTTAAACAACCCAAGATTCTTGAACTCATGATTTAAGCACATGATATAAAGTTGAATTTTCAATGACCCAGACCAATTTGTGACTAAGGAATACTTGCAGGTGATGTTTAGGTACAAATATTCAGGCTGAGGGATCTGATTTGTAGAGGTGATTCCTTTCTCTACAAGCATACCCCGCAGGTGGTAGCAGAGTCAGTGTGCTGGTCCTGAATGACTTTACCCTCTGAGCCACTTTTACTTTACAGTTTAGAAAGTGCCCCACATTGGTGGTGTTCAGAGTCATAGCTTATATTCCCCAATGGGTAATGAAGAGGCCCAGCAGTTACATTTTTGTGAAAAAATATGTGCTAGAAACTAAGTAACTCTAAGAAGGTCTGAAGACATATTTCGATTTTTTTGGGTAGATCTCATATACATCCTGACACTTTATCCTAAGTGGCATGGGAGGTCAATTGATATTTCAGTATTATACTTATTAAAACAATTCACAGCCTCCTTCTCATGAAGAAAATCCTCTATTTTTCTTAGGTTTTTTCATGGCAAAGTTCCATGATCCAAAGTCCAAGATCTCTGTTGATCCTATGACTTGGAACACTATTGAAATACCGAATTCTGTAGTGCCTCTCCCCTGAATGTTGGGTCTCCAAAGCTCGCTTAAAATTTCAGAGTCATGGTAGGACAGACTTTGATCTCTTTGAACATCTGTAGTTGCATGCTGAGCAATGATTTAGAAATCTTGGATACATTCTGTATTTCAAAGACTTTTCTTCTGTCAAGGAGATTTGGGAGTTAATTTTGGAGTGAAGTGGACTTGATGCTGAAGTGCCTCATTCTCAGAGGCCCAGCGCTACCTTAGGCTATGACATAACCATGGTTAGTGTAGAACAGTGAATGTCAAGGAGTCTGGGATGCTTTGAATGGTATCATGTACTGTAGTATAACCCATACTTCAAACTTCTTGAGTGGAGAGTGTCACCATCACAGTTTAGACCATATCTGCATATTACCTACAGTCATGTTTGATTTGTAATTTGTTTTTTAGGGAATAGTCAATTTTATATTGAAAAGATTTATTTAAAAGGGAGACTTTATATCACTATTGCACAATATCTATCTCTTGCCAAAAAATAGAAAATAACCATAACCTAAATGGGTAACAGATGTTTCACAGTGAAAACGTTGTCTTTGCTGTCAAGTAGACCTGGATTACCTGCATGTTATATGTACAATTCAGATATTTGATTGGTGATCCTGGGTGGCCTCTTATTATATCATAACCTCAGTTTCCTGATTTGTAAGATGGATTTAATTTTACCTTCCAGTGTTCTAAAAAAATAAGTATGGTGAAATTATAGGACAAAAGTAAATTGGAATACTGGAACAAAGTAGGTAATCAGTAAATAGCAACTCTTAACCACAATCATCTACTGTTTAAAACTCTTTTCTCTAATTTTCTCATCTCCATCTGCTGAAATCCTATCCAAAATTCGAGGCCTAAATTTAAAAATTACTTCCTCCAAGATTTCTCCTACTTTCTCTGCTGTAAATAAAAATTTATTCTAACATTTTGAAATAATTAAAAAACATAAAGAGGAAAAGTGGGAAATGTAAACATTTTTTTGTCTTATTGCATGTGATTTCCTCTAGTTTTAAAAGAAAGTATAATTAGTATAAATACAGGATGAGGTCTCCCTGACCCCCACCCAGAGAATAGCTGTTTTCATGAAACTGGTTTGTTTTTTAATTAACAAAAGGGAGATTATACATTAAGTGTCATGATTTATTTTCAAGTTGTTATAACAATAACACACACACACAAATTGCAGAAGAGAATTTTTCTAAAAGACTGTAGAGCCTAAGGAGGTTATAGCTAGAGACCTTAATAACCATAATAAAAAGCTCCCATAAAGAACAAAATTGTGTTTATGCATACTCTTTAGCTTTACTTGCAATGGAGTGCAGAGAACACTAAAATTTGCTAAAGTAAGTGCTTCTTCCTTTAATGACCTGAGACATATTCTGTGTCTGTACAATTGGATACGTTCCTATCAGGACAGCAGAAGGCTATTAAACCTGAAGAGATCAGAGTATAACACCAACTAGAATAATGGTAAATGGCTAATAAATGTCTTCATGCATATCGCAGTTCTTCCTGGTATCATTAGTGTATTTCACATAACTTTATATAACTGGTAAGCAGATATTTAAGTTACTTTAAAAATGAACCTTGATGTTTCTTATTTTCTTAATTATTTTAAAGAATGCTTCCAGCTTTTTGTACATCCAAACCTTGACAAATTTAATAATATCTGAATGCCTTTCTTCTAAGCAAGTTAAGCAAAAAATATGTAGTATGAAATTGATTCTTCTCCATAACTGAATTAAAGAGCAACAAACACGTAGATATAAATAGAAGCACATGGCACCCATTCTTACCTGGTGAGATTGTATTTTCCTTGACTTTGTTCTATTCTAAAGGTAACCAAAAAAATGTGAAGATTTTTCTCCGTATGGTTACTGTTGGCAATGCTGTGAACTCAGAAGTTATAACTTATCTTTTAACACTTTACATTATTTTTTATTACTGCTATAACACATTAGCACAAACTTAGTGACTTAAAACAGTATGCATTTATTTTCTTATAGTTCTGTAGGTTAGAAATCCAACATGAGTCTCATTTGTGTAAAATCAAGGCCTTGGTGGGGCTGCCTTCCTTCTGAAGGCTGTAGTGGAGAATTCATTTTCTTGCCTTTTCCAGCTTCTAGAAGCCACCTGCATCCCTTGGTTTGAGCTCCCTTCCTCCATCTTCAAAGCCAGGACTATCTCATTTCTCTGACTGAACCAGGAAACGTTCCCTTCAGAATTTAGACTGGACCCACTTGGATAATCTGGGATACTCTCTGAAGTTCTCTACCCTTAATCACATTAGCAAATGTGATATGTAAGGTAACATATCTAGTTTGCAGGAATCAGGACATGGACATCTTGGAGGGTGCATTTTTCTGCCTTCCACACACATTGAACTAAGAAGGAGAAATGATGTTTGCTTCAAGGATTCCCTGTTGCTACTGATTGCCACAACTCTGGGCAAAGCTGTGCAACAGCAACTTTTCAGACTATTTTGTTAATACAGCATTTAGAATGAATTATATATGTGGGTAAATTGTAATATTTCCAGAATCTCTTGCCTGGCTCTAGTGCATCTTCATATCAAAAGGTGTTTCTAAGGGGTGGAGAGAAGCAGACCATCTCCGTATGAGTGGGTAATTTCCTGGGTGAGCTAGGGCTTATCTGGACCTGAGAGGCTGGGGGAAGTATTCACTTGCTTCTGCCACAGCAGGAGAGAGAGAGACGTGGGATGACTCATTGTAAGCAATAAATGGGTTTTAAACTTTATTTCTCCCTTCAACTGATTTCGGATTCAAAGGCATTTTGCTCCGAGATTTTCCCCTCCCTGGGTTTATATCTGACGGTAGTTGGCAAGACCTCTGAACCCAAAATCTGTCTACATGGGTGTGACCCTTGAGCTGTCTGCACCTAGAGATGGTGGGGAGATGCCTGGAATCCCTCCTGTGGATAGGTCCCAGAGGGTGCAGCTTCACCTGGGAGCCCCCTATTTGAGGGGCTTCCAATTTGGGAGCCCCTAGTGGGGAACTGGTCTAGGGTGAAGCACCTCCTAGAGGGGTGGGGCCTTCCCCAGAACCGGGGAAGGGTGGAGACACTGGGAGCTGCAGAATTAGCCCCCTGTGAGATAGAAGGCTGCTTAGGGGCCCTGAGTGGCTGTGTAGCAGCTGGCATTATAGGGTCTCTTTTCCTTCAGATAGTGAAAAATGTTACTGAGGAGAGAGAGAGAGAGAGTTATACAGGAGAGAGAAAGGGTTACCAAGAGGGTTATCAAGGAGAGGGAGGGACTTTGGCAGGAGAGACACACACTTTGGCATTGCTTGGAGGAGCTGGGCAATGACCTATCAGATGCCCTTAAGAAAGAGAGACAGTTATTGAGAAAATGGATCACGCTCCTGGAAGACTCCCTAGCAGTGGTGATGGGGGAGGCGCCAGGAGAAGCCGTGTTGCAGGAGGCCATGGGGGAGGGGGAGGAAAGAGTGGTGCCTTCAGCCCAAGAGATGGTGGAGGATCTGGGGAGGAGAAGATAAGGAGGTGGGGCCATGGGCCGATCTGCTGCCAAGACCACTGCGAGGCACCATCCTCTCCTGTATTAAAGGCCTGCCCAGCTGTAATTAAAAAAAATAAAAATGAAACAACCGTGGGCTCCTCAGGGGAAGTAGCCGCCCATTCCCCAGGTCGTGGAGCACTCCATGCTTCAGCCCTATACCCAGGATGAGCTGGTGGACACGAGTGTTTGGTATAGGCAGAAGTCATCAGAATCTCTGCCTAACATGGCTTTTAATGTCTTGGGATATAGGGGTGGAAAACATTGTTATGTCAGGTACTGAAATGAGTAGACTGGCTTCCCTGACAGCTCACCCTTCCTCCTGGTAGCGCTTGCAAAATGACAATCATGCCTCAGGGAATCAGACACTTCTGGAATGGCTGACAGCTGCTCTCAGGGCAGTTTGGCCTCATCAGGGTGATTTACAATATTTACCTGCTAGTTGGAAAACGTATGTAGAGCTCCAACAGTTATTGCGGGAATTGGGCATGAAAAATATTATCTGTAATATGGACGCCCAGGGCCCTGATGAGGAGTCGTTCACTGTAGGAATGAGAAACCTGGTGCTGCATACAGCTCCCACATCTGTCTCTGAGCTAGTGACTACTCTTGCCTCCCACATAGGGCAACCCATAAGTGAGGCTACTCATATTTTAGCAGATCTGGGGGAAGTTGAAACAATAAGAGCCTGGAAGGAAGTACAGGCTATGACTGAAAGGAGAGCTGCAAAAGGCCCCGTGAAGGTCTTGAGGACCCAGATGTGGGTTGATTTGATAAAGGCTGGGATAGTGCAAGAAAAACTTGATGGGCAGCCCAATACAATCTTGTTAGGACTGTGACACCAATTAAAGCCAGAGCAGCAGTTCCAGCCACTGAGGTCCAGGACACAGAAGCCGGAGTCAAAGCCTCATGCCTGGCCTGTGTCCCTGCAAAACTTCCTGGAGGACAGTACTCAGGATTCACCTGGCTCCTCACCTGCACAGGAGGTTGATTGGGCATCATGGTTTGACTGGGGTGGGGGGGTGTTGTCAAGGTCCCCACCTTGGGGGATGAGGTGGGGACTGGAGGCCACATGTAGAATATCAGTTCATTGGTCCTTGTGAATGTACAATGTGTCCAGGTGCTGGTGGACACAGGAGCTGAGTCTTCTCTGATTTATGGCAACTGAGCATTTTCCTGGAACCCCTGCTGTGACTGATCAACGCCCTTTGAGCTAGATGTTCATGTAACCAAAGATGGTTATGGATGGGGTCTTTGGCAGTGGCTTGAACAGATACGCCAAAGTATTGGATTCTGGTCACAACTATGGAAAGGAGCAGAGGTCTGGTACACCGTGATAGAGAAGCAACTGGCTGCTGTGTACCACACCTTGCTGACTATGGAGCCCATCACTGGAACAGCTCTGACCAAGGTAATAACCACCTATCCCATCGTGGGGTACGTGCAAGACTGGACCCAAAGGCCACGGAGTGGCATGGCACAGACACCTACACTGCCAAATGGGATGCATATTTACAGCAGCATAGCACCCTCTCTGCTAGCCCTGTAAGTAGAGAATGCCAACGCTTATTGGGGCCAGTGACCTATACCAGTGGAAAGCAGGAAGAACTTGCTTTTGAGCCATTGGTAGCTGAGAGTCCTTATCAGGAGGGAAAAGCCCTTATAGCTGAAGATGCTTGGTATACAGAAGGTACCAGTCATGGGCAGCTCCCAAAGTGGAAGGCAGTGGCTTTCTATCCTAAAACTGAGACGGTATGGATGGAGGATGGAGAGGGGAAGAACAGCCAGTGGGCTGAGTTGTGGGCAGTATGGCTCATGATCACCCAGGAGCCCTCCCCTATAGTTGTCTGCACTGACAGCTGGGCCATCTATAGGGGCTTGACCCTGTGGCTACTGACATGGTACCATGCCAACTGGATAGTTGGTCTCCAGCCCCTTTGGGGGAAAGAGTTGTGGCAAGAACTATAGGCCTCTGGCCAGACTAAAACTGTTACTGTATAGCATGTGGCAGGTCATTTGCCTTTGGCATCCCCAGGAAATGATGAAGCAGACACACTGGCCCAGGTGTGCTGGCTAGAAGGAAAGCCTGCCTCTGATGTAGCCCAGTGGTTACACCAGTGTTTGTTGCATGCAGGGCAAAAGACTATGTGGGCTGGAGCCCGTCAGTGGGGCTTGCCATTGACCTTTGAAGAAGTCAGCAGAGCCTGGAAGGGGTGCCTTCTGTGCTCTAAGAGGGACTTACACCGAGTCCCGCAGCAACATGGGACAATAGCAAAGGGGCTGATACCCTTTGTCAGGTCGCAGATAGACTATATTGGGCCTCTGTGCATATCAGAAGGATATTGGTATCCTATGACTTGTGTGGACATGGCTACTGGACTATTGGTTGCTTTTCCTGCACATCGTACAGATCAGAAAACTACCAAGACAGGCCTAGAGCGTCTCATTGCAGCCTGGGGTCAGCTGCAGGTGATTGAGAGTGATCAAGGCACCCACTTTACTGGCCGTGCATTACAAGAATGGGTGCAGCAATTAGGAATTAAGGGAAGTTTCATGTATGATATAATCCTACTGGGGCAGGCATGATAGAGAGGTACAATGGTTTGTTGAAATCTGGCCTTCAGTCAGACACAAATAGTCTACGGGGCTGGTCAGTTTGTTTATGGACAGTGTTATGGCCTTTGAATGAGAATTCCCAAAAAGGAGCCCTGAGCCCTGTGGATATGCTAACACACCTTGCTGCCTCCTATACAACTGTATGTGCAAACCAAAGAGAGTTATTGAAGCCAGGATATGGCCAGCAGAGCAACATCCTGCTGCCAGCCCCTGCTGCATTAAACCCTGGAGACACTGATGAGTGGATGTGGCCCTGGACATTCTGACACATGGACCAGCAATGGCTGGCCCTTCTGGCACCTTGTGGTAAAGGCCTGGAAGCTGGCCTCATGTTCATTCCTACAGTAACACCAGAATGGCCCCAAAGGTCACAGTAATGTACCTAAAATGTCTAGGATGTAACAGCATCTTACGGGGAAGTTTTGTTTTATCTTTATGGCCAATGCATGTACCTCTGGTCTCCCTATATATTGACCCATCTGTAACTCCCACAGGGAGGGGGTGAAAGTTCTGGTATACTAGACCAGGGTGAGATCCCATTCCTGCCACTGTCCTATCACAGGACCACTCTCTTGCATGCATCCTACCTGATGGACAAGATTTGCCTATGCTGGTGTCATTAAAACATGTATCTTATCTCCCTTAAGGTTATTTTCTTCTACAATCCTTGTGTCCTGGATGAGCCCCTGGCTGCAGCTGTTGTGTGATGATTGCTCTGAACTCTCTAGCTCTTCAGCTACTGCCTGCTGGAATGGGCGAGCTATGGACTTACTCTGCATAGGAGTTTGAACCTAGCTGAATCCTCCGGCTTGAGGGTTATCGTGATTTTATTGCTGTTGCTGTTGTATGTCATTGGTCTGATTACAGTGCTCCAGTTTTCTCACCCAGGGACCATTGCGGAAGATGGGGAATGCATAGATTGTAAGGTGAGATTTCTGGAGGGGTGGCATGTGGGTAAAATTGTAATATGTCCAGAATCTCTTGCGTTGCTTCAGTGCATCTCCATATCACAGGTGTTTACAAGGGGAGGAGAGAAGTAGTTAATCTGCATATCAATGCATAATTACCTTGGCTAGTGAGGGTTTATCTGGACCTGAGAGGTTGGGGGCAGGATTCTCTCACTTCTGCTATAGCAGGACAGTGAGAAACACGGGATGACTCCTTGTAAGCAGTAAGCGGGTTTTAAACTTTATTCCTTCAACTGATTTCAGTTTCAAAGGCATTTTGCACTGAGATTTTCCCTTCCTCGGGTTTACAATATATTTAAAAAAAAAACAATTCAGGAAATATAAATAATCTGAAATTGCCCAGTCCTTGGGGCCATTATTTCCATTAGATGAGAAGGTATAGTACTGAAATTTGACCCAGGCAGCCTGGCTTCTGAGGGTCTCAACTCTTAACTGCTATTAAACGTTGTCCTTTCATGCAGTGGAGAAAATAATCTACACCTCAGTAAGTTGCTATGAGGTTTAAATAATAAAATGTATGCAAAAGACCCAGCAGAGTGCTTGAACCAAGATTACTACTCAAGACTGCTGCAGTCACACATTTAATCCAGGACCAAATAAAGATAGCAAGATGCTAAAAAAGAAAGTATTTCTTGAGGAGGAGAGAAAAAAGGGTGAGAAAAAAAGGTCAGGAAAACAGAGTTTACTTTCCTCTTTTGGTTAAGGACCATACATGATAATGGCTAAAAGCAGAGACCTTCGGGAGCAAGGGGTCCTGGATTCAGATTTGAGTGCTGTGTGCATCCATATGAATATCAGTTTGAATTCTGTATCTAAAAATCCTCAAAATGTCTCATACTTACCTCTCCCTAAGTACAGTGTTCCTTCAGTAAATGATCGTAAGTCTCTTTGAGGAAGGACTGGGGAGATTAAGATAATATACATTTACCGTGGTTTTGCTAGCTGCTGCTTCTGAAACTGGACTCTTCTTCAGTAAATAGGTCCAAGTCAGAAAACTGACTTGGGTATGCAAACTGGACAAGATATTGGGGTGACTACGTACAACCGCCTGATGGACATCTCCTTTGGTATCTTCTGATGATACATGTAGATTTGTACCCTTGTTGGTTCCACATATAATTGGGGACATCAAGTTCCATTAATTATCTCCAGGTCAGTGCCGCTGATCCTCTGACCTTGCCACTCATAAAATTGAATTCACCTAGCTTTTGAGGACTGAGGCACCATCTGGTCTTTACTGTTTCAAGCTCCTGTCATCTGCATGTGAGGGTCTGTGTGAAGGCTTCACTCTGAGCCCTAGACATCAGGAGAAAGTCATGAAATGGCATGAGTGGCATACATGAATTCTCCCTTCTCTGCCACTTTTCTGAAAATCTTAAATTATTAAAGAATAAGGTTATTAAAAATGAAATCTTGGTCACTATTATAAAATTATATAGTTTTAAATTGATCAAAACAATGCCTTTAATACACACCTTATTTTATTTATTTATTTTTATTAAGGTATTATTGATATACACTCTGATGAAGGTTTCACATGAAAAAACAATATGGTTGCTACATTCATCCATATTATTGTGTCCCCCCCAATACCCCATTGCAGTCACCACCCATCAATATAGTAAAGATGCCACAGAGTCACTATTTGCCTTCTCGGTGCTATACTGTCTTCCCCATGATCCCCCCCACACCATGTGTGCCAATCATAATACCCTTCAGTCCCCTTCTCCCCCCCTTCCCCGCCCACCCTCCCATACCCCTCCCCTTGATAACCACTAATCCTTTCTTGAAGTCTGTGAGTCTGCTGCTGTTTTGTTCCTTCAGTTTTACTTCTTTGTTATACTCTACAAATGAGGGAAATCATTTTGTACCTGTCTTTCTCCACCTGGCTTATTTCACTGAGCATAATATCCTCCAGCTCCATCCATGTTGTTGCAAATGGTAGGATTTGTTTCTTTCTTATGTTTGAATAGTATTCCATTGTGTATATGTACCATTCTTTTTTATCCATTCACCCACTGATGGACACTTAGGTTGCTTCCATTTCTTGACTATTGTAAATAGTGCTGCGATAAACATAAGAGTGCATATATCTTTTGGAATCTGAGAGATTATTTGGGAATTCCTAGGAATGGAATTCCAGGGTCAAATGGTATTTCTATTTTTAGTTTTTGAGGAACCTCCGTATTTGCTTTCCACAATGATTAAATGCTTACGTTCCCACCAGCGGCATAGGAGGGTTCCCCTTTCTCCACATCCTCGCCAGTGTTTGTTGTTCTTAGTCTTTTTGATACTGGCCATCCTTACTGGTGTGAGATGATATCTCACTGTGGTTTTTATTTGCATTTCCCTGACAATTAATGATGTGGAGCATCTTTTCATGTGCCTGTTGGCCATCTGAATTTCTTCTCTGGGGAATTGTCTCTTCATATTCTCCACTCATTTTTTAATTGGGTTATTTGCTTTTTGGGTGTTGAGGCGTGTGAGTTCTTTATATATTTTGGATGTTAACCCCTTGTTTGATAGGTCAGTTATGAAATATTCTCCCATACTGTAGGATGCCTTTTTGTTCTGTTGATGGTGTCCTTTGCTGTACAGAAACTTTTTAGTTTGATGTAGTCCCATGTGTTCATTTTTGCTTTTGTTTCCCTTGCTCAAGGAGATGCATTCAGGAAAAAGTTGCTCATGTTTATATTCAAGAGATTTTTGCCTATGTTGTCTTCTAAGAGTTTTATGGTTCCATGACTTACATTCAGGTCTTTGATCCATTTCGAGTTTACTTTTGTTTATGGGTTTAGACAATGATCCAGTTTCATTCTCTTACATGTAGCTGTCCAGTTTTGCCAACACCAGTTGTTGAAGAGGCTATTTCCCATTGTATGTCCATGGCTCCTTTATCATATATTAATTGACCATATATGCTTGAGTTTATATCAGGGCTCTCTAGTCTGTTCCATTGGTCTATGGGTCTGTTCTTGTGCCAGTACCAAATTGTCTTAATTACTGTGGCTTTGTAGTAGAGCTTGAAGTCGGGGAGCATAATCCCCCAGCTTTATTCTTCCTTCTCAGGCTTGCTTTGGCTTTTCGGGGTCTTTTGTGGTTCCATATGAATATTAGAACTATTTTCTTTAGTTCATTGAAGAGTGCTGTTGGTATTTTGATAGGAATTGCATTGAATCTGTAGATTGCTTTAGGCAGGATGGCCATTTTGACAATATTAACTCTTCCTATCCATGAGCATGGGATGTGTTTCCCTTTATTGGTATCTTTTTTAATTTCTCTCATGAGTGTCTTGTAGTATTCAGAGTATAGGTCTTTCACTTAATTGCTTAGATCTATTCCTCTGTATTTTATTCCTTTTGATGCGATTGTGAATGGAATTGTTTTCCTGACTTCGCTTTAAGCTAGTTCATCAGTGTATAGGAATGCAACAGATTTCTGTGTATTAATTTTGTATCCTCAACTTTGTTGAATTCAGATATTGGATCTAGTAGTTTTGGAGTGGATTCTTTAGGGTTTTTATGTACAATATCATGTCACCTGCAAATAGTGACAATTTGACTTCTTCTTTATCAATCTGGATGCCTTTTATTTCTTTGTGTTGTCTGATTGCCATGTCGAGGACCTCCAGGACTATGTTGAATAAAAGTGGAGAGAGTGGGCATCCTTGTCTTGTTCCCACTCTTAGGAAAAGCTTTCAGCTTCTCGCTGTTAAGTATGATATTGGCTGTGGGTTTGTCATATATGGCCTTTATTATGTTGAGGTACTTGCCCTCTATACCCATTTTCTTGAGAGTTTTTTATCATGAATGGATGCTGAATTTTGTCAAATGCTTTTTCAGCATCTATGGAGATGATCATGTGGTTTTTGTCCTTCTTTTTGTTGATGTTGTGGATACTGTTGATGGATTTTCTAATATTGTACCATCCTTGCATCCCTGGAATAGATCCTACTTGATCATGATGGATGATCTTATTGATTTATTTTTTAATTTGGTTTGCTAATTAAAATTTTTTTTATTAACGTATTATTGATATACATTCTTATGAATGTTTCCCATGAAGGTTTTCTAATATTTTGTTGAGTATTTTTGCATCTATGTTTATCAGGGATATTGGTCTGTAATTTTCTTTATTTGTGGTGTCTTTGCCTGGTTTTGGTATTAGGGTGATGCTGGCCTCACACAATGAGTTTCAAAGTATTCTCTCCTATTCTACTTTTTGGAAAACTTTAAAGAGAATTGGTATTATGTCTCCACTAAATGTTTGATAAAATTCAGCAGTGAAGCCATCTGGTCCAGGTGTTTTGTTCTTAGGTAGTTTTTTGATTACTAATACAATTTCACTGCTAGTAATTAGTCTGTTTAGATTTTCTGTTTCTTCCTGGGTCACCCTTTGAAGGTTGTATTTTTCTATAAAGTTGTCCAGTTTTTCTAGGTTATCCTGTTAGCTAGCATATAATTTTTCATTGTATTCTCTCATAAATCTTTGTATTTCTGTGGTGTCCAGAGTGATTTTTCCTTTCTCTTTTCTGATTCTGTTTATGTGTGTAAATTCTTTTTTTTTCTTATAAGTCTGCCTAGGGGTTTATATATTTTGTTTCTTTTCTCAAAGAACCAGCTGTTAGTTTCATTCATTTTTTTAATTGTTTTATTCTCTCAATTTTATTTATTTCTTCTCTGGTCTTTATTTTGTTCCTCCTTCTACTGACTTTGGCCCTCATTTGTTCTTCTTTTCCTAGTTTCATTAATTGTGGGTTTAGACCATTCTTATGGGATTGTTCTTCTTTCCAGGGGTGAGCCTGTATTGCAATGTACTTCCATCTTAGCACGGCCTTTGCCATGTCCCACAGATTTTGCAGTGTTGAATTATTATCATTTGTCTCCACATATTGCTTGATCTCTGTTTTTATTTGGTTATTGATCCATTGGTTATTTAAGAGTATGTTGTTAAGCGTCCATGTGTCTGTGGTATTTTTCATTTTCTTTGCATAATTTGTTTCTAGTTTCATACCCTTGTGGTCTGAGAAACTAGTTGGTACAATTTCAATCTTTTTGAATTTACTGTGGCTCTTTTTGTGGCCTAGGATATGATCTATTCTTGAAAATGTTCCATGTGCACTTGAGAAGAATGTGTGTTGTGCTGCCTTTGGTTATAGAGTTCTGTAGATGTCTGTTAGGTCCATCTGTTCTAATGTTTTGTTCAGTGCCTCTGTCTTCTTACTTATTTTCTGTCTGGTTGATCTGTCCTTTGGAGTGAGTGGAGTGTTGAAGTCTCCTAGAATGAATGCATTGCATTCTATTTCTCCTTTTAATTGTGTTAGTATTTGTTTCATATATGTAGGTGCTTCTCTGTTGGGTGCATAGATATTTATAATGGTTATATCCTCTTGTTGGATTGACCCTTTTATCATTATGTAATGTCCTTCTTTGTATCTTGTAAGTTTCTTTGTTTTGAAGTCTATTTTGTCTAATACAAGTACTGCAACTCCTGTTTTTTTCTCCCTATTAGTTGCATGAAATATCTGTTTCCATCCCTTCACTTTCAGTCCGTTTATGTCTTTGGGTTTGAAGTGAGTCTCTTGTAGGCAGCATATAGATGGGTCTTGACTTTTTATCCACTCAGTGACTATGTCTTTTGATTGGTACATTCTGACCATTTACATTTAGGGTGATGATAGATAACTATGTACTTATTGCCATTGCAGGCTTTAGATTCATGGTTACCCAAGGTTCAAGGGTAACTTTCTTACTATCTCAGAGTCTAATTTAACTTACTTAGTATGCTATTACAAACACAATCTAAAGTTTCTTTTTTTTCTCCTCCTTTTTCTTCCTCCTTCTTTCTTTATATATTAGGGATCTTATTCTGTACTCTTTGTCTATCCCTTGACTCACTTTGGGGTTAGTTGATTTAATTTTGCATTTGCTTAGTAATTTTTCTAGTTTCTCTACTGTGGTTTTATTACCTCTGGTGAGAGCTATTTAACCTTAGGAACACTTCCATCTACAGCAGTCCCTCCAAAATACACTTTAGAGATGGTTTGAGGGAAGTAAATTCTCTCAGGTTTTGCTTATCTGGAAATTGTTTAATCCCTCCTTCAAATTGATATCCTTCAATTGATAATCTTCCCAGATAAAATATTCTTGGTTCCAGGCCCTTCTGCTTCATTTCATTAAATATATCATGTCACTTCCTTCTAGCCTGTCAGGTTTCTGCTGGGAAGTCTGATGATAGCCTTATGGGCTTTTCTTTGTATGTGATGTTTTTTCTCTCTCTGGCTGCTTTTAACAGTCTATCCTTATCCATGATCTTTGCCATTTTAATTATTATATGTCTTGGTGCTGTCTTTCTTATGTCCCTTGTGTTGGGAGAGCTTTGCACTTCCACGGCCTGAGACACTAGTTCCTTCCCCAGATTAGGTAAGTTTTCTGCAATTACTTCCTCAAAGACACTTTCTATCCCTTTTTCTCCCTCTTCTTCTTCTTGTACCCCTATAATATGAATATTGTTCTGTTTGGATTGGTCACACAGTTCTCTTAATATTCTTTCATTCCTAGAGATCATTTTTTCTCTCTGGCCTCAGCTTCTCTGTATTCCTCTTCTCTGATTTCTGTTTCATTTATCGTCTCCTCCACCATATCTAATATGCTTTAAAACCCTCCATTGTATTCTTTAATGATTGGATCTCTGACTGTAATTCATTCCTGAATTCTTGAATATTTTTCTGTACCTCCATGAGCATGTTTATGATTTTTATTTTGAAATCTCTTTCAGGAAGATTGATTAGTTCAGTTTCACTCGATCCTTTTTCTGGTGTTTGTGAGATTTTGCTTTGAACCAGGTTCCTTTGATGTTTCATCTTTCTATGTGGTGCCCTGTAGTGCCCAGAAACTCTACTCTCTGGAGCAGCTCAGCCCCTGCAGTGATGTCGGGGTTGCAGGGGAGCAGTGTTGGTGCCTTGGGGGGAGGAAAGAGCTGTTTCCTGCTTCCCTGCAGCTATGCCGTCTCCACTACCAGAACCAGTGGGCCAAACACACAGGTGTAAGCCTCTATACTTTGCGTTTGTTGCTGCCATAGGCGGGGCTTCCCTCCTGCTGGCCTGACGCTAGGGCAGTGTTTGCTGGATTGCGAGCCAGGTGCGGGCTGGCCGGGTCGACTGCATATCATAATGGGGGCCTTGGAGCTGCGTAGCCAGCCTGGGGGATGGAGCGCCTGAAGATCCTGAAAGTTCCCAACCTGCTGAGCAGAGTGCACCTGAACAATTTTGTCTGCCTGTCCTTTCTCCGGAGCAGTAGACTCTGTGCAATCCTTGCCTCTTTAGCAGCCCTCTTGCTTTTAGGAAGTCTCTCAGACTGCCCGCCCAGAACAGGGATCCTGGATATGGATCCCTGTTTTCCTTAATCAGCTGGAATCTCCGTCTCTCCAGGTATTCCACCTGTCTTAGCTTTCTAAGCCCACTAATCACCAGAGCACCATGCAATGTAGGTTCATGTTCCCATAGCAGATCTCCAGAGCTAGGTGTTCAGCAGTCCCAAGCCTCCACTCCCTGCCTGCTCTTTTTCTCTTCCTCCTGCTGGTGAGCTGGGGTGGAGAAGAGCTTCGGTCCCAGTGGGTCACGGCTTTGGTATATTACCCTATTCCGTGAGGTCTGTTCTTTTCTCCAGGTGTATGCAGTCTGGCACAGCCTTCTTTCCTGTTGCTCTTTCAGGATTAGTTGTATTAATTATATTTTCATATTATATGTGGTTTTAGGAGGAGGTCTCTGTCTCACCTCTCATGCCACCATCTTTAATACTGATCTACATACCTTATAATTATCTTGCACATAATAGGTAGTAGAGTTACACCATTTGCAACATAATTATAAGAATATTATTAATTACAGCCACTATAGGCATTGTGATCCACTGAGACACAAGTTTAAAATTATATAATGAACACCTTCTTTCAATCCTGTCAATGGTGGTATCATTAATGATCTCCCATAGTGTCTAAATACCCTGGTAAATTTCATAATAAATGCCAAAGCCACTTTTCCTCTTCAATTATAACTGAGCAACAGGGCATTCCAGGACACTTTACTGAGCTGCCATGGAAAAAGGCAGTGACACTACCAGCAAGGACCAAAATGAAAATTTTGCAACAATAATGCCACATTAATACAGAACAAGAAGCAGCAGCTTAGTAACTAGGCCAAGGAAGAAAGTGGACAGTAACTGTTTCTGACGGTCTCTTCTGTGGGTTTAAAATTGTCCAGAAAATCACAGGGAAAACAAATTGCCAACTAAATGACTCAGAGAAGGACTACAATTATACCCCCTTAATCCTTCTACATTTATTTCTGTATAAGCTATGGGATGCTTGTATAGAAAGAAAAAATAAGAAGAAATGTCAAAGCCACTTTGCCTCTTCAAGTATAACTTGTTCATAATTGGAAAGATCAAAAACAAAATCAAACTATAATTTATTTGGAAAAAATGTTTTTGGTATTCTCATTTTTATAACTATGACTGCCAGGTATTTCCTCCTATCAAGAAAGATGAAACACTTAGGAGATGTGAATCATTCTGTGATCCTTAAGTCACTGAGGAAAGCTGAAGAATGTGATACAAACTGGCAGAAGGCAGTGAGGGAGAGATTTCCTAAAAATATATGTATAATCATCTTTGGTATTGCATTTTTACTTGTCCATCATGCATTTTCTTCTCTGAATAATAGAACCCTTGTGTTTCATGGGAAACTCCCTTTTATCCTGTTTTAATTATGGCTGGTTTTTCCTCAGAATTCATGTATTGGACTATATAGAGTTTGACTCTTAGGTCTATCAATAAGAGTCATATTGTTTATCCACAAGAATTGATTTACGGGTGGGTTCATTACCTAAGCCAGGTGAATCAGAGCCATTTTTGGAAACTTTACTGAACTAATTTTCTTACAATACATGCATTATAAGGTCATATGGTGGTAACAATATTTGTTAACAAAGGGAAGAACATGCCTGAGAATGAAGATAGTGTGGAGAAAAAAAGATTTTCAGATGGAGGAAGACAGATTCCTAATCACGTTGAATGCCTGGATCCAGTCATGAAGTCAGTTCATCCCTTTGGAACTCCCAGTTAGTCAGCTGATCCCCTTTTGAAATTTATGTTTAGTCTGAGTCCTGATTCTACTCAACCCATGAACGCCATCTGCTACTATGTAATTAAAACTGTAGCTTTCACTTCTTGTCCTAATTGTTTTTAATTCTAAAGTTTTAGGCTTTTGGTCACTTTGCTTGCCCACTGATTTCCCCTCAAGTCACACTTAACAGGCACTTGGGAAATCTCATTAGACCAGATGCTGGAAGAGGTCTAACCAGTTGCTTTTGAATGGGTCAGCTGAATATGTGAGTCTAAACTGGAATGGGAAGGTCACTGCTTTAAAGCCCCCCTTAGTGGTGACCATGAAGAGGGTGGAAATAAAGTAACAATGCAAGATCCTCAAAGTGGCCAGAGCTCTGGAATGTGTCTGGCTGTCCATTTTGTGTAGAGACCGTCTTAATGGTAAGAAAACACAAGGGCTAAAGGCCAGTGGTTAAATGGCAACCTCAGTCAAGGAGAAAGGTTTAATGATCAAGAATGAGAATGTCTGGGGGTTGAGGCACATTCACAGACATGAAGGGTAACATCTTTGTATCCCATGACAGTGCTCACCAGAGTGCAGTCACCATAGCAGAGGCGTCACAACCAAGCAGACATTTAACTGGTTTCTCTCAACCATCCCACTTCTGGTGTCATAGGCATATGATTGTAGTGGTCACAGGACTGGAGACTACTTAGGGACCCGCATTCTGGGATCTCACTTCCCAAGCGTGATTTAATACTCCTACCACTGGATGTCTAACCTGTCAGCAATAGAAACCAAAGCTGGTATCTAGTTATGGAAACTTTATTCAAGGCATAGCTCCTTGGAGTAATGTTCTGCCATATGTATTTTGGGAATGTAGCCTTAGTCATTATTTTTTCTTAAATTTCTGGTTTCCCAGTCTTTAAGAGTTAATATATTTGTCTGGATTGCACAAATATGCTGGGAAATATTTCTTCTGAGCCTATCCTAATAATCCAGTATCTTCACTTCTCGAACCATATCATAAGTGATGTGCAGGAGCTAGCACTTACTGGCTCATTAGAGCCAATTGTTAAATTTTCATGAATTTTGTGAGATAGTTATGGCCAGTTAGAAAATTAAAATATAATTTTACTAAAAATTAAATTATATAAACTGAAACACAACTATATGAAGAACAATGTTAATAAATACTAAAACTTTATCACTCAGTCATTTTACTACTTTTATCTGTGCTCTGGAAGTTATTTCCATCATATAAATATAACAGATGTAAATATCAGGTAATAGGGTGACGTTGCTCATTTCTTCCTAACTTCTTATTCGGGAAAGTCACATTAGTGAGCCAGTTGGCCATGATGGGAATATTCACTCTGTGGAAATAGGCAAATGACACAAATCAAGGCTCTCTCCTTCCCCTCGAAGAACTCGTCGGTAGACATTTTCTGCAGTATGATGGCATGTAATTCTACATCAAGCTACCTTCCTTTCCGATAAGGAACCATTTTCCTCTATAAACCTTAAAGTAAATGAGTAGAATTTTTTTTGTTATAAACGGTTTTTATTTCTTCAGATGTGAAAAGTAATATTGGGATAAGAAGGCCTAGCATGAAGATTTTCAAATACCTTATTAGGATGTTAGAATAAGCTCTCTCTCATGGCTCATGGAAGTCGTCCAGAAGATGGAGATGGTTTGCCCTTAATTTAATGAAGACTCTACTGGTGCCTGTAAAACTTTAAGATTTATATTTATTTAAGAATTTAAGATTTCTCAGAAATAATTCTAGGCCACTGAATCTCAGTTAACTCTGGCATTCTTTGCCATATAATCTTTAGAACATTTATTGTTTCTCAAAAATTTGTACACACTGTTTCTTAATACTTGAATTCTTAGCTGGTTGAGATCCTTTTGTATTAATTTTTAAAGGCATTTTAGATAGTAGGGTAAATGCATGCCTATTGATATACAATTAGGAAAATGTAAAATTCGAATTTGCTTTTGATTTTCTGTGTGAGCTGTCAAATATCTAAAAATATGGAAATGGAGAATAACCAAAAAAAAAAAAAAAAAAAAGAAGTCTCTAGGTGTCCCCCTGGGAATTCTTTGGAATGACAATGACCTTAGTGCTTGGCTGCCACATCTTCAGCCTTGCTGGAAGGAACACGCTCCTTTGTGTTACAAGCATGAACTGTTATTTTCAAAGAAAAAAAAACATTAAAAATGTGGCATTCATTTTCCATTACTAGTACTCGTATTAAATAGCCAGTTTCTAAAATGCATTAGCAAGATAATAGCTAGTAAAATAAAACAAAATAAAAATCAGCCAACCAACCAAATGAGTGAAAAATATAATGCTTAGTGTCCTGAGAAACAATTTGCAGAGAGATTCTGCAAAGTGAAGAGTTGTTGAATTTTGCATTGTTAAATGACTTTGCACAAAGATTATATTGACACAATTTTGATGCATTTTTTCCCATTAGGAAACCAATTTCCACATAAGTGGTAAAATCAAGCTCCAGCTTGATTGTTATAGTGAGAAGGATTATGCTGTCAAGTCAGATGGATCTATGTGAAAGCAATATTTTTGTTTAGACAGATAGTGAAAATTGAGTACAAAAGAGCACAATAAAATTTCAATATAAAATAAGCTTTAGAGAAAACTGTCTCTCTTCTTTGTTGAAATAGTGTTTACAAAGGCTGGCTTAATCTATTCTGGAAAATACCATTCAACAAAATTTAATTTCTCATATTGACTTAAAAAATTTCACTTTGATTGTATTGAATGTCTAAAAGACATTTCTATTTTGGTGGGTGCTCTTACTGTTAATATTATGTCTTTCTCTTTCAATACTGCAAAATTTTATCTTCAGAGCCTTTGATTTGGTGTAATTCTTTTGTTATTTGAAAATGACTTTCTGAAATCAGTCATGGCTAATGGGAAAGATCTCTATCCTAAGGTTTTAACAGTCTTGGTTTGCCTCTCTGGTTTGCGACTTCCTGTGATAATTCCTTGCTCTAGCTGTGGCCCTAGACACTTAGCAAATATTTGCTTTATATAAAGCAATTGAACAAGCATCCTGTCTTGGAGAGGTTTGAAAAGATGTTTGCATTTGTGAGGTATATAAGCCACAGAGGGCTGAATCATAGACTCTACAGATGAGCATGTAGTACTTTATTGACATTAGTTTTTTGAATGGCAAAGTAGGTGACTTTGTTGTGTTGCTTGAATGTAACATATGGTGGATTTGTTCTTTGAGTTCTAGTTGACATAATTCATTACTCTCAGTCTGAGAAGTGTACAACACACAAGAGATGTGAACTCAGAACTACTTAAAAACTAGGGATTCTAGTTAAAAGTCAGGATCTTGACAATACCTAGAGACAGAAGATCATGTTAGTGTGGGACTTTGTGAGGTGATCATTACTACTAAGATGGCAAAAAAAAAAAAAAAAAAGATAGTAAGTCCCTAGCCTGGGACAGGAGTCCTTACACACATTCTTTAGACTCATCTGGGATCCCAGAGGCCTTGGCACACCTATATAAGGAGCTAAGGAGTTGTGTTTATACTGTTACATCAGCGGTATGATCTTAGCTTTGGCAACAGTAGGGCAGTGAATGAAGACAGGGCCTTGGTCTGATGACTGCCCCTTGGCCGGCATGCCTGAAGCATTGGTACTGGCATTCAGTGCATTGGCTCCAGTCCATCTTTGTCAAGAGTAATAAGGGCACAGCAGAGGACAGTGGAACAATTGACATCTCTAGTGATTGTCCTTTGAACTCACATTCCCCTTCCTTCCCACCCTGACTTCTTTTTTTTCTTCTCTGCATATTAAGTTTATATTCTTAGAAGTAGCACTGGCTGGGGGCTGGGAAGGATGATAAGCTGGAAATTCTACTGCTCTGTTATTCTGGGCTCAACATGAAATGCTATCTTGGCCTCTGGTTGGGGTTTTACCTACAATTCTCTAACCCAAAAAAGCCTAGGAAACAGTTACTACAATTTTAAAATAAAAGGAATAAGAATAAGGATGAAAAAAAACTTTGTAGACATGAATAGTTGTAGAAGGATTTTCAGAAGAATGTAATATGTTATCATGGCAAAAGCAGATCAGGGATTAGGGGACTTCAATTGGAGGCTCTGCCACTGACCATCAGCATGGTCTAGAGGACTAGATTTATTCATCAGAACACTAAGGCATTTGGAATACTAAGGTCCTTTGCAATCAAACATTGTGTGTTTCCTCCATGGCACTCAATAAAGGATTCAAACCTGGTCTGAATTCTGCATCCTTACCAGTGCACTTGCTTTAAAATGTATTTTGTTACTTCTTTAAAAAATGAGAAATAGCACATGCATACCTTACTGTAGCCATTGGACTTTATATCAACTTGTTCTTGATAGTTTTATACCTAAAGGACAACATATATCAAGGGGATGATTCTCTCTGTAACTCTTGGCATATTTTACATCATTGCACCAATGCATTTTCAGCTACTTTGCCAATGCTACAGTGGTAGCCAAGGTCTTAAAGCATCCTTGGTTGACTTAAGTGAAATGGAATTTTTTGTGCTTAACAGTGTGTTAAAAAAAAGTATATATATGTGTTATAGTGGGAAATGTGGGTAAATGACTATAGCCAGTGATAGAGGGAATACATCTTTCTGCAGGTTACAGAAATCAGTACTTAAATTGTGTCTCTATGGGTATAATGGAAATGCTCCAAAAGATCATTATGTTTCCTAATGGAAATAAACTAATATTGAGTATTGCATTTGAGTAGCACTGGTTTGTTATAGATAATTAAATAGCCTAGCTGAATATCCTAAACTAAAGCATTTAGTGAACTCTGAGTGTTTCCCAAATTTTAGACTGAATGTTAATGCTGATAACTGGCCTGTTATTCCTGTATTTGTACCATTCTCCCAAAACAAGTGCTGTGCTTTGGAAAGATCCAGTCATTAAATATAGATGTTTCTGCTCCATTGAGAAAGAACAATTTATGATCTTGCCAAAGAAATATTTATTGCTCTTTGAGTATGTGGGGTAAATGGAAGTTTTCAGTCAGAATTCCTGTGGGGCCTTGATGGTGATGTGCATATAAGGGCCTGTTTGCCCATCGATGTGATGTTTATCATGGCAGAACCGCTGGTCTGACAGTGCATTGCCAGTCTGGGGTAAGGGGTGGAGAGTAGCAGCCATTCTCTCCTTCCTTCCATTTCTGGTATGTAAGTGGTCAGGTGCCTTCCCATCACCAGGGACCCACCCTTGGAGTTCCTTGCAGGGGTGGTAGGGGATGGGGGTGGGTTGGGGGGAAGGGAGGCTGAATGCTCTGTGGCTGGAGAAGGAGAGCTGGGGAGTGGAGCTGAGGGAGAAGGGGTGGGGTGTGCTGGGAGAGAGAATGGAGCAGCTGGAGTTTGGAGCAAAGTGTGGTAGGGGAGAGAGACTGAGCCATGAGAAATAAACCTTTAATCCCTGACCTGCCCTTTCCCTTGTCTTCTTTCAGTCTCACTGGATTCATAGGGAACTTGCCCTAGGTAGGGAACCGCCTTCCTCCCAGAGCCACAGATAGCAGTATGAAGTTCATTTTCTCCCCAGTAAATCAAAAAGAGATTAAAATGTAACTGTGAATGCAAAAACTGTGAAAGACAAAATCTCAGAAACATTATGCTGAGCAAAAGAAACCATCCCATACTAACCTGTGGTGATAGATGTAAGAAACTGTTTTCTTTTGGAGGAAGGGGGAGGGTGGGAGCAGGGGTCATGGATTCCCTCAAGGGGAGCATGAGAGAACTTTGCAACATGATCGCAATGATTTATATTTTATTTTGTGTGGTGGTTACACAGGTATAACACAGCTGTCAAAATTCATTATCCTGAACACTTAAGATCTGTGCGTTTTATTGCATGGAAATTGTACTTCAATAAAAAATGATCTGAAAAAAGATTATTCTAACATTATCTGTCCGTACAAAAAAAATATTAAAACTCTGAATTAAAAAAAAGGAGGTACTGTAATTGTCAGAATGGCAGCTTAAGGAACTCTTTGGAACTTATTTCCAGGGAAACCACCTAAACAGGTAATTACATAAAGCTTCAATCATGTGAAGTTTCTAGAAGTGGTCCTAAGAGCCACTACTGCCCTGTGTGTTTGTAGATAGGCCACTGTGACATCAGGTGGTAATTCTAACCAGAGGATCACAGCTCCCACAGCACCACAGATTGTGGCAGTGACTTCTCCAAAGAAAACAATTATGTACTTTGTAAAATGGATGCCCATTAATAAAAATGTCCTCTTAAAATACTTTGTCACTGGATACTTCCTTGCTAGAGGATCTTTGACGTTCCCAACTCTAATGTGTCACTCCTTGCTTCAGCTCCTTCGGTCTCCTCCTGATGTTCAGAAGCTCCTGAAGGTAAGATTGTCTTCTAGGAAGAAACTAGATTTTGAATCTGTGCCCCATCACTTACTATCTGTGTTGTGATGGGGAAAATCTTTAATCTGTCTAAGCCTCTGTTTCCTTATCTGTAAAATGGGAATAATGCTTTCCAGGTGATGAAAGATTGAAAGATTAAGTGTGATAATACTTGAGCATTTCTTAGTATATAGAAGTCATTCACTAAAAGACTCTAATTTGAGTTAACATTGTGCATACCAGGAGTGAGATTACACAGCCGGGAACCATTCACAGAGTCAGACAGGCAGGGAACCCCACCTACTGCTAGCATTCTTACCGCATTGCCTTACTCAGAGATGATACGAGAAGTTGTTAATGCTAAGGTAAAAGACAAAGTCACCCAGGAGATAGTCTCTATAAAAGAAATTCATATTGCTACCCATAATCTTTTATTTTCCCTGCCTGGTCTTAAAAATGACACCAAAGTGAAACGTCTGTTTCCATTTGTCTCCTCTACGTTTGTTTTGTTGTATAATATGTAATGTTTCCCTATGATTAACAATATAGTATTTAAATTATAGTTGTGAAACCCAGAAATCCATACTTACAACCTCTTATTCAACTATAAATATTGATTTGGAAATCCTTATGTCAATATACTATATACTCTGGGCATTTGTTAGTGTAGTGTGGACAACACTATAATTTATTTGGAAAGGAGAAAAGTAACTCTGATTCATTGCCCCTCATGGTGCTATTAACAATGGGTAGGCCCAGTGACATTTTGAAGTAGTTCAAAAGTGTTTTCTGAGGTCCTTTGCATTATTAGAAGTATCTTCTTTTTATCATTTTCTCTGCCTTTATTTTTTTTCACTTTTTGTTATTTGTTATTTATCTATCTATATCTTTCAGTCAGTCATCTGTCTATATCTT
>JAVSCE010004119.1:0-16745 GCA_032199065.1 Smutsia gigantea | reverse complement strand
ATCAAATAGCAGAACATGCATGCAATTATAGTGTCAGAAGTAGAAAATGACAATGAGGTAGAAAAAACATGTGAAGGAATATTGGCCAAAATTTTTCTAAAGTTTGATGAAAATTATGTTCTATGAAACCAAGGAGCTCAGTGAACTTTAAGTAGAATAAATATAAAGAAAACCATGCAGAGTCACATCCTGGTCAAACCACTGAAAATAAAGCTAACAGAAAATTTCAAAAGAAGTTAAAAAAATACATTATATACAAGGGAACAATGATACAGTCAGTGCTGAAGCAACTAGATATCCATGGGCAAAAGAAATTTTAAAATCACCACATTGATCCCTCATGTTGCCCTTTTAGAGCCACATCCACTTCCCTCCTTCCCCTACCTTTCCGGTTAACCACCAATCTGTTCTCCATGTCTATATTTTTGTCATTTCAACATATAAATGGAAGCATGCACATAAAAAAAGCCAATCATAAATGGAATTGACAGTTTTCACTCAGCATAGTTCTCTGGAGATTCATTCAGGTTGCATTGATAGTTTTTTTATTTTTATCACTGAATAGTATTTTATGGTACAGATGTATCACAGTTTGTTTAACCATTCACTTGTTGAAGGACACATGAATCATTTCCAATTTGGGACTATTATGAATAAAGCTGCTATAACATTCATGTGCAGGTTTTATGCGGACATCAGTCTTTATTTCTCTGGGATAAATGCCAAGAGTGCAGTTGCTGGGTTGTGCAGTAGTTGCATGTTTGGTTTTTTAGGAAGCAAACTATTTTCCAGAATGCTTGTACTAGTTTACCACCAACAATATATGGTCTAGTTTCCCTGCATCCTCCCCAGCATTTAGCTATTCTGATAGATTTGCCGCAGTATCTCACTGTGGTTTTAATTCGCATTTCCCTAATGGTGAATGATATTGAACATCCATTTTGATTCACCTATAGTGCCTGAGTGTATCTTTTGGTATAGCTTTTTTAGTGGTTACTCCACATATTACGTTGCATGTAATATGTGTGTATAATTATACATATATGTATGTAAATACATTATATATATGTATATATACACACACACATAATGTAAAATTTATCAGAGTCTACAGGCATCAATATTTACGAGTTTGAGTGAAGTACAGAAAATTTACTTCCCTTTACATGCCTTTACCTTCCCCCATTTATAATGCCTTAAATATTTCCTCCACATATTTACATTACACTGTTGTAATGTTTGTTTTATCAAAAATAATTTATAAAACTCAAGAGAAGGAAAATCTATTACGTTTATTCACACTTCTGCTCTTTCCATTTTGTTTTTCCTCAGTGATGTCCAAGATTCCTTCTTTTATCATTTCCTGTTTAGAAAACTTCCTCTACCCATTCTTTTAAGATAGGTCTGCTGGTGATGAGATCTCTCAATTTTCCTTCATCTGAGAATATCTTGATTTCCCCCTGCATCCTTGAAGGAGAATTTTGCCAGATAGAGGATTTGGGGTTGGCAGGGTTTGTTTCTTTTTCAGCACTTGAAAAATGTTGTGCCACTTCCTTCTGGCCTCCATGGTTTCTTATGAGAAATCTACTGTCATTCATATTGTTTATTCCCCTAATTAAAGAGTTGCTTCTCTCTTACTACTTTAAAGATGTTTTCTTTGTCTACACTTTTCAGAAGATTAACTCTGAAATGTCAGCATGGATCTCTTTGGGTTTATACTGTTTGGGGTTTGTGTAGCTTCTTGGTAGGTTTATGCCTTTTGCCAAATTTGGGAAGCTTTCAACCATTATTTCTTCAAGTACTTTTTCAGCCCACCCCTTTCTCTCTTCTCCCAGCACTCCTATGATACAAATGTTGGTATTTTTGTTATAGTCCCACAGGTCTCTGATAAGTTTTTCTTGTCTTTTTTTTTGTCTGTTGTTCAGATTGGATAGTATCTATTGTATCTTCAAGTTCACTGAGTTGTTCCTCTGTCCCCCCCATTCTCCTGTTGGACCCATCCACTGAGCCCTTTATTTTTCACTTCTAAAATATCCATTTGGTTCTTCATATCTTCTAGCACTTGCATCAGTTGATTGTCTTTCTCATCCAGTTTGAGATCTTTTTGATTCTTGGTATGATAAGTGATTTTGTATTGAAACCTGGATATTTTGGGTAGTATGTTATGACACTGTATCTTATTTACACCTTCTGTTTTATCTAGTTTATTTTTATGCCAATGGACCTCTTTACTGCCCGATGGGGTAGAAGCCTGGGTTCTCTATTCGTCTCTGTTTATATTCAAGGTAAGGGGCTCCTTGTTATTGCTGGGCAGGGGTGAGAGTTCCCAGCAGCTTCTATGGCTGGAAGGTGTAGCAGTGCTTGTTACTGCTCCCCATGGGGCCTCCACTGGTATTAGAGGGGGGCAGTGGCCTTGTTACCACTGGGTGGTAGTGAAGGTCCTGAACCTCCCACTAGACCTCCTAGGCTACAGCAGGGAGTCTGTGGGGTGCCTCATTATTTCCTTGTGGGGCTGGAAGTTCAGGCTCCTCAGGTGGTTTCCACTGACACTACAGTGGGAGGAGGTGTCTTGCTACCAAGCCTAACAAGGGTGGAAATCTAGGCTTCCCACTCAGCCCTTGACAGTGTGGGTGTGGGTGGAGCCAGTTTTTCCTGTGATATTTGGCGAGAGTAGAAGAGTCACTGTCTAAAAGTTTTTCGTCTTGCTAGGCTGCCCTTGATTGGATTATTCTGTATTTTGATTGTGGTAGTAGTTACACCAAACTCTGTGTTAAAGTTCACAGAACTAAGATATATACAAAGATGTCAATTTAAAAATTAAAAAAACAATTTAATGAAGACCAAAACCGTAGGACTTACACTGACAGACTTTTAAAGGCTCACTATAAAGATTGAATAATCAGGAAAGTGTGGTATTGGTGTAAGGATAGACAAAGAGACCGATGGAAAAGGATAGAAAGCCCGAAAATAGCCTCACACACATTTGGCCAACTGATTTTCAAGAAGGGTGCCAAGGTAATTCAATGGGTGATAGCACAGACTTTTAAAAAAATTGGTGCAATTACAATGGAATATTTTTTTTCTTTTTTAAAATTTTTTATATAATTTATTTTGGTATCATTAATCTACAATTGCATGTGCAATATTATGGTTATTAAACTACCCCCTTCATCAGGTCCCCCCCACCAACCCCATTACAGTCACTGTCCATCAGCATAGTGAGATGCTAAAGAATCATTACTTGTCTTCTCTGAGTTGTACAGCCCTCCCCGTGCCTCCCCAACATTACATCTGCTAATCGTAATGCCCCTTTTTCTCCCTTGTCCCTCCCTTCCCACCCATCCTCCTCAGTTCCTTTCCCTTTGGTAACTATTAGTCTGTTCTTTGGTTCTGTGAGTCTGCTGCTGTTTTGTTCCTTCAGTTTTTTTCTTTGTTCTTATACTCCACATATGAGTGAGATCATTTGGTATTTGTCTTTTTCCGTTTGGCTTATTTCACTAAGCATAATACCCTCTAGCTCCATCCATGTTGTTGCAAATGGTAGGATTTGTTTTCTTCTTATGGCTGAATAATATTCCATTGTGTATATGTACCACATCTTCTTTATCCATTCATCTACTGATGGATACTTAGGTTGCTTCCATTTCTTGGCTATACAATGGAATATTTTATGGAGAAAAATTCACCTCAACCCTTATCATACACCATATATAAAAACTAACTCGAAATGGATCATAAATCTAACATAAAAACTAAAACTATAAAAATTTCAGAAGAAAAAAAGTATTTGCAAATTTGGGATGGGTAAATTTTTTCTTGATAGGACACAAAAAGGATGAACCATATAAGACAAAAGTGATGCATTGGATGTCATCAAATTTTGCTCTGAGAACCACTAAGAAAATTAAATGATACATTTGCAAACTCTATATCTGAAAAAGGGCTTATATCCAGAATATATAAGTACATCCACAATTTAATAACAAGACAAGCAACCCAATTTATAAATAGGCAAACAATTTGAATAGACACTTCACAAAGTAAGACATATAAATGGCCAACAAACATGAGAAAATGTGCTCACCATCATTTATTATTAGGGAAATACAAAATAAAACACAAAGAGACACCACCTTATACCCAGTTGAATGGCAAAAGTTAAGAAGCTGGATAATAAGGAGTGTTAGCAAGGATATAGAGCAACTGGATCTCCTAAACTTTGCATTGTGGAAATGCAAAAATGTCATGCTTACTTTGGAAAACTCTTTGGCAGTTTCTTATAAAGTTTAACATAAACTAACCAAATAGCCTGGGAATCCTATTACTAAATATTAACCAAGAGGGGTATTCTGGGAAGATGGCAGAGTAGAGAAAGCCTGGATCCACCTTCCCCAACTTACACACCAAAATCTACACCTATACACAGAGCATTTCATCCTTAGAAGAATAGAGACCAAAGTGAGCACCTTCGGTACAAGGGACAGAAAGATCACATTAAAAAAAAAATGGCAAGAGAGACAGAGACACAGTAACTGCTGTAATCCCATCTCCAGCACAACAATTGGCAATGGGGAGGAGGAGGGATATTGCTGGGAGAGCCAGGAGTGGACCTCCTCCCCTGAGCCACAGGAAAAAAGCCTTGTACTTTAAAGTACAACTAGACCATAAGTGAAAGAACCTAAGTTTCAGAAGTAAATATCTGCTGCTTGGCAAAGAAACCATAGGAGGCATGCAGGATTGGAGAAGCCAGCCAGTGCCATTGTTTGTGCTCCTTTCATGCATCTTAGTGTGACCAAGAGCAGGATCTGGGTGCACACACCAATCTTAGACTTGGTCTAGGCAGCCCCCTGACTCCTATCCATACCCAGGCATGCTTGCAAGAAATTCAGAAGTTCTGCCTTGACCTCACCCCCATCAGCAGGACCAGAAAATTCCTTGGCTCACAGGGAGGGTGCATGAATCTATGGGCTGGTTTCACTGAGGCACTCCCTAGAGCACAGCAGGGAAACATATATGTGTGGCCTGATGCCTGGCCACCATCAGGACCCAGCAGGCACAAATGCAGGAATTCACTGGAGCAGCCCAGAGCACACAGGGGCTGTGGAGGGAATGCATACACACACAGTACCTGATTCTGGCCACCAGCAGGATTGGAGGGCACTAACCCCTGGAGTAGCCCAGAGCATGGAGGGGCCAAGGGAGAATGTACAGAGCCTGACTCCTTGTCACCAGCAGGACCTGGTAAATGCAGGGATACCCTGGAGCAGTCCCAAATGGCCAAGAATGCACACAGGTATATGGGTGCAGAGGCACAGAGGATGCAGCTGGTGCCAATCTGGGAGTTACCTGGCATGTGCCCCTGACATGCAGCTGCCACCCCAGCACAGAACCCGCAGGTGTCCACCCAGGATCTCTTCCAATGGGCCCCCAAGGCTGTGCCCCTGGGCCATGCCCTGGGAGCCCCAGCACCAAGAAATGCCCATCTCACACTTACTTGGCCTCCAGCTTGCAAAATCATGAGGCATATACAGTCTACACAGGGGGTTCTCCTACACAAGGCCAATCCTTCAAGACTGGAGAGTAAGCCCTTTCGACTAATTCATAGAACCAAGCACAGAAAGTCATACAAAATGAGGAGACAGAAGATTATGTTCCAAATGACAGAACAAGAAAACAAAAACAGAAAAAAACTTAAATGAAACAGAGTTGACCAATTTACCTGATAAACAGTTTAAAGCAATGGTTATAAAGGTACTTACTGGACTTGAGAAAACAATAGTAGGACCCAAGGCAGACCTCAACAAAAAAAAAAGTCTAATAAAGAGCCAATCAGATAAAGAATTGGATGAAATTTAAAAATAAACTTGAGGGAAAGAACAGTAGTGGAGGAAGGAGAAGAACAGGTGAGGGATTTGGAAGACAGAGTAATAGAAAGCACTCAGGCTGAACAGCAAAAGGAAGAAAGAACTTAAAAAAATGACAATAGGGTTAGAGAGCTCTGGAACAACATAAAACATCCCAGCATCTGTATTATTAGGAGTCCCAGAAGGAGGAGAGAGAGAGAAAGCAGTGGAAAATCTATTTGAAGAGATAATAGCTGAAAACTTCCTTAATCTGGGGAAAGAAACAGTCTACCAGGTCCAGGAAGCACAGAGAGCTCCAAACAAGATGAACCCAATGAGGTCCACACCAAGACACACCATAATCAAAATGTCAAAGATCAAAGACAAAGAGAATCTTAAAAGCAGAAAGAGAAAAGCAATGAATTTATGTATAAGAGGAACCCCATAAGATTGTCAGCTGAGTTTTCTGCAGAAACTCTACAGGACAGGAGGGAATGGTATGATGTACTCAAAGTGCTGAACAGAAAAAAACCTCCAACCAAGAATGCTGTACTCAGCAAGGTTATCATTCAGAATGGAAGGAGAGAGAAAGAGTTTCACAGAGAAACATAAAAGAGTTCAGCACTACTAAACCAGCCTTACAAGAAATGTTAAAGGGACTCCTTTAAAAGAAAAAAAAAAGACCCAAAATAGAAGCAAGGAATTTAAGAAAGGGAAAGTTTTCCACTGGTAAAGCAAACACATAGCAGAGGTAGTAGATCAATTATGTAAAAGCTAGTATGAAGATAAAAAAGACAAAAGTAGCAAAAGCAATTGCATCTAAAAATTAGTTAAGGGAGTCACTTAAAAAAATCACACAAAAGGTGATATATACATAAAACAGAGGAAGGGGAATAAGAAATGTAGTGCTGTTAGAATGTGTTTTAACTCAAGTGACCACCAGGTAATTATAGAGTATTATATTCATAGGGTGTCATATAAGAACCCCATGGTAACCACAAACCAAAAACTTGTAATAGATACACAAAAAAGAAAGAGAAGGGAACCCAAGCATAACACTAAAGAAAGTCATAAAACACAAAAGAGAGTAAGAGAGGAAGGAAGGATCAAAGAACAACAAAAACAACCAGAAAACATTTAAAAGAATGGCAGTAAGTACATATATATCAGTAATTATTTTAAATGTAAATAGCCTAAATTCTCCAATCAAAAAACATAGGGTGAGTGAATGGATTAAAAAAACAAGACCTATCTATTTGTTACCTATAAGAGACTCACTTCAGATCTAAAGACACACACAGACTGAACCTAAAGGGATGGAAAAAGATATACCATGCAAATAGTAACAAAAAAAAAGCTGGAGTTGCAATACTTACATCAGAAAAAATAAATTTCAAAACAAAGAAAGTAACAAGAGACAAACAAGGACATTACATAATGATAAAGGGATCAGTCCAACAGAGGAACAACAATTATAAACACCTATGCATCCAACACAGGAGCACCTAAATATATAAACCAAATACTAACAGATCTAAAGGGACAGCAACACAATAATAGTAGGGGACTCTAACACCCACTTCCATCATCCAGACAGAAAATAAAAAAGGAAACAGAGGCATTGAATGACATATTAGATCAGATGGACTTAACAGATATATACAGAACACTCTCCCCAAAAGCAACAGAATAAACAATTTTCTCAAGTGCACATGGGACCTTCTCCAAAATAAATCACATATTATGACACAAAACAAGACAAAAAATTTAATAAGATTGAAATTATATCAAGAATCATCTCAGACCACAATGGTATGAAGCTAGAAATCAATTACAAGAAAAAACTGGATAAAACACAAATACTTGGAAGCTAAAGAATATGCTTTTAAATAATCAGTGGATCAAGGAACAGATCAAAGAGGAAATCAAACAATGCATGGAGACAAATGAAAACAGAAACACAATGGTTCAAAATATGTGGGATGCAGGAAAAGTGGTTCTAAGAGGGAAGTACATAGCAATACAGGACTGCCTCAAGAAACAAGAACAATCTCAAATAAACAACCTAACCCTACAACTGAAGGAAGTAGAAAAAGAACAGAGCCCAAAATTACTAGTAGAGACATAATAAGATCAGAGTGGAAATAAATAAAATAGAGACTAAGAAAACAATAGAAAAAAATCAATGAAACCAGGAGCTGGTTCTTTGAGAAGATAAACAAGAGACAAACCCTTAGTCAGACTTATTAAGGGAAAAAAAGAGAGGACACAAATAAAATCATAAATGAAAAAGAAGTTACAACCAACACCACAGAAATTCAAAGAATTATAAGAGAATTCTATGAAAAATTATAATAAATTGGACAACCTAGATGAAATGGATAAACTCCTAGAAACATACAATCTTCCAAAACTGACCCAGAAAGAAACAGAAAATTTAAACATAACAGTAACTTGTAATGAAACTGAACTGGTAATCAAAAAACTCCCAACAAGCAAAACTCCAGAACCAGATGGCTTTGTAGGTGAATTCTACTAAACATTTAAAAATGAGCTAATACCCATCCTTCTTAAAGTTTTCCAAAAAACAGAAGAGGAGGGAGTACCTCCAAACTCATTCTGAGGCCAGCATTATTCTAATACTAAAACCAGGCAAAGAAACTACAAAAAAAAAAAAGAATAGAAAACTAGAGACCAATTCCTCTGATGAACATAAATGCAAAAATCCTCAACAAAATATTAGCAGACCAAATTAAAATATACACTGAAAAGATCATTCATTACAAGCAAGTGGGATTTGTTCCAGGGATGCAAGAATGGTACGATATCTGCAAATCAATCAAAGTGATACATCAACACATCAAAAAAAGGAAAGATAACAAACTATATGATAATCTCAATAGATGCTGAAAAACATTTGACAAAATTCAACATTCATTCATGATAAAAAACTCTCAACAAAGTAGGTATAGAAGGAACATACATAAAAATAATAAAGGCCATATAGGACAACCCCATAGCCAACATCATACTCAATGGCAAAAAGCTGAAAGTTCTTCTATTTAAGATCAGAAAAAAGACACAGGTGCCCACTTTCATCACTTCTAATTAACATATAGTGGAAGTCCCAGTCATGGCAATCAGACAAGAAAAAGAAATAAAAGACATCCAAATTGGTAAGGAAGAAGTAAAACTGTCACTATTTGCTGATGACATGATATTATATATAGAAAATCCTAGACCCCATCAAAAAACTACTAGAACTAACAGCTGGATTCAGCAATGTCTCAGGATACAAAATAAATATATGGAAATCTGTTGCATACCTACATACTAACAATGAACTAGCAGAAAGAGAAATTGAGAAAACAATTCCACTTAAAATTGCATCAAAAAGAATAAAACACCTAGGAATAAACCTAACCAAGGAGGTAAAAGATCTATACTATGAAAGAAATTGAAGAAGACACAAATAAATGGAAATCTATCCTATGCTCTTAGACAGGAAGAACCAATATTGTCAAAATGGCCATGCTGCTCAAAGAAATTTACAGATTCAATGCAATCCCTATCAAAATACCAATGACATTTTTCAATGAACTAGAGCAAATAATCTTAAAATTTATATGAAACCACAAAAGACCTCGAATAGCCAAACCAAATCAATCTTGAGAAAGAAAAACAGTTGGAGGTGCCACACTCCCTGATTTCAAGCTATACTACAAAGCCAAATTGTTTAAAACAGTATGGTACCAGCACAATAACAGACCTATAAATCAATGGAACAGAATAGAGAGCCCAGAAATAAACCCATACATATATGGTCAATTAATATATAACAAAGGAGCCATGAGTATACAATGGGGATAAGAAAGTCTCTTCAATAAATGGTGTTTGCAAAACTGGACAACTACATATAAGAGAATGAAACTTGATCACTGTCTTACACCATACACAAAAGTAAACTCTAAATGGATTAAAGACCTAAATGTAAGACAGGAAATTATAAAACTCATAGAAAACATAGGCAAGAATCTCATGAACATCAACATGAGCAATTTCTTTCTGGATGCCTCTCCCCAGGCAAGGGAAGTGAAAGCAAAAACAAACAAGTGGGACTACATCAAACTAAAAACTTCTGCACAGTAAAGGAAACCCTCAGCAAAACAAAAAGGCAACCTACTGTATGGGAGAATATATTTGCAAATGATATATCCAATAAGGGGCTAATATTGAAAATACATAAAGAACTCAAACAACTGAACACCAAAAAAACCACAAATAATCCAATTAAAAAATGGGCAGAGGACCTGAATAGATATTTTTCCAAAGAAGACATAGAGATGGTCAACAGGCACATGAAAAGATACTCCACATCGCTAATCATTAGGGAAATGCAAATCAAAACCACAATGAAGTATCATCTCAGACCTGTCAGAATGGCTACTGTCCAAAAGATAAGAAATAACAAGTGTTGACAAGGATGTGCAGAAAAGGAACTCTCCTACACTGTTGGTGGGAATGTAATTGGGTCCAGCCACTGTGGAAAACAATACGGAGGTTCCCCAAAAAACTAGAAACAGAAATACCATATAACCCAGCAATTCCATTTCTGGGAATTTACCCAAAGAAAACAAAATCAATGACTTGAAAAGATACATGCACCCCTATGTTCACTGCAGCATTACTTACAATAGCCAAGATAAGAAGCAACCTAAGTGCCCACCAATAGAGGAATGGATAAAGCTGATGAGGTAACACATATTACTCAGCCATAAAAAAGAAGAACATCTTGCCATTTGGGACAACATGGATGGACCTAGAGGGTAACATGCTAAGTGAAATAACCCAGGTAGAGAAAGACAAACCACCATATGATTTCATTTAATGTGCGGAATCTAAAACACAAAAACAAACAAAAAAGAAATAGACTGATAAACATTGACAATGGACTGTTGGTTACCATGGGGAAGATGGGGGTTTGGATGAAATAGGTAAAGGGCATATACAAGTACAAAGAGCAGATTGTAATATAAATTAGTCATAGGAATGGAAGTACAACATAGAGAAGATAACCAATGATATTGTAATATCTTGATATGGTAATGGGGTAACTATACTTACTGTGACAGGCATCTAGTAATGTATATAATTATCAAGTATGTCACACCTGAAACCAATATAATATTGTATAGCAACTTTATTCTAATAAAAATAAATATTAATCAAGAGTAATGAAATCATATGTTTACAGATATTTGTACAAAAATGTTCACAGCAGCTTCACTGGTAACAGTAAAAAACTGGAACCAACCCAAATTCCATCAACCCAAAGACATCTATAGTGATGGAAAGCAATCAAAGCTTGCCTGGAGCTAGGGTGGGAGGGGTGTGACTGCGAAAGGGCCCAAGGGAGCTTTTTGGGGTAATGGAAATGTTCTATATCAATAACAAGGATCAATCTTGCAAACAACAGCAGGAAGCCACGAATGAAAGAATACATATTACATGATTTCAATTATATTAAGTTTAAAAATACAGGCAAAGTTAAAGTATAGTGCTTAGAGATTCATATGTAAGTGGTAAAACTAAGAAGCTATGCAAGGAAGTGATTGCTGGAAAGGCCATGCTAGTGGTTTCCTATAGTGGGGAGTGGGGGTGTAGAGCTTGGGAGGCACAAGTGATCAGTGTCTGGGGTGCTAGCAATGTTGTATTTTTCTGAGCTGGACTGGAGTTACACGAGTGTTTGCTTTCTAGCAATTTGTTCACCTGTAATGTTTTGGCTATTTACCTTTTTGTTTGCATGTTATACTTCACAACTAAAGACATTAAAATAAAAAGAAGAGCGAAAATGGTAACTGAAAGGCAAGCTGAGACTGGTACAGCGGAATGAGGCCAGGAGAGTTGAGAGCTACACAAGGAGCAAGCAGCAAGGCCTGTGGGACTCGGCCTGTGAAGTGCTTCAAGGGCAACCCTTGAACTTGGTAAAGGCTGGTACAGGCCAGGCTGAACAATGCATCTTCTTAACTGCTGCCCCACTGCATAACTAGCACAGGGACGGGCATACAGTGTACCTACCTAAGGCTTGTGGATACACTGTTGCTATTGGGGTACACCATTAAGACAGGCCCAAATCAGAACATATTCTGCAGAAGCCACCTTCCAAAAAGCATCAGACTTGAAGGCAAGAGACCTGGGTTAAGGCATCAGCAATGTCATTTTTAGCTACATGACCTTGGACAGGTCATTTCACCTCTGCATTAGTTTCCTTATTACTGGCCCAGGCTATGACAGGCAATGAGAAAGAGAGAATGGATACATCTAATAGATTTATATGTCTAAATCCTTCTGCATCCAAACCCAGCCTTTACAAAGGGCCCATACAGTAAAGGCCTCAACTTAAGGCAGCCAAATGGTCCCCCCACATCTGGATATCCCTGGGTTTAATTGCCTCTGGGTATGAATTAGTGTGGCAATGTGAGGGGCTCAGTGGCAGCTATTCCAAGCCGAATATCTGAAAACATACTACTTATGAAAGGGGTAGCAGGAATGGAGAAGTGGGGCGATATGAAAGTCAAATGCTATGAACCTCTGTTAACTTCACTGCACACAGTCCCAAGTTGTAACTACTCATTTTTCAGGCATGGAGGTGGGGGGAAGTGGAGCGAGGCTGATATTTGCCAGGCTAAGCAGCGCATCAGCACCAAAGGTGGGTACATGAGATGGAGGTCACCACTGCTGCCTCCAAAACCTGTCCTGTCATGTACTCTGCCACCTCTGGGCTAAACGAGACCCTATCTGGGAGCAAGGTTTGGGAGGTTCTCTGCCTACAGGTGCCCTGACAAGACCAACGGACATTCAAGCTTAGAACTTCAGATAAGCTTCTTTCTCCTATTTGGGGAAGACTGCCCACTTCCTTTTCTTCTGAAAGAAAGAAAGGTTCTGGATTCACCCCTGCTCACTGGTAAGGCAGGCACCACTTACAAATTAAAGACTTAGGATGAGGGCTGGCTAGAGAGATAGGAATGGCAACAATGGACCAGATGCTACAGCCTTATTCATTTCAAAAGTTCATGAATAGCCAGGTGTACCATGGAAGGATCCAGGCTTCTTTTTAATAACATGTTAAACATGTTATGGTCCTGATCATGCATCAAATGGTACCAGCACCTGTTCCTCATATATATACGTATATACACTTTCATTCTCAAGTAGATGTAGAAATCCACTGCAAATAGAATTAGTTTTGGGGAGAAATTATGTGCTGATTCCTACACACATACACACACACACACACAGACTAGTCCATTTGGAAATGTGAAGACATATGACAATGATCAAGACTTCTTTTTAATCACCAAAATCCCATCACCTTAATACAGCTCTCTATATTTGGTCATTTACTGTGCAGAAAATGGAAGTTGCAAGATCACAAGGTAAATAGAGCGGTGCCTCTTCCTCTACAAAACCTCTGTTCCATGTATTCCTCAGGCTGCTGCAGGTTTCAGAATAAGCATATTAAATAGCCTCATAATATGCAATGGAATGGATATGCCAGAATTTAATTAATCACCCCTTATTGTTGGGCAATTCATTTGTTCCCAGCATTACTACAGCCAATCTCCTAATGAACATCTTCATGCATGTATCTTAATTCTGTTGAAATGCTTCCTGAGGAATAAAATATCTAGAGGGGAAATTATTGGGTTAAAGGACAGGAGCAACTCCAGGGCTCCTGTTTTAGTTGACCTGGCTGCTTCCCATAGGAATGGGGTGGCCCCTTTCTGAAATGTGCATGCTCTCAGCACTAGTCAGCTTTCTCCTGCAGCCCCCCAGAGCTGTCCTGTGCACTCTTGGTGCCTTAGTTACTGCTTGTTTTATGGGGATCAACTTGCATTTGCTCTCTGGGTGCCCTGCACCATGGTTTCAAAACAATGCAAACTTGTTTTGGGAAACAGACTGAGACGATGTGGAATATGCTCTGAGCTCCAACAGCTGAGAGTCCACAGTAATTATCTTTGGGGGATGCCAGGCTTGGGAAGTAAGCAGCAGATGCACTTGTTTCCCTGCGCCTACCTGGCACAGAACTTTCTCTGACACGCTTGACAAGTAAACTACAATGCTGTGATGCAGGCAGCCTTGCACTGACTACCAAGCTCCCCTCACCACCCACTATGTGTCAGGTTTTACCACAAACCAGATACGGTGTGGATAAAGGTTCCTAGGGCCAGGCTTCCCACCTTGCCCTGGTCAACTGGCTCACTACACACATGTGGGCAATACGTTGTTATTGACTCTATACAAAGAGGTCCGCCCAGTGCTGTGTGTGACTTGGTGGCACAGCTGCAAGGCTGGAGAGCAGAGACTGGAGTGGTGGCAGCACCGAGGACAGAGGCCCAGAGGCAGAGACCGGCTTGCTGCGTTCAGGTTCGCTCTGAGTGGACGGGATTCTAGTGATTGACCTGCCACCATGGGAATAAAGTTGGGTTTAACCCTTTCACTCCAAGAACATTCCTTTGTCATTTTTCGGTGTCATTGAATCCCCTATATAGTGAACCTGCCTGGGGCTGAAACTCCTTGGCAAGACATATGGTCTTTGCCATCAAAGAGCCCACCACCTCTGGTACAGCCACATGAGTAAACTACTAACAGAGATCCAACGTGGCGTCATGGTCAAGAGCAGGTGTGTTGCAAACCAGGCTAACTCGGGATCCCAGCTTTGCCATCTCCTTCTTGTATGGCCTTGAGCAAGTGTCTTGCTGTCTTGCCAATGGGTTTCAACCCCGGACAAGTTCACTATGGATTCCATGTGACCAAAGAAATGACAGTATTATTCCCATGGTGGCAGGTCAATCACTAGAATCCCGTTCACTCAGAGCGAGTGTGCACACAGCAAGCCGGCCTCTGCCTCTGGGGCTCTCTGCCCGCACAGCCGTCCTCTGGGCCTCTGTCCTCGGCACTGCCACCACTCCAGCCTCTGCTCTGCTCTCCTGTAGCCTTGCAGCCGTGCCACCATGTCACCCAGAGCACTGGGCAGGGCTCTTTATGTAGAGTCAATAACGACACATTGCTCACACGTGTGCACTGAGCTAGCCAACCAGGGCCAGGTGAGAATCCTGGCCACAGGAACCTTCACTGTATCCACACTCCACTCCTCCAGGATTCTCACCTCTCAATCGATGTGCCCTCAATCCTCTGCCATGGTCGCTGTGTGAGAAACTACAGCAGTGTAACCAAATTCCATCATAACATAATACAACATACAAATGACAATGATTATGACAAATTATAATAACCCTCAAGCCTGAGGAGATCCATCGCCACCAAGTGGTCATCCTGGCTGTATTCAAACCAGTTCTTCTCAAATGAGTTAACCAAAAGGACCGTGGGTGGGACTTACAATACCCACCTTCTCCGGCGTCTCCAGCAGCAAGTCCGACAGGCCGATCTTGTTGTTCATCTCTGCCTCAGCTTCGTCCTCAGCAGCCGGAACCGTTGCTCCGCTCTCAGGTGTTGCCACAGCTCCAGTAAGAGTCTACTTGACTTTCCATTCAATTTCTGTCTGCTCCTGCCTTTATCAACTCAACCCACATCTGGGTCCTCATGACCTTCACGGGGCCCTTTAAATTCTTCCTCCGAGAAGCAGACCTTATTTCCTTTTGTGCCTGAGCATAGCAGCAGAGCGTGGAGTGCTCCACGACCTGGGGAGGGGGCTGCACCTCTCCTGGAGGAACCTGCGGTTGCCTAGTCCTTCTGGCTTTCCACCAGGTGGGGTCTCCACCGAAGAGGGGCCTCCACCCCCACCTGTTGGTCAGACCTCTGCTCCTCCATTTCTGGGGCTGACGGCTCCACTACATCTTTCTCTTGCCCCACGGCACGTGGCAGCCTGCGTTGAGGCTGCTTCTCATGCCATTCCTTCTCGGGCCGCCTCCTCTTGGCCCTTTCCTTCACCTGCCCCTCTGGCACCTGGCGGCCTGCGAGCTGCTGCTTCTTGGGCTGCTCCCTCTCTGCTGCCTCCTCTCCGGCCTTTACTGTTTCCACAGCACTTCATAGTGATGCCATTTCAGTCAGCAACAAATTTTCTTTCTCTTGGGGTGGACCCCAGTCCTCCACCCCTTCACAGCACCACATGTCCACAGGGGGACACTCGAGTGTCTCCCCATCCATAGTTGCAGCCTGCTGAAACACTCCTTCCATGAGGGCAGCCTCTTCTTTTTCCCTGGTCACCCATGAACTCTGCAGCCTATCGCCGACTGTCTTGCCAATGGGTTTCACCCTCGGACAAGTTCACTATGGATTCAATGTGACCAGAGAAATGACAGTAGAACATTCTTGGGGTGAAAGTGTTTATACCCAACTTTATTTCCATGGTGGCAGGTCAATCACCAGAATCACATCCACTCAGAGCGAGTCTGCATGCAGCAAGCCGGTTGTCTGCCTCTGGGCTTCTGTCCCCACACAGCTGTCTCAGTCTCTGCTCTCCTGCAGCCTTGCAGCTGTACCACCATACTGCTCTGAGCACTGTGTGGAGCTCTTTATATAGAGTCAATAACCACGTATTGCCCACACGTGTGTAGTGAGCTAGCCAACAAGGGCCAGGTGAGAATCCTGGCCATAGGAACCTTCCCTTTATCCACAGCAAGTTGATTTATATCCTTTTTTTTTTTTTGCCTTAGTTTCACTATCTACAAAATAGGGAAAATATTAGTACCAACCCTTGTTAGGTTATTATGGGGAGTTAATGAGCCAGTACATGGAAAGCATGCAGCACAGTGCCTGGCATGTAGTCAAGTCAATACATCTCAGCTACTAGTAATGGCATCGTATTACTAAAACAAGGTAGAAAGTGAAATATTGCCAAAGAGGGACCCTGATAAAGTAAATAAAACCCCAGTCTTCCTG